>OY763892.1:1293219-1680321 GCA_963667165.1 Barbarea vulgaris
GCTTCCTCGGAGAAATCGCTAAAGAATCCATTAATCGGAGAAACTCTTAAGTGTCTTTTAAGAAAGTGAAACTTAAAATGAAAATGAAATGAAAATTGAAAGGGGTTTAGAGAGGCGTTTTATATAGAGAACAGAGTAGCGAAGAGGAGGGCGAAGAGGAGCTTTCCGATGTAGGGCCACTTCCTCACCTTTTCTTTATTTTAAAATTTTAATATTTATAAGTTACTCACTAAGTAAACTATAGTGTGTTGAATATATATTATATTAAAACATAGCTCGTGCAACTACGAAAGTTGAGGTTATATATTTTGAATCGTATCAAATTATCAATATCCCAGATTTGAAAATCTTTTCGTGTAGATAAAGCGATATAATTTTCACCTACTTGTAAAAATTGTTCATAAAAGCTTTGTTGGTTTTAAATAACAATGCGCATATTCGCCTTCTTATTTATATGGAACGCAAACTATAGTAGAATTTGGACAAATGAATCGCCTAGAGACCAACAAGAACAGGTCCTAGAAAATTATCACAGACCATTTGATTCTCATACTATAATTTATTCTTCCTTTGCTCTCATCCAACTAAGATCCTTCCTTTCTTCTGCATCAACCTGACCTTGCAACTAACCTTAGCTTTTCAAGTGCTTCTTCTGTGACCATCATCGTTATCTCTTACAATGTCAATAAGCGTAGCGTTGCAGAAGAAACATATGTGACAATTGAGAAGATGTCTAGTTATGCAGCCAATAAAATGATGGATGCTGAGCTTACAGGGCCATAGTTTGCTGCAGGTGTGAGTCTTTACGTCTCTATATGTGCCGCATATGTTGAACTCCTTGCCATTGAATGTGAGCTAGTAACAGCAGCAAATATCAGCAATTTCCCACTTCATATGCTCTGCTTTGCAAAACCAGTTGATTCGATGAATATGTCCTGAGTCATTGAAAAATTCAAAAACAGCGTATATCCAAGAGATAAGCAAGCTCTATGAAAAATAAGATCCAGCTTGACTTTGAGTCTCATAGAATTTGCTCAATTTCTCTAGTTTGTCTTCAACATTTTGCAAGACTGAATTTGACAAGATCAAGTGGAGAAACAAAGGTTCAATAGCTCAGATTTTATCTTCCACCAAAAATCAAATGTCCCTGCATAAAGAGTTTGTATTTTAAACTTACATGATTTTGGAAACTTTGTTCTTCTGCCACTTGGGAATTCTTGTGCTCTCCATAAGTGGTGAGATCAATCAGCCTCTAGAAATCCCTGCTACCATGGAATTGGCAACACAGCTAGGAGCAAAACACTAGTACCCTTTCAGTCAAAGCTACTGCCTCTCTATATTTATGCTGCAACTTGTTACCTCTCAGGAAAACACACCTGAAACTCTCCAAACCAAACAGCAAAACTTGGAGGAATATACTAACATAGAACTGTCAAATCTCAGTCTAAGCATCGTATCACCATTCCTGGAATCGCACACCACTTGTGCTAATCAGAATTTCTGTTACAAAGTGGACATTTGACCATTCCCCACAATAAAATTTCAGAAACTTTCTGCAATATCTCAGACTTAACTAGTTTTCTTGAAAAAAACACACATGAGCAAACAAAATTTTGAAACTGTGTTGGGCTTGTGATTCATTAAGTCTGGAAACGGCTCAGTCTTGTTCGGTATGCAATACAATGCTCATAATATTCAAGATTATGCCAGCTAATAAGAAGAAATCAATTAAATTGAGTAAAATTTCCAACCGTTTTAGAGATTAATGAACTTACAGGTCAAAGAAGTCGTCATCAACTGCAGACGTCAGTAACACTTGTGTCGATCCCAGCAAGAAATGGTTGAACTCTAAGACCCTTGCGAGATTGCTTGAAAGCCCAAAAGGGTATTGCAGATTATGCAACACAACACAGCAGCATTCAAGAAGACAAGTAATCAATTCCAACGAAAACTTAAACCAACTGTTTAAGTGATGTCCAGCTCAGCTCCGGTTAAGCAAAGTAGAGAGAAGTAATTCACCATCATTGACACAAGAAGCAAGAGCCTAAACGAAATAAAAAAGAAAAAAGAAATATCAAATATCCACAGAGATCAAATTGGGGATTACACATCAACCCTAGAAATCAATTTGACATCGAGAAGAAGAGAGAGAAAGGAGATGATACTATAAAAATTAAATTAAATAAAATAAATAAATAAATAAACGCAATTACTTTAACTAGTATCTATTGCCCATTACTACTGCTCATTATGAGTCTGAACCTATTACTACAACGACTAGTTGCAGAACATAACAGAGCAGAGTTTGAATTCTCTGAAACTTCTCAGATCATCATCCATTTCTTTGGAACTTCTCCGATCATCCATTTCTTTGTTACTTGTGTAGTGGATAAAAAATAAATATGAGAATTTTCACCTTTTTCATGGTTGCTCTGTTTCCAACTTTGTGCTTCTCTACAAATACATTGATGGCAACGGAGTGTCTCAACGCAAATGAGACCATTGTTTCTGGCCCATTTGAGTTGGGGTTTTTCAGGCTGCGGAGTCATTGGTACCTAGGACTGTGGTACAAGAGCTTGCCAAAGAAGTATCTATGGGTGGCAAACAGAGACTCTCCTTTGAATTCGTTGGGAAGGTTGAAATTCTCTGGAAAGGGCCTTGTTCTACAGCAAAGGGATCAAAATCAAGTCTGGTTAACTCCAATTATGACAGAATCCGCTGTGGTGGCTGAGCTTTTAGCCGACGGAAATTTTGTTTTGAAAGATATCGATCGCAAAGTATTGTGGCAAAGTTTTGATTTTCCAACGGATACGTTATTACCGGGATGAAATTAGGGAAAACCCATTCTTTGAAATCATGGACAAACCCATATGATCCCTCAAGCGGTGCTTTCTCTCTTCATCTGCAAGAATCTCGAGGTCTTCTTGAAGTTTTACTTAGTTACAGAGATACACCAATATATCGAGGCTCTCTGTGGAATGATATCGGTGTACCGGAAATGCAACCAGAAACTTTGAAGACAGCAAGATACTCTAACAGAAGCAGTGACATTAGCTCAAGATTGGTTGTGAGTTACAACGGGTTGTTGCAAGAATTCAGGTGGAATCACACGGGTCAGAATTGGCATCTCTTTTGGTATGCACCAAAGGAGCAGTGCGATGAGTACAAAGAGTGTGGGAACTATGGGTTCTGTGATCAACTCACGTCACCAATCTGTAACTGCCTCAGAGGCTTCGAGCCAAAGTCGTTGCGAAATTGGCAAATGAGAGATGGCTCAGACGGGTGTGTTAGGAAGACCAATCTGAGTTGCAGCAGTGATGGCTTTCTCAAACAGACCATGGTTAAGTTGCCTGACACTAGTTCAGCGGTTGCCATTAACGGAATGGGACTCAAGGATTGCCAAGAGTGTTGCTTGAGGCACTGCAAATGTTTGGCGTTTGCTGTTACGAATATACAGACTAGTGGCTTTGGTTGTGTGTTTTGGACCAGAAGGCTAATAGATATCAGACGTTACCCCCAAGGTGGAGTCGGTCAGGATATATACATTAGATTAGCGGCTGCTGATCTCATACCTATTGGTCAGTCATTTCATTCTATCTTTAAAGAACTAATTGTTTTTCCAATCCCTATATAAGTCACTGTGACTGAAATTGTTTATTGGATTTGGAAACTTTTAAATTTCCTCAGCGGAGGAGAAAAAAACGAGTGCATTGATCATAGGATTGACGGTTGGAATCAGCATAGTGCTTATTTTGATCACTCTCGTGATCTTTTGTTTATCTTTGAAGAGTAAACCTAAGCAAACAGAATCAATCATGGAACATAATGGTACATGTATTTTTGGTTTGGTTTTTAATATTTATCAATACAAGTATTTTTTTCTGAAACAGTGAACCTCGAGGGTATGGAGAACGTTGTAATAAGAAACCGGAGGCATTTGTCGGTAGAAGATGAAATTGAATTGCCGTTGATGGAGTTTAGTGTAATTTCCATGGCCACAGACAAGTTCTCGGACATGAATAAGCTAGGAAGCGGTGGATTTGGTGTGGTATACAAGGTAAAGTTATGAATTTTGGGTTAGGTTTTAGTGTGAATTTGACTAAAGAAATGTTTGGTGAACAGGGGAGGTTACTTGATGGGCACGAAATCGCGGTGAAGAGACTGTCAAAGTCGTCTGATCAAGGTGCCGATGAGTTCATGAACGAGGTGCGGCTTATCTCGAAGCTTCAACACAGAAACCTCGTCCGACTTCTTGGTTGTTGTGTGGACGCAAACGAGAAGATGCTTGTCTATGAGTATGTGGAGAATGGAAGCCTCGATTATTTTCTCTTCGGTTAGTTTTCGTTTAAGTAGTGTTATTGTTCTTCTTATCTTCTTAAAAGCTGTGTTAGTGGAATGTGTAAAGTAAATTAAACCCTTGTGGATGTTTTGCAGACAAAAATCAAAGCTATAAACTGAATTGGCAGACGAGATTCGACATCATCAATGGCATTGCTAGAGGAATTCTGTATCTTCACCAAGACTCCCGATTGAAAATCATCCATAGGGATCTGAAACCAAGCAATATTTTACTTGACAAATACATGACGCCGAAGATCACAGATTTCGGGATGGCTCGGATCTTTGGCAGAGATGAGACAGAGGCAAACACACGTAAATTGGCCGGAACATTGTAAGCAAGCTATATCACCTTTTCAAGCATTTGTCGTGGACCTGAACATGACTTTTGAGTTTAATTTTCATTTTGCAGCGGCTATATGTCCCCAGAGTATGCCAAATGTGGAATAATCTCGACGAAATCAGATGTGTACAGCTTCGGGGTATTGGTTCTGGAGATACTAAGCGGAAAGAAGAACACAGAATTCTGCGACTCAGAACAAGACCTTCCCGGCCATGTAAGCACTCTCTCAGATTCTATCTTCTTTCTCTTTCAAAACGTAGCTAAAAATAGGAAGCATTAATGTTTTATTTAACAGGTGTGGAATAATTGGATGGAAGGAAAAGGTCTAGAAACCATAGACCCCTTGATCAGAAATTTTCCTACATCATCATCATCAGCAGCACCACCATCGCAGGAACAAGTCCTCAGATGCATACATGTTGGTCTAGTTTGTGTCCAAGAGGATGCATTGGACAGACCAACAATGTCTTTGGCTGTCATGATGCTTGAAGGCGAAACCGTGGCAATTCCCCAGCCTAAAAAGCCAGGATTTTATGTCACAAGAAGTCCTCGTGGGACGGTGAACCAAGTCCAACCCACTATCTCTGAAATTGAGCCTCTGTAATGTGAGCGCCAGATCGTCCTGTACAAAGGCATTCTATTTCTTAGGAAGTTGTGTTTCCTCTCAGTTCATCCATGGGTAGAGTAAGCGGCTTTTCAATGCTAAAAAGTTTTAAAACATATGAGAACAAGTTACTGTGTGTTATTAACATAAGAAGGTACATGTTCTTCTTGTTATGTGGAAAGAAATAGACGATGCAGATTAATATGATAACTTTCTAAGAACTGAAAGCAGGTTTAAATGGAATGATATTTATCTTTTTGTAAATTTGATTAGCACGCTTCTCTCTTATCTCTGTTCCCACGCACTTCAATATTACAAGATCATCAATGTAAAATTTGGGGTTTCATAATTTCAGAGCATCCTTTGGTGAGATTCATGCTTCTTTGTAGGTGTCCCTCAAGTTTGGGAAGGGTTGATGTTAACAATGCATTTATATATTTGTGTATCTTTACACTAGACTCAGGAGAGCTTGTAACAAAGACTGCAGACATAAAAAGTCAGGATATATGAATGGTCTTGGTCCAAAGATAATATAAAGAGTGGTCATTGTCAAAATTGCTCCCTAGAGATCCCTTTCACGGGGATAAAGGTGGATCAAGAAAACAGAAAGCAGAGCAATCAACAAACAACTAACAGGTTGTATCAAAGGAAGGAGATCCTTAATCTCCTTATCTCTTTGCTCTCTCAATGAACTGTCTATCCCTAGCTCTAAATAAAAGCAATCCTCCAAGTAAGTGTTGGAAGACTTTGAGCAGAGATGGGGTTTAAAGGATCATGTAAAGGATGAAACCAAGCTGACAAGTGGAGGATTATTTTATCTCTTTGGTTCACTGCTCAAGTCCTGGATGGGAATTTTAACAGAAAAACTCTTGCTGCTAATCCATGGATTAAAATGAATATGACACTAGCTGAACTCTGGGAGGATGGCCTTATATAGGATTACATAGATGACACACTAGGTATTTAATAATGACAGTTATATCCTTAATACATAATACATATATGTCTATAGGTAATTGGGTGGCTCGTTCTGAAGATCAAGTCAACAATTCAAATCACTGAAGCAGATTCAGGACTGGTAAAAATCTACGACTTAATTACCTGGTGACATTCCGAGACACACTTGGCTCATCACTCTGAACTTCTCCAATGGGGAATTCAAACCGATCCGCGGGTTGCTTACTCTGCAATGTCTCATTTGTATTAGTTTATTCATGGCAAATCTTTGATTAATCGATGCGATTTCTCTTCTTGCAGAGCAAGACTCTAATTATTTATCATTTCGCAGTGGACTTTAAAACATGGTCCAAGAAGAAGAATACAATGTTGGGTATGTTTTAATAAATTTAGTGGGCTTTTACAATTCTCCTAATGGGCTCTTATTACCCATGTCGGCTTTAAGTGTACAATTGATTTTTGGAAAATACCGAAAGTGTCTTCCAGAGTTTTCCAAATATCTTTCCAAGCATAAGACTTATTAGGTAGGGAATGTAGCCTTTGTTCATTGTTTTATGTCGAATCTTTTTGTTTCCTTTTTTGACATATGAACCTTTGATTTATGCTGAAATTGATCTCCTTGATTTGATCTTCTATTCTTTTATGAACTCTGTTTCCTTTTTTGAATCTTTGATTTATGCTGAAATTAATTTCCTTGATTTAATCTTGCTTATTTTATGCACTTTATTTCCTTCAATGAATGGCTGATTTCTTATTTAAAACCGTATTTACCTGTTCTCTAAAGAAAAAATTTACTGAAAAATGGCAGCCTCTTCACTTGTGTTTTTCGTACTGACTCTGTTAATAGGGTCTTTTACCCCAAAGAATAGTAGAGTTCTCGGTCTCGGAGAAGAATATGGCCTTGAGGAGATTGAGAAGCAACTTAAAGCTATAAACAAACCTGCGATTAAGAGTTTCACAGTAATTTGTTTGACCTCTCTCTCTCTTATACTCAATATATTGATTATGTGTATGTGTGTATTCTTCTTCTTCTTCTTGTTTTTTTTTTTTGTTTTTTAACTTTTAATTTGGACATGTTTCTATGATAAAAAAATCAGACAGAGCGTGGTGCTATCTTTGACTGCGTTGACATTAACAAGCAGGTCGCTTTTGATCACCTTTTGCTGAAGAATCACACCATTCAGGTTGTATCATTATCTTTATATAAAAACCACATATATGTGGATTTATGTATCAGTTGATTGGACACATGTGAACCATGAACATATTTTGATAAATATATATGTTAATGTTATAGGCGGCTCCAAAATTTGTTTTGAAAAGAAATAATAATAATACTCCTCTTCGATTCGAGTGTCCACACGGGACAGTGATTATCAAGAGAAGTACAAAGCAAGATCTCCTTAGCGCACACAAACTGAAACTTATGGGATTCGGAAGTCCCAAAACCAATGCTAATCGTCCAAATGGTCATCATGTAAGTCTTTTTTTTAATATGCCTCATATATATATATATATGCATGCATGAGCATGATCCAAATGATAATTCCTTTTACTACTTACTTAGTCTGCAGGGCTAGGATACAGAGCCCAAGTTTCTGAAGCTAGTGGACGTGTTAACGTATGGAGTCCTCATGTTTCACCTCGACAATTCAGTCTTGCACGCGTTTTAGTCTCTAGTCAGACCAATAGTATCCAGGCCGGCTGGCAGGTTACAAACACACATTTCTATCTACTTAAAATGTGACAAATATATATTTTCATTTTCACAATTTGAATTTTTTTTTTTTTTTTTTCCCGATGAAACCCTCAGGTCAACCCAGCTCAGTATACCGACGCTCGCTTCTATACATACTGGACAGTAAGTTGGTTTTTTAGTTAAATTTGTGTTGGAAAGTGTTTCTCTCAAACACATTGCATATATATGGACTCTGAACAGGCAGATGGTTACAAGAAGAGAGGATGTTTCGATATGCATTGTCCTGGTTTTGTCCAAGTCAGTAGAACACATCCACTTGGCACAATCGTTGATGCAGTTTCCACTCGAGATTTCATACAGTATTACATAAATGTCAGCATAAGCCGGGTAACGTCACCTTAATTTATTTTATTTTCATCACTCATAATTCAAGCTTTAATTTAACAGTAAAATATTGTAAACAGGAACCTAAAACAGGAAACTGGTGGCTGTTTTACGAGACAGAGGCCATTGGTTACTGGCCTAAAGAATTGTTTACAGCCCAAGGCTTAGCTCAAGTAGCGTCATATGCATCATGGGGAGGAGAAGTGTATAGCCCAATTGGTGAGAAGAGCCCACCGATGGGAAGTGGGAGTTTTGCACAACAAGGGTTCAAAAGAGCGGCTTGCGTCAATACCATTAAGGTTAGGGATGGTTCATGGACACTTATCAAACCAGTTGGTGTGAAGGTTTACGCGGATCAACCAAGGTGTTATAATGCAAAATATGTGTCAAATCCAAATCCTTTTGACACACCTTGGAACTCTGCTGTCTTCTTTGGAGGGTCTGGGGGTTGCTAATTAAGTTCAGTTTTTTATGATATGATTTTATTATTGCTTGGAGAATTTCAATAATTTACATTAATAAGTTTATGGTTTTTTAAAACCAAATGTAGTAACAATTCCCCTGATGAAACTAGTTGCAAAGCAGAGCCCTCATTAATAAACTTCAGAAAGTTTAATAATTTAAATATACTTTGGGATTTTAGTTTATGTATAATAAGTATAAGTATATTTAACATTTCGAACGTAATCTATCAATTCTTTTAAAAATAAAAAAATATTATTTCTCGTACTTTTAGTTTTTTTTTTTTTTTTATAAAGAAAAGGTAAAATATAAGTAAAACATAAGTAAAACATAAGCAAAACATAAAATCTGGTTTATTTTGTTTTTATGTATGTATTTTAATACTACTCATAGTTAATAAAATAATTTGGTGCTAGTTAAGTTTCTTATATAAATTTAAATATTATCAATACAATTTTTCTTCAAAAAATTTTGTTTTTTTTTAATAAAACAGTGAACCTGCAGAACGTGGTTATAACAAACGGGAGGCACTTGTCTATAATCTCGTACTTAGAGTTGCCATCAACTTTTAGTCTTTATCTTATGAATTATGATGAAGCCATAACAAGTTGCATCCAACTCGATGAAATAGTTCATACTAATAGATGAAGACTTGAAGTTTGTGCAAAATGAATGATCAGAAATTTCCAAAAACTGCATTTTAGTTTTTGGCGGATTTGAATTTTTTTTTTAAATATATAGTCATTTTTCTGTAACTAATATACAATACGACTTACGACCCGATTAATTAAAAAAACAATACGACTAAAGAAATGCATCCATGAGTTAGTGGAATTAATTCGCATGCTGCATCAAAATTTTAATCACATTGCGTGTATATATTATATAGAAAAATAGTGGTTTTAAAATTATTTGTAACCATTTTTTGATAATCTTCGAACTATTTCTTTCTTACTAAAAAAAATCTTTTGAACTATTATTTTCCTAAATAAAGACAATCTTTGAACTATTATTTCATAATATGAAGACAATGGGTTATCTCATTTGTGAACTGTAATAGTGTATCTTGTTTCAACATCATTGCTAGGTGAAATATGTAAATACTTTTGTTTGCTTTGCTAGTAATTAAGTTCGTCATTTTTTTTTCTTTATAAATGTGGTCTCTTAATTGTTCTCTTTCCTGCTTACATTGTATCCTCACAAATGGTATCCAATTAAGGAGAAACAGAAACAAATAAAGAACTATTTCGAAGAAAACATTTTGTTTGGTTATGAGTTGAACATGACTCTAAGAGTACCAGCATTCTTAAAAATCCAATGAATAGACAAATCTTTTCTCATGAGAAATCACAATCACGGACATAAGTAAAATACCTTAATTCATGGATGTTAGTGTCGAAACCGATGTCATTATATAGTTCACATGTCTAAGAAACTATTAGATGACAAAAAAAGATCTATTAAATGACAAAGGAAGAGATTAACATAGATTTTGCAAATGAAAACCATCTCCTTAAAATTCAACAGATACATATAGAATCTACAATGCTGATACATCATATCATACTTACATACATTCATACAACCTCAGTCTCTATATTTTCTCTCTATTTACATTTTGCATTTCAAGAAAAAAAAGAACAGAAAAAAAAAGGAGAAATTCAACCGACAAGGCAATCAGAAAGTCAAAGGCCCTCCAAAGCACAAAGACAAAAGAAAAAGAAAGGAAACAAAAAACAGAGAGTTCTTGGTCACTACAACAAGATTCGGGAAAATTGGTGGTGATGATGATGTTTAGGATCTTGAACAATTTGTCTAGATTTGATTTCCTCAGCGCAACGTAATGCTTTTTCGATCTGATAACCTCCTCCAACACTAACTTCTCTCTCAAGATGACAACAGTAACTCTCGAACACACTCACATTCACATGCAACTTAAATCCCATCAAGAACAAGAACTCTAGTTCCAAACTGTTCAAATCTTCTGTCTCTAATCCTCCTACTTTTGCAAAGTATGAGTTTCTGTAATTCCTGTAACAATACAAACAGATAAAGCAAAATGAGTTTTTTTTTATTTTTTTAAACAGAGGATTTTTATTTGAATAAATTTTTTATTTTTGTTTAGTTTTTGAAGGTAATTAACTTACATATCTTCGACGTATTTGGAAGCGACCATGATAGTTGTGATGAGTAGACGATGTACATTGGTAAGACTGATTCTGAAACCTTGATTATTCTGACAGAACCGGTCAATGTATACATAAGCCACGACGTAAACCGATGGACCGGCTTTGGTATACCGGAAAATCCTCTCTAGGTACGATTGAATAGTCATGTCAGGAATCTCCCGGCAATCAAAGACACGTGTCTTACCAAAACCACCGTAACTCCTGCTGATTCTCTCGTTCCTAGCTAAAGTCCGTTCGATCAGAGACGAAAGAACAGAGATGACGAGAGGTGTGTTGGAGTCATCTTGGTAAGAGTATGAGTAGAGGTCCGATCGGAGCTTCCTCGGAGAAATCGCTAGAGAATCCATTAAACAGAGATAATTAATGGGTTTTTGAGTATATTGAAAATGAAAATGGAAAGGGCTTTAGAGAGCGTTTTATATACAGTAGTCAAGAAGGATGGGGAAGAGTAGCTTTCAGATGTAGGGCAACTTCCTCTTCACTTCTTTATTTCCAATTTTTTTTTTTAATTTAAATGTTTATAACTGCTAACTATAGTGTGTGTATACTGAATATTTAATAGTATTAAAACATAGCTCGTGCAACTACGAAAGTTCAGGTTTTTTTTTGAATCGTAACAATAAACCAGATTTGTATCTCTTTCGTCCAGATAAAGCAATTTAATTTCACCTACTATAAGATAAGAAAAACGTTTTTTATAACAATTGTTCATAAAAGCTTTTGTTGGTTTTAAACAACTTGTACATTGTTGAATCCATATTAGACTTCTTATTTTTCCTGGAACGCAAACTATAGTAGATTTTTGACAAGTAGTGAATCATTTTTTTATAAAACATAAAAAGAGAAATTTTCTAAAACCATTGAAGTAATGTTTTGTTTTTAATGATTTTAATACATTTACAGTGAGAGAATATATACGCTAAATCTACATGATTTTATAATATGGAATTTTATCGAAAACAGAATCGACATAGGTTTTTGGAGTGATACGGAAGGTGTAGAGAAGTTACTAAAATAAGTAATTAATTATTAGATAAGCTAAGAAAAATAAACAAATGTGTAAGTGCAACAGCTAAGCTTTTGGTTAGTTTTTTCATATTTTATTCACATAGTATTAAAATAAATTGAATTTAAATCAAAAGTACTTCAACTTCAAATCAAAAAATAAAGGAATCTTAAAACAAAGAAGACTCCGCCGACAGTCTATAGAAGACGGTGAGGAGAGGGAGATGTCAACTCAACATCGGTGAAACTCTCTGGTGGAGCCAGAGGGTTTTGCGTGGGGCCCATTCATGTTAATTTTAACAAATGGTTTAAACGCGTGTACTGTTTAGACACACGTGTGAATTTCGTCAACGTCGACGTCGCGACCTTCCAAAAACACTCGCACGCGTGGAGGTTCCATCATACATTTCTTTTTTTCCTTTCAATGATTCTATTTCTTGCATTTTTTTTAAGGGAAAATTAGAAATAAAGGAACTTTTAAAATTTTTTTGTCCATCTATAATTTTGTTCTATTTTTTTGGTGTGTTAATCTTTTTGAAATATGAAATTCCATTTTACCCTTAATTTTAAAAAACTTCTAAGTAAATCATAAAATCTAAATCTTCTAACACATAAAAAGACTTCACTATAAATAAACAATAAATTTTTTTTACATTTTTAATATAATCAAATTAAAATTATAATAAATTTTTAATATAATTTGACTAAAAATATAATATAAGATAATCAGATTTTACCAAAAAAAATAAAAAAAATTATAATTTATCCCAAATCTCTTCTAGAAGTCGTCCAAAGGAGACGAAGAAGAAGAAAACGACAAATATGTTAGGGTTTTTAACTTAATAATCTGTGTTATTTAAAAAAAATTAATTTAAAAAATTATTTTTTTTGGAAAATCGGATCCTTTTTTCTTTTTGTCAAATTTTTTAAAAAACTTTTTTTGTAATTAATCCAAATTTTAAATAACAAATGAATCGAATATTCCAAAAATTAAATATTTACTTTCCTTATTTTTAGATTCAGTTACTTTATTTTCCCAAATTCTAAATTTTCTAGAATATATAATCTAATATTTCCAGAATGTATATTCTAAATTTTTTAGAACATAGAAAATGATGGAATGCATATTCTAATTCAGGCAGAATGTGTACAACTGATAGAATATGTATTCTAAAATTTCCAGAATTCCGTATTCTAAAATATTTAGAACAAATTCTAGTTCTAAAATTGCTAGAAAATGTACAAGTGGTAGAATACACATTCTAAACTTTTCAGAACATGTACAAATGGTAGAATATGTAATCTAATATTTTCAGAAGGTTAGAAAACATATTCTAAATTTTTCAGAACAAATTTAAAACCTCTAAAAACCTACTTAAAACTGTATAAAACCAGAAAGTTTCTTCTTGAAAACTTCTTAAAAATTGTGTTTCTACATATTTATTTAGGATTTTTTTTTTAAATGGTATTAATATAGTATTAGGGGTAATTTAGGTAAAAATTGCTAGAACAAAAAAAAGGTATAGATGGACAAAAAAATTGCTAGAACTCTCTTATTTCTAATTTTCCCTTTTTTTAATATATATAATATATATTTCTTTGTTTTGTGCAATTAAAACCACTCGTACATCCTTTTTTTTTTGTATCAAATTAACAAATACGCAGTTTATTGAAAAATTAACGTTGGTGCAATTTTTTTCCCTCAATAAAATATTAGATTAACATGTATTATTAATAAAATTCTTTTTGGAGTCAATATATCTTTTGGTGCTAATTTTTTCTTAAACATAGCTTTAATTAAACTATAAGAATTAACATGGCCTGATTGCTTATAAACTTTGTATTTATTTTTATTTTTATTTTAACTTTGTATTTACGATTAGGCTTTTGAATTAATTATTAAAAAAAAAATTGGGTGTGATGTTATACATGTTGTACGCTCGTGACTAAAATTTAAATATTTATGTCCACCTGATGATACCCATATGCAACACGTAATTGTTCATTTCAAAATCGAAATATTCTAAATTACGTTAATAACTGTTTAGCTTCTCTTTTTTATTTGTTAAAAAGTTGTCATGAACACGAACGCTATATTGAATCAAGAACGAGCAAGAAGAAAGATGAACTGAATTAACTTTCTGAAGATAATTTAGTTACAAGCTTACAATTGAACTTATATTGTACATCCTTTCACCAGTCTAACCGGCATATAACCAACTGGTTTATCTCAACAGCCTAACCGGTTATACAACTAACACTCCAATATGCTACACCAAACGCAATAAATACCATTCTGATTATCCATCCTTACAGATCTGCTCGACAACTCCAACTCAAACTAAAAGATAGTACAAGTTCTGATCTCGGGTACAACATGGTAAAAGACGATAAACTTGGTGATTTATTTATTATCGTGTGGTGAATTTAAAAAATACTAAAATAAAAAGAATAGATGAAAGTGGAGGGACAAAACAAAGTACAAGTAATAAATTGGGATAACCACCGCCACCGCACGAATACGTTTGATAATAAATGCCAAAAAAAGGGACCCCGGTTTGATTTTTCTTACACAACATATCTTCCCGTCAAAATAATTTACTACGTTATCATTGCCTGATTCAATTATTTCTCTTATTTATTTGTCTCCCCCAATTTATTTATAAGATTTAACATCATACTTTTGCTTAATTTATATTCACATCTATGACATATCCTTGTCATTTTAAAAGTAAGAGTATGGTGTGTGAACATTGATCTACTAAATGAAGATGAGATATTATTCATTCAGTAATGAGTACTGACTAGCATAAAGTTTTACAGATTGCTTGGATAGTCCTTTATATATATATATATATATATATATATATATAATATATACATTTTCAACTTACATCAATTGTATTTTTTAGTTCTATCTAGACTTGTTCATTTATATGAACATATATATATCAAACTGGAAAAAAAAAAGAAAAACAAAAACATTGGATGGAAATTCAATTAAAAACAAGCATCACTGCTTCTGAGAGTATTTTATATTACACACCACTGCTACATAAATGAAAATAGATTTTGGAATTGAACGATATGTACGAAGGTAAAACGTACAGTGATACAGTATTTGTCGACTATGTGACCGTACACAAATTGTCAGGCTCCATAACCTTATGCCCGATAGATATGTATCATTACATTTACACTCTCTGATTCACATATCTGTCTCCATCTCGAGATTCGTGTTTCAGATCTATCAAATAGATGAAATGCTTTTAATGTATACGTACTTTGGTTTGTACGTGTACGCACGAAACTTCTTTCATGATTCATATTTCTTCCTCGGTTATCTCCAATATTAGTAGTCATTAACAACTAATCTCAGATTTTTGATAAAACTCATACTACTATATAAAGTTCATTTTTTTCAATATAGAACACTTCTTTAGAAAATTCTACAGAAACAATTCAATTGATAAATGATGTGGACCTAAATTCAGCATTTTGTTGGCAGATTTTTTTTATCTGGCTTAGATTTCGTCCTTTGATTTAGAGAATCAAAAGTCACAAACATTAAAATCACACATTTCACTTCAGATATCTTCTCGTATGACCTACAAATAAAGTAAAATGATTACACAATCAATATTCAGATTCATTATCGGAGGACTGTGTCCCTACTCAGTTACTTTCAGCAAACATTTTTTAAAAGTTCTTTTAATTTTTCTGTCGTGCGAAAAGTTGTGGACCTTATTCGATTAATGCTGATAAATGTTTTACTTTGGGCTTTATTGGGCCTTAATAGTGGGCTCTAAGTTAGTTATCTCCGAACTCTCCCACTTCTTTTAAGAACACGGCTTGTCAAAAAAAGTTCTGATAAATTAAGCTGAGGTGGCATTTCTTTATTGGCTAAAACTAGAAGAGGTGCGTGGCGAGAATATTTGATTCTATAAAATTGGTTCTGGTCAAACCCGAAGGTCTGAAAATCACTCCGTCTTGTATCGTTCTCGTCGACATCAAAATTTCGTAGCCGAGTCAGGTGAGTTTTTGTTATTTGTTGTTGGCTACGGTCTAATCTCCGGTGTACTTGAGTGATTCAATGATATCGTATTCGAGGAATCTTAGATCTATGGTTTGTTAGGTGAGCTACGTGCGTAGATCTGATTATTAGATCTCGATTCTGAATCCGATTCTTGGTGTTTTACGATTCCAGATCTCGATTCGGTTTCTGATTTTGCATGCTTAATGTTGCCTATGCGCATCTGATCAGTTTATACAGAATTTTGCATGTTCATCGTTGTTAAATAGGTCTCGTTGTTGAATTTGACTCGTGTGTTGATAATTTCGCATTTCTCATCTAATTTAATTCTTGTATGCTATTATATTCGCAGACCTGATGCTGTTAATTTTTTCTCTGTGTTTGAGAGTTTCGAATTTGTAATCGAATTCTTGAATGCTCAACCTATACATGATTGCCAAAGCTTATAGAATATGGTTGTGTTGAGTCATTCTCAACGGAGAATACAATAATGTATCGAAATTAGTTTGCTTTATGCGTTCGGGATTCACATTTCATGGTGTTATTCACTTTAAGAGGATTTTTTACGAGAGGTTTCTTGTATTATGTAATATGTATAATGTGTGAGCGTGGAAAATTGATCATAACTTCAACTAATGGTGATCTATTATCCTTCACTTAATGCTTTTCATTTTTTGTATATATGATCACTCTTTTACTTTCGAATTCCAAATTGGCAAGTGATTTCATACTTGTAAAAAGTTTTGCTGCTTACATTTTTAACATAGTTGTAAATTTTCCTAAGTTTCTTACACCATATTTCAGAGAGTCAAGAAGAGAAGAAAGAATGGTGGGTAGTGGAGCTCCACAGAGAGGAAGTGCAGCTGCAGCTGCAAGCATGCGGAGGAGGAAGCCGAGCAGTGGTGCTGGTGGAGGAGGAGCCTCTGGTGGTGCAGCCGGATCCATGCTTCAGTTCTATACCGATGACGCACCCGGTCTCAAGATCTCCCCTAATGTTGTCCTTATCATGAGCATCGGTTTCATTGCTTTCGTCGCTGTCCTTCATGTCATGGGCAAGCTCTACTTTGTCAAGTGATGAGAAAGATAATAGTTGAAGAAAATACCCTAAGTGACTGCTAGTGATCAAAATATTATTAGACGGTTGTTTCAGTTAATGTTTTAATTTTGTGGTTTATTACACCTGAGTAAAAATGATCTCAACAATTCCAGTTTCTTGTCATTCAAAGTTTCAATATTCTTCATACAAATTATACATCTCTCAGTCACAAATGACTACTATCACCATTTAATATTCGAAGAATGCAAATAATTGACGCTTAAGAGTTAAGACGATGTAAAAGAAGATTAACTAAGATTTTAACCACAATAAATAAAAGATTATGGAGTTTATTGATCAATTAAAAATAAAGAGGAAATGCTGGAAATTAAATTGAAGTCTAGGGGGTCAAGTTGTTAATAGCTAATTTGAAACGGGGCCCGATTAATTATATTCGGGTCATTCTTTCATTTACCGGGTCATTTTTCCAATAGAACTTGAGCGAAGGAGGTCGCAGTTTCGGAGAGATCTTTTCTAATGGCAACTTTGGGAGAATCATCCTCAGAGATGGACAACACGAATCCACCGGCGATTCCACAATCTTCGCCAGCGCAGCCGCCGGAATATCCGAAAATTGCAACGACGACGGTGGAAAATGCAGCTTCCTGGATCGATGATGCGTTGCGTGAGGCGCTTGTGTACCAGAAGACGATCACGGAGACGGTGGATTCTACCATTGAGGCTTCCAAATCTCGATTGTCTCAAATTCGAGACACTTCCGTAGCTCACACGAGCCAAACCATCGTAAGGCTTACTACGATTCGTTCATCTTCATTGAAATTCAAGCGAATGTGAAATTCACACCATCTCTTCTGTATATTATTCGAGTGATTTGTTTATCCTCGTGTTTGGAATGTAGGATTCTCTTCGAGACATAGTTTCTGAGTATAACGTTTACGAGCATATGGTGTTTGGGAAGATTAAAGGTCTCTTCTACATTCCTGGCTACCTCTATTTCGTTGTGCCTTGTTGCTCTCGGCTCATATGTTTTTCAATTTTGTATGCAGATGGCGTGAATGTTGCTGCATCTCATCCGCTAATATCAGGCAGCTTAGCTTTTGGAGTTGGGGTATTTGCTTTGAAAAGTAAGTTTTCTGGATATTATTATCTTCCTAGAGATCAATCTCCTTGGATGTTATGTTATGCACTCTTTTAGTGACTGCTATGTTTATTTGCAGAGACGAGAAGGTTTGTGTATTACAATACCTTACGCATGTTCTTAAGCGAAGAGGTCAGCGTTGTATTCACCCTCGTCATAAACTGGTCTGTCTGTGGCTAAATCTGTTCTTGAGTCTTTACCGTATATTTTGGATACAGGCTTTGCTTTCGAGAGCAGATCTTAAAGTAAAAGAGTTGCGACAATCAATGGATCGTCTTAAAGCCGAAAGTGAAAAGTTAGAGGTAAAGCCCTCTTCTCTTTGTTTACGATTTGTTCTTTTCAGCATGAGGTTGACGTTTTTGGAGAACACTTCCTATGGTATGCACTTAACTCTATTGGAAGACGTTAAAGGATTATGGTTTCTGAATTTGTGACAACTTTAATTGTTTCAGAGAGTTGCAACTGTGGCAGAAGAAGAGTTGATTAGAGGAAGGATGAAACTCAGGTTTATAATCCAGACAAAATACAAGATCAGTATATTGGATATGTATCCACATGAATATTATGTTAACCCTCTCAATCTTCTTACACAGACAAGCAGGCAAACAGATCCAAGATGCCATCCGCTCAGCTTATAAGATTGAAAAGCAAGCAGCAGGTATGTTTTCTACCTTTCTTCTGTGTTATAATGCCACAGTTTGTGAAACCAAAGATATGCATAGAACAAAAGAAGATAACTTTGACTTATACCACCATCATTCTGTATATACAGGTTTGAAAGATGTACTAAAGGAATTGCCCACGAGAGAAGCTTCTCGATTCCGCTCTCAAGTAAGTATATACTTGTCTCTTTGGTCTTCTAGGATAGAGAATAGGAGCTGGATCTGGAATTAAGAACTGAACTAGTTTAGAATTAGTTAATAACCATTTATATACATTGTATAATGGAGATATCTTATTTGTTCAACCTCAGATATCGAACCGTGCTTCAGAGACAAAGCAAGAGAGAAACGCTTTGACAAAGGAAGTGAACAAGATCAGCAACTATGGCATCTCCGTGTGAGGCAAACCAAACCCATTTTCTAGTTACGAATTTGATTACTCTTGGGTTCTTACGGTGCTGGAGCAAAATTATACAATAATAATGTCCAAAACATGATTAAACCTTTTTTTTTTTTGTTGTTGTTTTGGTGTCAAATGCCAAAGATGTAATCTCTTGTTGTCTTGTGTTTTCAAGGGCTTTCGTTCTTTGGCAATAGTTAGCAATACAAAGTTCATGATGACACTCCCTTGAAGTTGTATTTTTAAATCCAATTTTCGGTTTGAATTTTTTTATTGAGGGAAAATAGTAATCAAATATATAATATGATCAATTTTGTTACTGGTTCAAATTAGATTTTTTGCTTAGGAATACCTTTAATTTGTTAAATAAAAATCAAAAGAGTCTTTGCTTGGGGTTTACCGGTTAGATTATGAACACCTTTAATTTGTGTGGAATCCGAATCAAACCATGTTATTGGTTCGAAACAAATTTGAGTTGGAGTTAATGCAAACCGAACCTAAAATCAAAATTGCGTAAACCGGATTAGGACTCCATGATCTTCTTCTTCTTCATTCTGGTTCGTATCTAACACATTTGGTCGAAACATGAAGTCGCAATAAGGGTGCAAGTGGATAATATATAGAATTCTGAACACTGACGCCGTTTAGTGATAGCGGAAATAAATGTTGCTTTTTCTAACTCATCTTCAGTAAAATGATTGATTCATTTGTATATTTTAAATTGTTATTCAAGGATGACGTAATAACGTAGGAGAAAAGGCAAACAAAGATTTAAAATTTTAATAATTAACAATTAAATGAGGTTGATTTTGTAGCGTTCGATTTTAACACTAAAATTTTAGGCTCCCGTTCTCGTCGGTCACATGATTAACGCCGCTAGGATCGCGACACGTCATCATCACGTGACACTACCCCAAACCCAACCCCAAGAACCAAAAAAAGAAACCCAAAACAAAAAAGTGACGACGAGGCAAAGAGACTACTAAAACGGCTGATGGTGGTGGTGGTGAAGATGAACTTGTGGTGGTTGTCTCATAACCTCTTTCTGCCGTCGAAGCTCCATCACTTTCCGGTGAGAGTTTGAATGCTGAGTCAAAACAAAAGTAGGACTCGAAGCCGGTCTATACTCGGGTACAAGTCTACCGGATTTAAACCGGACTCCACAGGCGTTGCAGAGTGTTTTAGGTCCGAGTGGTCCTGTTCTCCATTGAGGCGTCTTCTCCGACGCACAGTGAGTGCATCTCCTCATTCCTCCTCCTTCCGCCGTCTCCGTCGACGACGATTGATGTCTTCCTCCTCCGCTGGATTGCTCTTTCTTGGGCTTGAATTTCCCGGGGGAGTGAATCTGCTGGTCAGATTCAGGCATCGGTGCCCAAGTTCCGGCGAAAGCAGCTGGAGCTCTTGAACGTTTGCTTCTTGGTTTCCCGGGAAATGAAGTAGTTTCAGTTTTGACTGATGAAGTCATAGTTCCTCCTAACGGATTCGCCGGAAAATCGGCAAAGGAATCGTCGACGAACTGCGAGAGCCATTCGAGATGAGCAGCATCGTCACTCTGTACCAACAAAAAACAAAAATCAAAATCAAAACACACAATCTTGAAAATAGAAACTTGAAAATTGGACTGGAGAGAGTATAAGAATTATACGGGAACGCAAATGTCGTGGAGGAAGGAGTGATGATCGGCGGAAGAAGGGAGAAGGTGATGGTGGTGGAAGTTAGGGTTTTGAGGAGGAGGAAAGGAAGAAGAGGAAGTAGCAGCAGTGGATCCACCGGAAGAAGAGGCAGAGAAGATGTCTTCGTTGGAGAAATCAAGAAGGTCGTCGATTCGAAGTAAGTCTGGAGAAGATAAGCCATAGACGTCCATTGTTAGGTTAAAATGAATGCTTTCTCTAGCAGAAGAAGACTCTGTCTCTCTCTCACAGTCTATGTGACTGGTTTGAGTCTTTAATAGGGAGGGGGAGATAATGAAAGAGAGAGAAGAGAGCAAGAGAACGTGCAGAGAGAGTGACCATGCACCGTGAATGACCGACTCCACCTTATTCACTTCTACTTCTTTATTTTTATTTTATTTATCATCCACCTTTATCTTTACAAAAAAAAAAAAAAAGACTTAAAACTATATATGCACTTACTCAGCTAATTGAAATGTTCGAAATTTATACAATGGGCATTAAAACATATGCGAATTCACTAGAAGGGTCACTCACTCTATCACAAAACTATATGAATCGGTATAGACTACTTAATGAGATACTAGTTGATTAGTTATATTTGTATGTTTTCACCTTTTCTCTCATTTTCAATATTCAAAGAAATTTTGATTAAGCCAACTTACGTTATATATAATTAGTACTATCTAGGGTTTTTCAGCAATTGTTTTGGTGTGGATTGGGAAAATGCGTTTACGTTTTGGAGATTAGAGAGTTCGATGATTTAAATCGGAATGTTTTTCTTAAAATCTGAAAGTTGAGGACTAATTCCAGTTATCTATAGCCAATCAGGTTAGAGATATGTGAAAATAATTATAGACATAGCTACTTCTTATAACATTGGTTTTCTAATTTATCAATGCAAAGCAATTCTTTGATATAAGAAAGACAACACAACAAACAAATATATCTAAATTTCATCCAAGCAATAATATTGTTTGTTACTAGCTTTATTTAAGTTTTTGTTTTCTTACCGCGAGAATCTTTGTAGCACCGCATTTTAACCATAAAATTATGAGACTGAGAGTTTGAAAAAAACTTTTTCAAAGCAGCATATGGAGTTAACCTAAGCTAGTGTATAACTTCATATTTTGTTTTTTCCTATAATTACAAAATATGTTATCAGTCATCATATATACGTCTCTTTCATTGCTCTGTACTACATATAGTGTACGTATTATTTAGTGGGTCTATCTGTTCTCTGTGCTCTTTTTCTTTGAAATAATCATATGCATGCATATATGTCCTTTACAAGAAACGTTGTTCTTTGGCTACCAAATCGTCTGCTGTAATAGATATGGATGAATATTTTGAAAATGTATCAGTAATATATGTACCGGACGACATTTGACAATTTGCATTGCTCATGTGCAATAAAACATAAAGTAAAGTAATATCAAAGTAAGGTCAAGCGAAATAATATGAATATATGCTGCATCCGAATAATGTAAGAAAGCCAATTAGTCAGAATTATTTTATTTTACGAGTAAAAGAGTTGTTCGGCGGATAAATTATTGATTAAGCTAATTTTACCCCTCTCTCTTATTGTCTTTTCCCCAAATATATATAGGCATAACACATGCTTTATGGTACGTACCGACAATTTTAGTTATTGACCTATCCACACAAGTTCTAAAGATAAATTTATTTTCATCTTTTATGAAATTCAATAAACGAATGTAAAAAGCAAAAGGTAATATAGCCACGTGGCTGCATGTGGGGGCCATAAAATTAGAAAAGGGAGGAGAATAATATAATTCATTAATAACAAAACTACAAAGGAGTTTAACGAATAAATTATTAGGAATAATCAGTCATGGAGCGAGGTTAATTCTAAAAAATATAACAAAATAAACCTCATATGTATGTAATATAAATAGGTATATATGAATTTTATATGTTTGAATATGTTGTGAAATACCGTGCAATTTCCCTAAGAATGAGAAATTAATAAATAACTACTGATTTGCACGAAAAAATGTAATATGTTGTGCAATACCGTGCAATTTTCCTTTGTTTTAAGAATCTACACAAAACTAAATGAATAACTATGACTTTAATTAAAGAGAAGGAGAAAGAAACGGGCCGTGTCGTGTGACGCTTGCTAGGGTTTATCACATTTAGATAAATTTGTAGTAATTTTTAATACATAACAAAATGATATGAATTACGTGAAATCATAATATATTTTTAATTTGTTGTTACTAACAAAGTGACTCCCCACAAGGGCCCAACCCCACTGCACATACAGCATTAATTAAACACGATGGCACGGAACGAGAGGTACCCATATGAGATATTTGTTTTTTTTAATAATTTACTTTTAAATTTTCACTTACTACCGACAGTGTCTTTTCCAGCTGGCACTCTCTACTTGGCTCAGAAGGTTCATTTTCGTACACGGTACATTCCATGTACTCAATTTACTATTTATACCATTATTTACCAAACCTAAATTAGACATTTTTTTAATAAATAATTCCCCAATAATATGGAACGAGAGAAAAATAATAGAAAGAAAGTACATTGACGTACGGTGACACTAACTTCTCTTTACTCCCTCTTTCTCAATCAGAGTCTCTTGTTTTGGTCTTCTTTTTCTTATAACCCAAATTTGGAGTATTGTTTTTCATTGACACAAAGTTTGTACAGTTTTTAAAAATTGACTTACGGATTTGATACCCCAAATGTTGTGGTCTCGTGACTCTAAGTAGTGGAAGTAGGCAAGTGACCACTAAGAACGCTCGTAACTCGCATATAGTAATATTATTATATATATGTAACGAATATATATGTCATTATTGTTATGATATAATAATAAGTTTTTTTTTTATTCTTTGATTTTTTTTTTCTTGAATCACGTGACGTGACAGAGGACGGTGATCCCAAAGTAAACAGCAAGAACACGTGCGGCCTCATGTGCCCATAATGACACCGAATGTTATTATATGAGTTATTCTCAACAACACTCGATCTTTTTTCTTTTAAGTCAATTTAGAAGAAAAAAAAGTTATATGTAAAGAAACTAAAAGGAGACGTTTTTGGTTTAGATAATAATATTTTCTGACGAATAACATGCAAAGATGATAGACCATATGCTCTTCCTTTATCCCTCTTGTCTCCTTCTTAAATATTTAAAAAAATTCAAATGTTTACGACTAAAATTTTACATTATCTATTTACTTACGCATTTTCTTGCAAAACCCGAGAATGCTAATGTCAATTGGTTTAACGCTTTTAGTCATACATAAATTTATATTTCAAAGTCTTCACTATTACGTACCTATATATATATATATATAAGATAACTCCACATGTCTCTCTACCTATAGCGATAAAATTGCGCTTTCACTTAAGTAAGGAAAGTCCTATTCTAAAAGAAGTTGATGCATAAATAGAAAAACAAGCGTACATGTTACAGATAAGATAGCGTATAAAAGATGTGTTTTTGTGACAAAACAAAAGATATAGCTGGTAAGCAATAATTTGCCAAATGGACTATAGATTCTGCGCCCCAAATATTGGGCACCAATAAATCTGAAGATGATGATTTTTTAAAAAAAATTTGAAGATGGTAAATTTGTTATAAAAAAAAAGGAATGCGTATGTATATATATAAATATATCGTCTCAGGCGATAAAAATTAGCTATGAACACAAAGTAATTTTAGAACATTGTTTCTACAAACATCAGAACGCCAAAATAAAATAAAAAATATATATAGTCAATTCCATCAAAAAACTGAATGTTTTTTTCTTTTAATTTATATTCGAAAACTTGTTTTCATAAAAAAAGAATAACTCGAAAGTACTGATATATATAAAAAAATGTGCTACCAAGGACTACTGTGATAAAATTTATTTTGGAAGGAGAATGGAGTATAGTCTTTGGGTCTTAAAAATATATATTCTCCAGATACAATTATGAATTGTAACCAACAACCCAACAAAATGATAGAGAAGAGTAGAAAGCGATTTAACCAGGCCGTACCGTTAATATGATTATGGGCCGTGGAGCCTACTTTCTTCTGAATTCGACAACGACAATTGATGATAGATATCCAAAGAAAATGTGTCGGATGTTTTTTTTTTTTTTTTTTTTTTTTTTTTAAATATAATAATTTACTCTGAATAAAAGAAAATAATTATTATTGTTTGTCATTTTCCGGTTAGAGATTTTCTGACGGGTTTTAAGAATACTCTGGTGTGTATTTGCCATTTGGTGTTACTTCTTTTGAAAGAGAAAAACAGTACGTCCAAGCTAAACAAATTTTAGAACATAGGCCGATGTTAAGCCTTATTCAATGTACCATTACGCATACTTTATACAATAAATTGTGTTAGCTTTGGAGTTTTAATTGAGTTCTGTTAATATATTTTGCATATTTTGAAACCCAACCTAAATCTGATTTCAGTTTATCATCATCATCAACAGTTCAAATAGAAGTACGATTAATATGTAATATATGATTAAGTTGATTTTGTTTTAATATGAAAACGTGAATTGACAAAATAAAATAAAATAAAATATAAAATATAAGTAAAATATAAGCAAAACATAAGTAAAACATAATAAAAACATAAAATCTTGTTCAATTTTTTTTCATGTATGTATTTTAATACTACTCATAATTACTAGTTTACTACTTATAGTTAATAAAATAATTTGTTCTTAGTTAAGTTTTTTATATAGATTTAAATGTTATCAATACAAAAATTCTTCTGGTTTTTTTTTTAATGAAATAGAGTATGCGGAACGTGATAATATCAAACTGGGGGCAATCGTCTGTATAACATGAAACATAAGATTTTGAATTGCTATTGATAGAGTTGAGAGCCGTTTCCATGGCCACAAACAACTTCCCCGGCTTGAATAAGCTTGGAACGGGTGGTTTTGGAATGGTATACAAAGTAAAAGTTATGAAAGTTATGAATTTGAGTTATGTTGATATATTTTGCAAAAATCGAAACCCAACCTAAATTTGATCTCAGTTTATCATCATCAACAATCCATATAGAAATACGATTGATTGCAATACAACAATTTTGTTGGCATAGACATACTAATTAACACAGACATTGTTGTTACATTACTTTTTAGTTTATACCTTTTCAAATGAACAATCATATACATGTCTCATTATCCTATATATACTAAACGAATCTCTCAATCGATGACACATTATCATTTATTAATTAATTATTTTAATATATATATATATATAATATAATAAATTTACAATTGTTTGACACCTAGTTATTAATTAGAATTTGATTAACTTAAAAATTATAAATGTATAAATATTAAATTAATAAAACTCGTAGTTAATTTTAAAAGGCAAATGGTATAAAACATCAACCTAAGAAAAAATTAGATCTAATTGAAATAATTTTAACTAATTTTATGAACATAATTTTAAATTTATGTACTACTCCATCTGTATCAGAAAAATTGATTTTCTGAGGATTTCACCAAGATTAAGAAAAATAATAAATATTCCTAGGAAATAGTAAAAAGTTAATCTCAAGTTATTTTTTTATTCTATTTATCTTTTTTAATAACTATAACTACACTAAATATTGAAAATATTAAATAATTAATTGATCTTGAATATATAAATGCATTAAATTTATGACATGAAATCAATCTTTTTGATACAAGAATAATACCTCAGAAAATCAATATTTGTGATACAGAGGGAGTATATAGTTAAAATACATTTTATTTTTAATATGAAACAGTGAATTAATAGAAAAGAAAAATATAAAATATAAAATATGATTCATTTTGTTTTCATGTATTTTAATAGTTAATTTCCTCCATTGTCATGAAAACTATCGTTTAATTTCTGTACACGGTCTCTTCACATAAGCTACTACTACCACTCGAGCCTGACTTTGAAGGTGTGACTCAATTCATACCTTTTCGATTACCTCTTCTATCTCTCTGTATATCTGAAGCCCAATCAAATGGACCTTGCTGTTAATGGACTTCCTTGTATAAAACATTTTACAGAAAAACAGACCACTTTTTAAAGCTTAATTATTTTCCTATGTCTGTATAATTCTTTACATTTTCAGAGTTCTTGGAACTAATTAATCGATGTCTTTTTCTTTTTCTTTTTAATAAAGAAAATTGATCTAGTCTACGAACACTACCAATTAAGAAAACAGAGAGCAATAAGAGTAGTCAAAGTCGAATAGATAATATCTTGAAACCGAATCATCGAACCATCGGCTAGATTAGTCGAAGTTTCCGACGCAAGTAAACCACTTAATGTGAAATTAGGGTTTGTACCGTACAAAGACTGTACTCCAACGACGTCGTCCATGTTCAAATTCACTTTCTTACTTCTCGGCTTCAAAGTTGGATACATAGCCGCGTCTTTCACCGAGCTATGCCCCAGTCCAAGCACGTGACCTATCTCGTGCACCGCTACAGATTCCAGATCGACGGCCACCGTTGATTTTTCCTCATTAAAATCAACGGCCCATGTCTCTGCCTTGTCTAAATGAAGCCTACCGTTTTCCGGCGAGAAAGTATGAGCTAAAACTCCTAAAACGCCGTCGAAAGGCTCTCCGTCGCCGTGATCACCGGTGAAGAATCCGATTTTGATGTCAGCGATGACGTAATCCTCTGTTTCGGTGAAACTTACGGGTATCACCGAAGCCCACTTGCCGAAAGCGCGTCGGAACACGCGCCGTATGTTTGTTATTGTTACGTAAGGGGTAAGGTTCTCCTGTGAGAAGGCGTAGGTTAGTTTCAGTGGGACGTCTTTTGTCCACCTGGGCCTTCCAGGGAAGTACACGTATTGTTGTCTTGTATGAAGCGGCGTCGTTTTAGGTTCCACGTCATCAGCGAAGCCACATCTTGGTAACCGAATTTGTGACAACGTGTCGGAATCTGGCTTCCCAGTAATCGGTAGACCGAGATTTTTCTGGTAACGAGTTAGAGCTTGCTCAAACACAACGTCATCCGGTTCGTTGTCATGTGAGAGGTAACCGAACCGGTGAAGGTGACGTTTAATTTCCGGTATAGAGACGTCGGGAGATGGTTTAATCGTAAATTGAGATGGGTTTCGAGCTTCGATGGTTTGTGGGTTATGGAGATTGAGATAGAGAAAGAAGAAGAAGAAGGAGAGGCTGATTGATTTGCGGTTGCATGGATGATGATGATGCATGGTGTGATGTGAATTGGATACTGTATTGTTTTTGGATATAGAAGAAGTAGCGTGGAGGGAAATGCTTATGTTATAAATATATAAAATATTTTTGGTTTAGTGGGTTTGGACCGTTTGGTTATAAAATAATTAGTGGATTGTCTTTAGTTTAGTAGTAGTACGTTATTAGCTAACCAAAACACACCAAATTTTGATTTGACTGTTGAGTTTAAGCAATACAATCATTATCCCAAATTTTTTTTAACAATACTCTCCCTTGAATTGGGATTTCGAGAAGAGCAGTTTTGGAGGTTGGAACAGACTTCACTAGTGGGCACTAGGTCATAGTCTTCTCCAATTTGTTGTTTTAAAATGGATTGGCTTAGCATAAGCATGTTTGTCCAAGAAAAATTATCCAAGGTTTTGTTACTTTGTTTAAGAAAAAGAGAAGAAAAATTAGATGGGTGGGAGTAAGAAAGAGTAACAACTAAACCGAAGGGTACGATGGTAATTTGAAGGAGATGAAGTGTCGTTACCAACTCCTCTTGAGGAAATAAAGGAGAGTGGCTTTGAGATGAAGCTATAAAGAAAAGTCTGAGCTTGTTCGTTGGTGACAGTTTCTTCTTCACTCTCTCTCTCTCTCTCTCTTATTTGACGTGAAGACGACTCTATGTCAATGATTGTTGTCTCTAACGATATTTGGTTGGCTTATTTTGGACCCTATCTTATTAAATATTAAATATTGAAAACAGAAAACAACTACAGTATGTTTACTGTGTGAATAATATTGAAAAATTCATCATCTGGATTATAATGATCAAATTGGTTGTGACTGGTGGACCAAGAAATGAGATTAAGGGGCTGTTCGTTTGCTCATTCAGATGATTCATCCGGATGGAGATGAGAATTGATGTTCGTTTAGTGGTAAAAATGACGCATCTGAATGAACCATCTCGATGGATCATCTAGATGAGTTTTCAAATCTAGACAAAATTTCAAGATTCATTTAGATGATCCAAATTGGATCATTTGGATGAAGATGATTCATCCCAAAATAACAAATGACAAATATATCCCTAACTTAAAATATTTGTTTTGTTGATATAATTTGATATATATATTGATATACTATTTTAAAAACTTTATAAAAATATTTGACAATACATTGATAATATGTTTTCCCGCCAAAATTTTAATTTTAAGGTTTTGAAGAAAAAATGAAATTATGTAATGTTGCATTTTTAGTAGAAAAACATCATTTCACAAATTTTTTTCTGCCAAAAAAATTATTTTTCACGATTTTGGCGGAAAAATTTAATTCCGAAATTTGTGGTTTTTGCGGAAAAACACAATTTTGCGTTTTCTTATCAAAAATTTGATCTCACGGTTTTGGCGGGAAAATGTATTTTTGAGATTTTATGGTTTTGGCGGGAAAATGTCATTTTGCGTTTTTTAACCAAAATTGTGATTTCACGGTTTTAGCGGAAAAATGTAATTCCGAGATTTTATGGTTTTTGCGGGAAAATATAATTTTCAAGATTTTACAGTTTTTGCGGAAAAACGTCATTTTGCGTTTTTAACCAAAATTGTGATTTCACGGATTTGGCGGGAACATGTCATTTTGCGGTTTTTAACCAAAATTGTGATTTCACCGTTTTGGCGGGAAAATGTAATTCCGAGATTTTATGATTTTGGCGGGAAATATAATTTTTAAGATTTTACGGTTTTACGGTTTTAGCGGAAAAATGTCATTTCATGTTTTTACCCAAAATTGTGATTTCACGGATTTGGCGGAAAAATGTACTTTTCGAGATTTTAAGGTTTTGGCGGGAAAACGCTAATTTGTGTTTTTTTTAATACCAAAATTGTGATTTCACGGTTTTGACGGAAAAATATAATTCGGAGATTTCACGATTTGGCAGAAAATATATAATTCTGAGATTTTTGCGATTATGACGGAAAAATGTAATTCCGAGATTTTTGCTAAATTTGGATTTTAATTTATAAGTTTATATGAATTTGCGTGAGCAAAATTAATTTATAAATGTCAAAAATAAGAATTTCAAAATTATATTAGTTTTAAATATATTTTGAATTAAGAATTAAAATTAATATGGTTAAAATAAAATTAAAAATATGATTAGATTAAACCATATGCATTTTAGTCATTTTTTGTTAAAAATCATCTGGATGGAGATGGAGATGTAGGGATTGTTCGTTTTACCATTCAGATGAATCATCGAAATGAATAACCAAAAGTGGAAACGAACAACATTCAGATGAATCATCTAGATGAGATATCTAGATGAATCATTTGGAAGGAGATGATGGATGAGCAAACAAACAGCCCCTAAATATATCAATACTGTACCTACCTAAGGGATAATAATGATCTAATAAACTCGAAAGGTAACATATAGATTTTCAACAAAGCCAGCCCATTAGGCATTTTTATGCTGAGTGAGTTTTGTTCGTTGCGAACCGTATAAATAATGTTGGGATTTAACATTATGAAGAAAACAACAAAAATCGTATCGATGAAGGGATTAATCAGTTGCTTTGCTGGCGTTGTAGGCATTGACGAGCTGAGTTTGGACTTCGTTGGACACAGCAGAATGTTCTTTGTATTCCATTGTGAATTCTCCTTTCCCCTGTGTCATGGACCGGAGAGAAGTGGAGTAGCCAAACATGTTGTTCAAAGGCACCTGTTAATATATAAAAACATATTTACATGTTATTTACCATTTCAAAACTTAAAAAGGGATTGTTAATAGAATGGTTCTCACATTGGCTGTGATTACTGAATCGTCACCCTCTTGATCGTTTCCAACGATTATACCTTTCCTCCTGATAAATGAACAAGTTGAGTTATTAAACCAATAGAACAAGGGGAATAATGTTTAGTGCTAAGGTAGATTTTACTTGTTGATGTCACCAGCAACAGTTCCCTGAAACTCTGTTGGTACTTTCAACTCAACCAACATTACAGGCTCTAGAATCACCGGTTTTGCTGCTGTATAACACAGTCTGAATGCGTATATTGCAGCCATTTTAAATGCAAGTTCACTAGAATCTACCGCATGTGAAGCTCCATCTGTCAATACTATTCGCAGATTCTCTACAGGGTGACCTATTAGTGAACCTCTGCAATGGAATTGGGGATTTTCACAATCACTTACAACAACCAAAACAACAGGGAAAGAAGAAATTGAGAAAGACTAGACCACTCACGAGTTTGCAGCTTCTTTAAAACCTTTCTCAATTGCTGGGATAAAACCAGACGGAATCGCTTGTCCAACAATCATGTTTTCAAACTCAAACTTCTCTTTGGAGCCCGGTGGTAGCGGTTCCACATATCTACCAGTTATAAGAATTTAACTACACATCATTAGGATTTGTTTAGAAGGGGTCCAAACCACATCATTTAGGGTTTATAAGCTACTCACCCTGTTACCCTACCGTACTGACCCGCTCCTCCACTTTGCTTCTTATGTAAATAATCGAACTCAGCCCGCTGAGTGATAGTCTCCCTAAAATTGACACGGGGTTTGCCGACTGTCGCGTCAACCTGTTTGAAATTCCAAAAATAAGCAGAAATAAGAGATTTTGTCGAGATGCGATAAAGTGAGAACATTGTGTAGGTTTCAAGGTACCTTATATTCTCTCCGGATGCGCTCAACATAGATGTCCAAATGCAATTCCCCCATACCAGAAATAATTGTCTGTCCCATCAAGGATAAATGGAAGAATCATCAATGTTGAATACTAAGGGGTGAAATAACAGAGAGGTGCTGAGAAGCAACGGAGTTCTTAGATGATACCTGGCCACTCTCGGGATCCAATCCCACCCGGAAAGTAGGATCCTCCTTCTGGAATCGATTCAATGCTTTCGAGAACTAACACCGGAAAATAGATTACAATTGCAAATATCTCAAAGCCAGAAATCAAAGGAAACATATGAAGTTGTTTTAGCTATAAAGTTCACAGAAGTTACCTGTCCTCCAGAATCTTTTGAAACTGGTTGTACAGCCAAGGACATAACCGGTTCAGGAACACTCATTGATGTCATTGTATACTTGACTGATCCATCCGTAAATGTATCACCTGATAATATAATGAGGTTTGGAAATGACCCAACATGAAACACAACATCAGAATTTCATCCCCAAAGTATGTAACACACACAACGACGTAAACTATGTTAAGTATGAACAAGTACATAAGAATTTTTCTAGTCTACTGTACCTGATGCACACTCAACACCAAACACAGCTACGATTTGTCCAGCGTGTGCCTCTTGAATATCCTGAAAATAGAATAAACTTCTTGAATCCGACTAGACAGGGCACTAGAGTTGCCACTACATTCCATAATGGAATTTTAAGGAGAAAAGTAAACTGCAACATGTCTAACCTCCATATCATTAGAATGCATACGGACCAAGCGTGGAACCTGAACCAAGAAACATGAAATAGCATTTAGGTAAAATCAAGCATCGCTGGTGCTGCTTGCAAGGGTAAAAATGAAAACTAGTTTGAAATTCAGACATTTTGTATATAATTCTGTTTATAAGAGGCAGATAACAAAATGAATCCATGTCAGGCCAAGGACATGAAAACAATACTTATTAAGCATGATCTGGTACAAAGTTATGCCGAGACTTCATGGCGTTGAAAATTTAAAAGCAATACTAAGATCTATGAACTACTAACCTTAATTCTCTTTCCAGTATTGACATTTATGATAAAATCACCTTTCTTAATCACACCTTCATAAACTCTTCATCCAAAAAAACATGAATTAGCATTCAGCAATTCACAAATTCATGCATGACAGAAGGCAGCAATTACCTCAAATATGTCAGCTGACCAAAACGACCCTCCTCTAATTTGAAAGCCAGCGCCACAAGAGGTCCATCTGGAGATCCAGTCAAGGTTACCTGAAACTCATTTCTTTAGAACCAGTATATTTTCTCCCATAAAACAAAATTACAAGATGAGCACCCTACCCTCTCTTCCTCCTTTGTCTGGTCAAGAGCATAGTTATTGACTTCATTTGGAGAAGGGAGATAACTGATAACACCATCTAGTAGAGGTTGTACTCCCTGCAAACAATACAGAGCATGCCAGATGTTAAAAACTTTTTAATACAGACACAACAGGACAACGAAAAATGTAAGTGAAATATGTCATCCAAACTTTCGCAAATACCATCTTTAGAATCAATATATCAATACCTTGTTTTTGAAAGCACTACCCATAAATACAGGAACGAACTTTTGTGCTATGGTAGCCCTGCGAATAGCTTCCTGCACATATATAGCAGGCCAAAAAAAGTTATAACAACACTGTAAGTATAAGAGCAATAATATCTAAAGTCTAAACGTAGTAATTCATGGACGGGAGAAATGAAAGATAACAAAATAAATTTAAGACAATGTCTAAGGCAAGTAGAAGAGCTAGGACCCACATGATTCTACATACCCTCAGGAGTGGCATCTGCTAATCAACTAAATACCATAACCTGCCAACAATATCTATCTATTTTAGGGGAACCATCTTCTTATGTTTTCATGCAAAGAATTATTTTAGTGCCATCGAGATTATAGCACACACTGGCAATGAGTTAAATATCAAACACCATAGGACAAAGAACAAGACCTCAAGCTCAGCAGGAGAGACGGGCTCATCATTAAGAAATTTCTCAGCGAGTACATCATCAACCTCAGAGACTGTCTCTATCAATTCTCGCCTCTTCTCTGCAACCAAATCTTCCATATCAGCAGGAATATCACTAGCCACAACATTCTCACTGCAATTTATAGACAATAAAAATGTCACAACATATACATGTGCCCCACTACAACATAAGCAGTTCTAAAAAAATGCAATTTAACACAAACCCGCTTGATCCATGGAAGAAATAAGTTTTCATATGAACAAGATCTATAAGACCCTGGAAATTTTCTTCTAGACCAATAGGCACTTGCACAGCTGCACTATGATGTCGGAGCTTAGCTCTTGCCTAGTAAAGTAAAAAAAAAACAAAAAAGTAATAACCAGTAAACCTATGCTTCATCGAACTCATTCATTCAATAAGTAAGGATCACAGGATTTACACACTTGGTTCAAGACTTTCCAAGGATCTGCTCCCATTCTATCAAGCTTGTTGATAAACGCAACTCTCGGGACTTCGTATCTCCTCATTTGCCTATCAACAGTAATAGACTGACTCTGAACACCACCAACACTGCATAGGACTAGAATCGCACCATCTAGTACACGTAAAGCCCTCTCTACTTCAATAGTGAAGTCAACGTGACCAGGAGTATCAATTATATTAACCTTACAACAATCAAAAACAAAATTCAACAGGATTCAGATTCAATTAAGCAAAAGAAAACCAAAAAATTAATAATCGAGTCTGGTCACCTTGTAATCCTTCCAAGTACAGTAGGTAGCAGCTGATTGGATAGTGATACCTTTCTCTCGCTCTAAATCCATGGAGTCCATTTTAGCGCCGACGCCATCTCTACCTCTGACTTCGTGGATCTCATGGATCCGGCCTGTGTAGAATAGAACACGCTCAGTCAACGTAGTCTTCCCAGAGTCTATGTGAGCTGAGATCCCGATGTTGCGAAGCTTGTCCATGGATTCTTTCCACCATGGTTCTTTCTCATCCTTAGCCGCACGAGCAGCGCTTCCGGCGGAGAATTGACGCAGCTGGAAATCTCCGGATAAAAGCGCGGAAGTCGGAGATAAAGACCGTTTGCTTGAGGAGAAGAGCCTGAAGAGGAGGTTAGGCGACGGAGATGTCGGAAACCTCGCCATGGCTTGGAGGGACGGACGAGGGTTTTAGGAAATGGGTTTGAGTGAGTTTTATTTTAGGTAGACGGCATAGTTCGGGAGGAAAAAAAAAAAAAATTGTATTTTGCAATTTATTTATTTCCTGTATTTTACGATTTTTTAAAAATAGAGATATTTTGTTTTCGTCAATTTCAGCAGAAAAAAACTAGCACACCCGGTGGGACTCGAACCCACAATCGTTTGATTAGAAGTCAAACGCCTTATCCATTAGGCCACGGGTGCTTCTGTTATTATGTTTACATTTGTACAACTAGTACTAATATCAATTTTGATCCAGATTCGGTTCACATCTGGACCCGATGGGTTATTTGACCCGTAATAAATTAGGGTCGGGTCAAATCTTTATCGTGTATATATATTTAGACCTGATTACGAAATCTGTTGCAGCATAACTATGGGAGGACTGTGGTTGTAGATGTCTCTTCTATGAAAATTGACACTGACCGCAAATCCTGTGTTTGGTGGTGACAAGAAGTTTTTGGTTGAATCTTGTGGTGAAATGTTACTGGTCGATATGTACTTAGGGCAAACAGTTTGATTCAGTAAATCTTCGATGAAGATGATATCTTGGACAACCATAATGTCTTTGATAATGAGATCATTCACAAACTTAAAGTCTTTAAATTTGTGGAAAAAGACAAGAGTTGGGTTTAGGTTAGGGATCTTGGGGATCAAATGTTGTTCCTTGATGATTCCACATTTTCCGCTTCAGCTTCTGATATTTTACCTCTCTATGGAAGAGGCACTGTGTTCTTCCACGGTGTCGTCTTTGATTGGCAAAAAATTCTAATTCTAGTTTGTTTTCGTCAACTCCAGCAAAAAACAATTGTCACACCCGGTGGGACTCGAACCCACAATCGTTTGATTAGAAGTCAAACGCCTTATCCATTAGGCCACGGGTGCTTCTGTTATTTCATTTACATTTTGCATAACTTAATTTAATTTCTTTTACCTTTTTTATAGGTTACAGTAACAAAACAACGACGAATTAGTCTTCCCTATAAACTGAAAAAAACTACGAAACAATTTTCTCATAGTCATATAGGGTTTAATCACAAAATAGTTCAGAGACTGATGTTTCTTTCTTCTCCCAAGAGATTCAATGAACTCAAGACTTAAGTTCTGTAAAATGTAAAAGTACTAATGAACTTGTTCTTAGAATAAACTTTTGCATATTTAAAAGTTAAAACCTAAGGGCAACAGAATCATCTGGTACGAAAACTTCTCTGCACAGAAAAAAACAGCTTAGAGCATAAGCAGCAGAGATTAATAGGGAATGTTTCCTATAGAGGGACCATCTCCAGATCATTGTGTTGACTTTTGGCAGATGATGGAGATGAAGACGAAGAAGATGAGGATGATGAAGCATCTTTCTTCTCCTCGGTGTTCATCTCTTGAACTGGAGGAGGATCCATAGTAGTTGATGATGACGCTTCTGCATCAGAGAGATGATTCTTCATCTCCCTGTGTTCTTGACACAAAGCACACCAGTGCAAGCAACAGTGAACCATGCAATGGTCACAAGGAGCATTCTGCAATAAGTCAAAAAGATATCTATCAGAGATCACATCTGCAATCTGAGAATGATCCGATGTGGGGATTTTTACTTGCCTTGAGATGATATTTCTTCTGGAGTTCTTGGCGGAACAAGCCTGAATAGATTCCACACATCCACCAAGCAAAGAAGAGGCCTTCGCATATGACGACTGTTGTCTGAGGATCAATGTAGCCACTGAAGAGCGCGGTTACTGCTGCAAGTGCCATACCTCCTTCGACACATATTGCATGGCATACACATGGTTGGGTCCACGGAATCTCTTCCCTCACGGCTTCAATGTTACGCCCAAACAGTACACACGGACAAAAGAGACCAGTCCTGCCTGCAAAAATCATACAAGAGCATTGGTTCAAAGTGTCCTCTTAGGTGGATTATCTTACCTTAAGAAAGGAAATATGAAGCATATTAAACTACAATGGAGACATTAGGCCAAAAGTGATAGAGAAGTCATGCACATGAACAAGTGATCAAGGATCATCATATCTTTGGACAATTACAAAACAAAGAGGAACCCTTACAGCTCTCAGGATCTTCAGCACAACCAAAAATGCCGGTGGTCCAGTTTTCATCAGAAGGAGGTTCGTAGCTTTCAGGTAGAACTTGCATACATTCATGGCACTTGCGGACATTCAACTGTAAAACAATTTGAAACAGACGAAGCAGTAAAGTGATTGTTATAAATGATGACCAAAATTCAGCTCAGTTTAATAAAATGTCACACTACAGATTAAGAGTCCCAACATAAAAGAAGAAATCAGAAACAAGAAGGATAGAGTCGAGTTACACCATTCCATCACACATTCTCATATGGAAGCATCAAAGAAACCTCACTAGACTCTAGCCTTGTTTTAGACTAATCCGTGTTTATAACAACTGATACAAAGCATTTGCAATCACATCACAAGGATCTTCATCTAATATGATTGATCAAAGAAACCAAATCGTCGGAGACTAAATTACACTAATCATCAATCAATCAAACAAGACTACGACTCCATCTCCTTCACGTCATCGAGAAGTTTAGATTGACACAAACAACAATCAGAATCAACAAGAACTCTAACAGACTAATACCATTGACAATCAAAACCATGAAATCGAAAACCATCCCCGATTAGGATACAGATCTGAAGAAACGATAGAAGATACGAGATCGGAGGTCTTTAGAAAGGTGCGTTAAAGAAAATGCAGAGAGAAAATCTACCTGAGGAACATCAATTGGCTGATTGAGCTCACCGGGTTGGATATCTTCTTCGACGGGAGCCTGCTCTTTCCTCAATTTCACGTAACGCGAAGCGGCGTTTCCCTCCGCCATCGAAACCGGTCAAGAGTGTAAACAAAGAAAGGTATAATATAAAGTCTCTGAAGATTTTCACAGATGAGGTCGCCGGGATCGTCGTCCCACGCGAAGAACTGGACTTTTCTTTAACACCGTCGTGACTCTTCTATCCTTGTGAGAAAGTCTTTGATGATAGAAAAAAATCGGAAACATTCGGAAACATTTGGACGCCACGTCGTCGTTTTAACTTCTTAAGGCGGTGTGCATTAATTATTACTAAAGGGTATAACGGTGACTAATGAAAAGTAATTAATAAGTTTCGTCTTTCAATCTTCATCATTGGTTTGAATTTGAATAACAACAACAAAGTAAATCAATATCCAAATGATACAAATCTTTAAGGTAAAAAATCATCATGTGCAATTAAAATCATACAGAATACCACTGGAGAAAATGTTCATTTTTTTAAATTTTCCTATCAAGACATCCAGTGTTTTGGAGCCATCAATTCACGATCAGCACCAGAACCTTGAGATGCGATTTTTTGAATCCGAGAAGAGAATTCCTCTGCCTGTTCAATGTTTTATAAGTGAACACAATTGTTAGTTATCGACAACAAAGTGTAAGCGTAGAAGAAGACAATCAATTAAATAATTTACCAAACTTACTTTCTCATCAATCCACATTAAGGAACTGAGTTGATTGTTCAAGATCCTCACAACTACATCCAGTGGACTCATTCCATCTATTGCTTCAAGTTCTCCACCCTATTTTACACATCAAAAGAAGTTCAATGATGTATGTTCACAGCAAAAAGGAATAGTGTATGATAAATTATCTCCTACCTGGTTTGCATTTACGGATTGTATAATCGATCTGATTTGTTCAGTCATATGCTCCAATTCTCTTTCTACAAGCTCAGACTGTTCATACCTGGGATGAAAAACAAAGTATATTGCAATAAAGCATATAATCAGGCTAGGGTGCACAAGATAGAGCTAATTTTAAGCATTAGAACAAATCATATTTGTTTCATATGTCTGTAAGGTGATGATGGTGGAAAGACTTATAAGAGTTCTCACATTGCATCTCTAGTTGATGCTGCTTCATCGTCAAGAAGTGATTTCCGCTCGTCGTTGTATATACGCTCAGCCTCTTCCTCCATGCTTTGCAAAGCCTTGTCAACCTTCATCAGAAACACAGAATTCAGATGATTAGCACAGTGGCTTCAGTATTGACTTGCCCAATTTCGAATTAAGCGAGGTAGAAGGTAGACGCTCTCCATGTCAGAGAAATTCATATAAAAAAAGAGTGCGACTGAGAGAGATGGTGAACGAGAGAATTTGATTTCCCACAGATAAGGCACACATGATTTCCAATCAGAAACCTCATTTCCAGATTAACATAGCGATATAATAGTTCTATCGCATACCTCTTGCTGATGAGTCTCAATTAATTCCAGCTGTCGTTCCAAGCTAGTTTGGGTTTCAACAACTTTTGCAACTTCAATCTGCTTGTTGGTGAAGGACACAAAAAGGATGAGCTTATTATAAAGTAGAGGCCTATATGAGCTAAACATAAAAACTCAGAGGTCTGCTCAGAACAATGACTCTGAAGATTCAAAACGGAAAGAAATTTTAACAGAGACTCCATAATATGACAAAGTAACTTCACCTCAAGTCTCAAAAGAACATCACGGTTTTGCAAGATCCGTTTATCCCACTCTGCTATTGCATTTGCCTGTTTCCGGAATCTCCCTGTGCGCTCTTGTAGCTCAGTATTCCACTCCTTGATAATCTACAAACGTCAAAAAACAACAATTGAATATTATGTATATACCATGGCAAAAAAGATAAATGCAGAACTGTAGAAGAGGGCAAAGATCTACCTCCTCAACAGTTTTGCCAGTAATTTCAGATGGCAACTTTGGAGAGCCAGCCACTGGAGCAACAGCTGTGCTCGTCCTAATAAAAAAAACAAGAAACACATAACAAGTGAACATCAGCTACAACATAATCAAGGTGAAGGTAGAAGCATATACAGCATTTAGGTCATAATGTGTAGGTCAAATTTTGAGAAGAGCATACCCACTACTCGAAGCCACAACAAGAGATGTTTGTGTTGTAGTAACAGAACTGGTAGCAGGAGCAGTAGTAGAAGTAGAAGATGGAAGACCTGAACAACAAAACTTCTTTCAGAAAGAAAAAAAATTATAGCTGATGATCCATAAAAGAACTCGCAAAGGCAGGTATAAATGTATTCATGTCATAGACTAAAAGCACAAGGCAAACCAAAGCATAATAACGAGTATACATAGATTAAGGTAGAGCAAGTACAACGATCACATCTCTAATCCTAAACAATGGATTCCCATAATTCTCCAAATTCATATTCCCAACCATCTAGCAGATGGGATAGGCAAAATCACAAACAAATCCTGAGATAAAACAGAAATAACTTACTGAATGAAAGTGAAGCACTAGTAGTTTGTGGTTGTGAAGATGATGCAGGTGTTGATGTCTGAGGTATAGCAAATCCAGTAAAAGAGCTAGTAGATCCAGTGGCAGGAGCCGAGCTAGCCACACCAAATCCTGTAGTAGCGAATGTAGCAGCCGAGCTAGCCGGAGTTGTGTTGGTTGGAGATGAACTCACACCAAAAGAAGGGAAAGCCATTGTAGAAGGTGCGGCTGAAGAAGTTGGTGCACTAGTAGCAGCAGGAGTCGAAGAAGAAGTAGTGGTTGTAGTTGTGGTGGTTGCAATAGAAAACACTGCTGCAGAAGATTGAAAGCCTGAACTGGCGGGTGTGCCAAATGAGAAGGAGGAAGAAGAAGAAGAGGAGGACGATGAAGCTGTTTGTGAAGGAGCAGAAGTATTGATGGTTGGCGTCGAAGCTCCTGTGGTTTTCGAGAAAGAGAATCCGGTAGAAGCGGAGAAAGGAGAAGCCAAGGGATTGGTTGTGGTAGAGGAAGTGGTGGTGGATACTCCAAACGGAGATGGTGAAGAAGCTGATGCGCCTGACGAGGACGACGCAAAGAGAGACGGTGTTGAACCGGCTGATGAAGACGAACCGAAGATTGACGGTGATGAACCGGCTGTTGAAGACGAACCGAAGATTGATGATGATGAACCGGCTGTTGACGACGAACCGAAGATTGACGGTGATGAACCGGTGGCTCCAAAAATGGACGGTGAGGAGCTAGAGGCTGATGAAGCTACGCCGAAGGACGGTGTCGAGCCCGTGGCTGATGATTGCGCGCCGAATAGCGGAGATGTTGAAGCAGCGGCTGATGATTGCGCGCCGAAAAGAGAGGTTGTTGAAGTAGCGGCTGATGGAGATGCTCCGAAGAGTGGGGAATTTGAGGCGGAGGTAGATGAAGGAGCTGGGAATAAGGACGAGGAAGATCCAAAGAGAGATGTTGAACCACTAGCTGGAGCCGCTCCGAAAGGAGATGACGACGGAGTTGATGCGGAGGAGGAGAAGACTCCGAACGGAGAAGAAGCAGGCTGAGAGGCCGATGAAGTTACGAATCCGAAAGGAGAAGAAGCAGGAGCAGCCGCAGAAGCATTGGTAGATGATCCAAATAGTGACGGAGCAGAACCAGATGAAGACGCGGGGGTTCCAAATCCAAACGATGGGGCTGAAGCAGGAGTCGAGGAAGCTGAGGATCCGAATCCGAATGACGGAGTTGAGGAAGCAGAGGATCCGAATCCGAATGATGGAGTAGAGGAAGCAGAGGCTCCGAATCCAAATGATGGAGTTGCGGAGGAAGCAGGATTCGATACGGTGGATCCGAAGCCAAATCCGGTGGAGCTAGGGTTAGAGGATGGGTTAAAGGAGAAAGATAACGGAGAAGCGGTAGATGAAGCAGAAGAGGAACCGGTTGTTGTAGAAGATCCGAATGAGAAAGCCCCACCTGAATTGGATTGACTAAACGGAAAACCCGACATTGCGGTTATCTCTTTTTCACTCTCCCTTTTTTTTTTTTTCTCTCTGCTCGCTATCTCACTGGTTCACTCTTCTTCGCCGGCGTTCAATTAAGGGGTTTTGCAGAAACCCTCTTTTCTACTGAGAGGCTTTATTGTCTTAGTAAGTAGGAGCGTATAGTCAACGCAATGTCTAACTGAATCAGCTGGCTTTCGGCCATCTCGGCCCAGCCCACGAATATACGCTGACGTGTAATACTTCGATTAAAAAGGTCCACGTAGCACATATATATGATGACGTGTACAAATAATTAATCTTTGCACTATACACTTTGTTTACTTGTACACTATACACTTTTCTTATTGTTTACATTACAATTAATAACTATGGCTTCTTCTCCAAAGAAATTTCAACACCTTTTTTTTACAAAATTTCTAACAGAAAAATATCATAAAATTGCTAATTTTTACTACTGAAATTCAAATGAAATCCTTATCAACAAAAGTTAATCGTCGCTAGCCCATAAACCGTGAAAACCCATTGGAAACGTTAGATTCCTCGGAACCTCTAACCGGGACACGACCGCATCGGATTCACCGATCTTCTTAGCATCCAAAATCACAAGGTGACATCTCTCCACCGAAACCGCATACTAAAAAAAAAAAAGCAATAGATGACAAATCAAATCAAACATTCGTGCAAAGAGCATCTAAGACGAATTCGGATTTAGGAAAAGGAATTTATTTACGTACCTCGACGACGATGATGTAACCATCGTCCTCTTCTTCTTGTTCTTCTTCATCGGAGTTTCTTGGTACAAACATGGGCTCACCAACGAACCTTCTAGCTCCGGTAGACCAACTACGAACGAGATTTGAGTCTAAGTCAAACTTCACGACCATGTCGAAAGGGAAATGAGGAAGTTCACTTCGAGTTCCCGAAGAGGATGCAGAGTACATGTACTTGTTCTTTTTTCCCGACCAGGATGAGTTTATAACCGGAAAATCTGACGGCTTCTTCCATCCGTTTAGAGGCTCTACGTCACAACTCTTGCAGTTTCCGACAGAGTCCAAGGTCATAGACACCTACGTTTATATATTACCTTTTTTAGTTCATAGCAACACACAGAATTTGCTTAACAAATTTATTATAAAATTCGCTTAAATTCAAACTTAATTAATACCTTAACTAGATGAGGGAGTAGTTTGTCGTCGCCGCGTTTTAGATTCATAACAGAAGGATCCAGCTTGTTGCTTTGCCAATCGTAGCCTGTAGATTTCAAACAAAAAATGTTCAATTACCTTAAAAAATCCTAACGTGTGGAAGAAGTGATTCCAAAATGTCATGAGAGGTTTTTCAATATATGGTTAACTATATTAACTTACCAAACATTTTCTGGAAATCGAACCAACGGTAAGAGCAAGCGGAAGCTTGTATCTCAATCTTTGTATCGCCGTTATCGTCTCTTGTCTCATAAGCGTTTCCGGAGTGAATTAGCCATAACTGAGAAGACACTTGGACAGGAACTCTCCAGTCTCTATCTCCTATAGATTTCTCGGAAAATCTAGGGAGGAGATAAATCGGGGAACTCTCATTGCTTGGGTTCAACGATAACGCTGATACCATCGGTGACGCTCCACACATCGCCGCCATGGACCCTGATTATTATGATATGTATATATCCTCATCAGTATTATTTTCTTGTAAATGACTTCTAATAGACATAAGTTAGGTTATTACCAATTGGATCAAGCTTGACTCGGTTGGCAAAGAGTATGTAGTGAGTGTCCGTGAAGGCCCAATCATGGATCATCATATGATCATTAATCTTGAATTCTCTCGTTTGTATCATCTTGAATTCCGAATCATACTCTGTAAATAATTATTTGCCATTATTATAATAATCAAAATTTACAATCTATTTCATAATATTTCTTAGAAATGAGATTATTTACCACAAAATGTGAAGTTGCTACGAGGTAAAAGCATATCTTCGGCGTTGCAAGTCACCGTTAAAAGTCTATCTCTTCGACCGTCGATTTTGTAATGTGACAAGAACCGTTTCGGTGGCATTTTGAATACACCTACATAAAGAAAAATAAAATTTAACTATACAGATTTTTTAATTACATTTAGTTACTTTTACGATGCTGTCTGAATAATGGACTACATGTTTTAATTTAATTAACTTTACTTTTTAACATAAAAACATTACTACCTTGAAGTATGGGTTTCAACAAATGTGCGGCTGTGTCCCATATATCATGACCAGCAAAATCTCTGTCGGAAGAACCATCATCATCACAACCGTTGATCGCGACGTTAAATTTCCCAACGGTATCCAACGACTCAGATTCGATCTCGTACGGCTCACCACCTTCCCATAAACAAAGCAACCGCCCAGCCCATTTCAAAACGCTAGTATTAGCCACGTTTTTCATCACTTTCGTGTTTCCAAATTTCTTCCCACCTTTTAACACCGAGAATGGACCTCTATGAGTGAAGCGCCACGTATCAGTCACTGGATCGTGCTCTTCTTCTTTCGCTTCCGTTTTAACGTACTTCGCCGTGAACGTTGCTTTCCGTTTGTTACCGTCGATGTGAAACGCACGGAGATAACCGTGACCGTCTAGAGGATGGACAGTGGAGCCATGATCGTCAGCGAATAGTCCTGGACCGGCTAAGTAATATGTACCGGAAGGGAAATCAACCGGTATTGAACCTTCGATTGGTTTGATTACGACCGGTTCGACTGTCTCGGAACGCTGTGACACGAATAGAGATTGGTAGTCACGAAAAGCTGATGACGTAGACTCGTCGAGGGTGGTTCCGGTACGTCCTAAACCGGTTTCTGGTATAGATATTGATATGGCGGCTCGTGGAGGTGAAAGTGGTGGCATGACTTGGTGATGATGAATAGGCGGAGAATTTAGCGGTGGAAGAAATTTGGGCGGGATAGGGAGAGACATTTTGGTCAACATTTTTTTTTTTGTAGTAAGCAAATTATAGTATAGTTTTCTTTCATACACGCAAACCATATGTTATATATAGATTTTATACCCAAAAATATAAATATTATATTTTGAGTGAATAAAATGGATACGTGGATGTGTGCATGTTCCGGATCGGTGGTGGGGGGGGGGGTAGAAAAAGTTGGGTGATTTTGTGGAAGACATGAAACAAATTTGGACATGAAGAAAATTTCGAAAATGGCAGACATAATACTAAGCCATCGCTTTTTGTTTGTTGTTTAATATAAAATGTAAATTAGTGTGATTAGAACTTGGAAGTGAATATTATTGAGTCACTCGACACATGTACCGTTACTTAAATTAAAATATTTGTAGTTGTTGCTCATGAAACTAACAGAATTATTGTTAATATTCACTCATAATCTTGAAATGTTGGTTATAAAAAATACGTGTACCTCAAGATATAAGACTGAAGCAGACAACTCGAACCGAGAAGTGATCACCGACACTTCACAACTTGATCCTAATGATAGATATGAACATTTTATGTTGTAGGTATGTGTCTTGTGGATAATTATGTTGTAATCGATTAAATAACTAATAAGAGTTCTTTTGTTTTGGTCAAGTAATAATTAGCATTTGTATAAAATCTCCACTAACATATCGATTTATTTTGTGCGTCGATCTCATTGGCTAAATCGCCTAATATTTTGTTTTAATGAAGCTTCAATTCGACCCACTTCGATTATAATAAAATACTTTTGAGACTGAAACATTATTAAATTATTAAAGAAACTCATTATGGTTTCGGGTTTCAACGTTAAAATCATAGAACCTCATTCAAATGTCTTCAGTTTGGAGAACATTTAGAGACAAGTCTTCGGAACAATGATCTTCCATAAACCATGTCAAACCATATGGCGCCCATATTATATATTTTATGTGTATGCCATGGCATCAATTTACATGTTTTAACTCCGAACAATATGAGCTACAAATTTAAATGTCAATCTATTTTCTTAAACATATTAGTTTGACCTATCATTTAACATGTTTAGCGTTTTCTATGCGGATCAACTCGCATATCGTTTCACTAAGAGGGGTGTATTGAACTAAATATTTGGTGTGATTTGAGTTTTAATGAGTTTTTAGATGATTCGGTTAAATTTTGGTGAATTTGGAATTTTGTTATTAAATTCTCTGAAATCTCACCTAAAACAATGAGATTTTGGTCTTTGTATTTTTAAGTAAGAAATCCCCTCAAACCTCACTTGAAACTTTTAAATAAAATCCTAGTATTGTTTTCAATAACAGTGGATTTGATTGTATATTTTAAAATCATTAATCCAATAACACAGGATTTTATAAGATATTTTGAAATCCAAATTTCAATAACACATGATTTGTCCATTTAACTCAAATCTCTCCAAATGCCCGATTGAATACACCCCCTAAGACTTTAGTTCGGGGTTCGACTCGTTGTTTTATAACAGACATAAGAAAAAGCATTTTAAAGGTTTCGTGCGATAAAATATTGCAAACTATTAACTTTGGTTGTACTATTAAATTTGTGACGAATCTATGTTACCAGACAATAAATTATTTTGTTTGACCAAATTAATAACTATACAAAATACGCTAATAAAACGAAGGCATGAAATAATTTCAGAAATTGTGATTAAAGTTTCTCGTTAGAATACGTGACCAGATGACCAGTTGAATCATATTTTCATGTATTATCCCTCAATTTCAATCACAAAAGATGAATAGAAATTTGAATAAGTGCACATAATTTATTCATGGTAAACTGGATGTATGATAGAACATAGAGATGGAACCTTCGTAATCGTAACATAACGCACTTGAGGTAAATTAAGAGTGAATGGAGGGGGTAATGGTGGCAGGTTAGTGCTATTGCTACCAAAATATGTAAATTAGAAGAGTCTATTATGATTATAAGTTTGATTAAATGTTTAATATTTGACCCCAAATTGCCAACGATGTAGCTAAAGGTTATTGACATGGGTCCCATGTGTTTGTTCTCATCATTTGAGCCGTCGATGGAGAATCTGCTGACGTCACACATCCCCCACCACTTGTTGTCTGTATTTTGGAAGCTTTGTGCTTATTTCCCCAAATGGACTTTCAGAGATTCATCTTAGCATTTCCCTATATGATATTGACTTCTACTGTATATATTTTCCCAACATGATCACACTGAAATGATGTCTCATAAAATTTGTTTTAATAAATTTTTAAATCTATACTAAAATAAAAGCTTATATTCATATTATCATACAAATTACCAAATGCATATAATTTCGGAAATATATTAGAATAACAACTAAAATTACATTTATAATATATTTATTTTATAATAATTATTTTTACATCACTCAGATATTAAATTAATTTTTTGAATCATGTGGAAAAAAAAATTAAACATTATTATTATTATTTTTTGACGGCAAACATTATAAATTTACATATATTCAAATTTTCTAGTTATAATTAAAAACCTAGTATAAATATTTATATCCGCATATAAATCTATATGCCGAATCATCAACCAACCTATCATCATTATGTTATTTTTTAAGTGTTTAAGATGTTTTATTACAACATTTAAGTTTTTAATAAATTTCTTAACATATAAATATAAGTTTCCGAAATTATTAGAACGTGGGTGCATGTTTTATGATTTTAAAAATTTAGGGTTATTTATTGGTTTGAATTTTCTTTGTTTTTTAAATGTTTGTTGAGAAAAAAAGAAAACGAGAGAGCCGACAAAAAAAAAAAAAAAAAAAAAAGAAGAAGAAGAGAAAAATAAAACAAAAAACTACGTCGTATTGAGAGAGTTCCCTTACCAGTTTCTTGGTCTATTTCCTGGTTTACTCATACCGGTTCAGGCGGTCCTCTACAATGAAAATGTCAAAAGAGAGAGTTCACCGCCAAAAGTCCCTTCCACGATGGAGTACGAACGGCGACTTGAAGCGGCGGCCAAATTCATAATCGCAGAGGAGGCGAAAACGAGCCACGCGCCTCCTGATTGCAGAGAATTCGGTGTCACGGCGACTCTGAAGCCTCACCAAATCGAAGGAGTCTCCTGGCTTATACGGAAATATCTACTCGGCGTCAATGTTGTTCTCGGTATAGCTTCGATTTCATTTCAGATTCTTCTTCCTGCAAGTTTAGGATAATAATTTGGAAATCAAAGTAAATGACCTGGCGATTAACTTTTTTTTTTTTTTTTGGTATGTTTGATTGTAATTGCAGGAGATGAGGTACATCAATGGTTTTTTGAAATGCTGTATCGTTCTCTTTGATGGTTTAGTCTAATCGAAAGGATTGAACAGATGGGATTGGGAAAGACTCTCCAGGCAATTTCTTTCCTGAGCTATTTGAAGTTTCATCAAGGCTTGTCAGGGCCATTTCGTAAGTTCAAATGAGATCAGCTTCTCTGATAATTTGTTCAGTAGACAAATTTTGATGTATTAAAGTTTATTGCTTAATTTGGCAGTGGTACTGTGTCCCTTAAGCGTAACGGATGGTTGGGTATCAGAGATAAGTAGGTTCACTCCAAAACTTGAAGTTCTTAGATATGTTGGTGATAAGGTTTGCCGCCGTGATATGCGTAAGTCATTGTATGATCATGTCAACAAGAGTTCTAAGGTGAGTTTTTCAACTTACTCACTGAAATAGTAAAGTCAGAGTCAAAAAAATTGTCCTTTGGGTTACTTCTTATGAACTTGGGTTTTGGGGTTTGGAAGTTGTGTACTATTTATATCCTTATTTTATTTTGTTTTCAGGCACATTTTTTACCATTTGATGTGTTGCTGACAACATATGACATAGCACTTGTGGATCAGGACTTTCTTTCTCAAATTCCTTGGCAGTATGCTATTATTGATGAAGCTCAAAGACTCAAGAATCCCAACAGTGTATGGTTCACTTATCTCTAACTATACAATCCGTTGAGTTTTGGACTGAATGATAGATCCCTAGTTGCTAGATACCATATGGGCTTCTAGGCCCTTTTTAGGCTTCCACAGTCAAAACCTGTTCGGTTACTAACTTACACTGTACGTGATGGCTGTATGAACATTTGACCCTGGGCAATTATCTAAGATAAAATTTTTGGCTATGTCACAGGTTCTGTACAATGTCTTACTTGACCAATTCCTCATTCCACGACGTCTCTTGATTACTGGCACACCTATTCAGAACAATCTTACCGAACTTTGGGCTCTGATGCATTTTTGCATGCCACTAGTTTTTGGGACACTGGATCTGTTCCTTTCCGCATTCAAAGAGAATGGGGAGTTTCTATCAGGTTCGCTCGCACTAGCCATATAGTGTTCCGCGCACTCTGACATTCTTGTGTTGATATTCATTCAGAAGATGTAAAAGGTATTTCGTAACATGTGTATTCCCTCTGTGTTAAAACAGGTCTTGGTGTGTCAAATGATAAGAAAACATATAAGAGTTTGAAGTTCATCTTAGGTGCCTTTATGCTAAGGCGTACAAAATCTTTGCTCATCGAGTCTGGAAATCTGGTGTTGCCACCTCTCACGGAACTAACTGTGTAAAGTCTTGTACCTTATATTGCTAATCCTATCCAGCAAAGCTATCTGTGGGTGCTCTATTTATATTGTATGATTATCCTATTGTTCTTTATTTTTTTCATGATAGAATGGTTCCACTCGTCAGTCTCCAAAAGAAGATATATACTTCCATATTGAGGAAAGAGCTTCCAGGGCTTCTCGCACTGTCTTCTGGAGGAACCAATCATACGTCTTTGCAAAATATTGTGAGTTAGTTTCTCATGTCTACTCACGCTGCTCAATTTATTTCATAAAATGCTTTTGCTATATTTACACTATTTAGTGAAAGATATGCAATTTTTATATATCTCCCGATGTTTCCTTGAGCAGGTTATACAGCTAAGAAAAGCATGTAGCCACCCTTACTTATTTCCAGGTATTGAACCAGAACCTTTTGAAGAGGGCGAACACCTTGTTCAGGTATCCCAGATGTTTACTACTATCCAAACGATCCTCCTATATGTTTCCATTGAATAAAAGTTTTGTTTCATTAACTATTGCATTCTGACAGGCGAGTGGTAAGCTTTTAGTTTTGGATCAACTGCTCAAGAGGCTCCATGATATTGGACATCGTGTCCTCCTATTTTCCCAAATGACTTCTACACTCGACATTTTGCAGGTTTCATTATCAAACTGTTTGATTGTCTGTTACGTTGGTGCAGCATAGAGTACACTGAAAAATTTAGCTTTTATCAAACACAGGATTTCATGGAGCTACGTAGATATTCTTATGAGCGCCTTGATGGATCAGTACGGGCTGAAGAACGTTTTGCTGCAATAAAGAGTTTCAGCGCGAAAGCAGAAAGAGGATTGAATTCTGAAGCTGATGCAAGCAATGCTTTTGTTTTTATGATCTCAACAAGAGCAGGGGGAGTCGGTTTGAATCTTGTTGCCGCTGATACTGTATGTTAATTTCTGTTTTTTTTTCTTTTTTCATTCCTTATCATTTCTTGTGGAAATGGAATACACGACAAATAGAAAGGTAAGTATGCTTTGTTTCTAGTGCTTATTCAAGTGTTTTTATAATATGCAGGTTATATTTTATGAACAAGATTGGAACCCGCAGGTGGATAAGCAAGCTTTGCAACGAGCTCATCGAATTGGACAAATCAGTCATGTGCTGTCTATAAACCTCGTCACTGAACATACTGTGGAAGAGGTCTGTCGTAGTTTTTCCAGTCACAAAGTCATTAAAACTTATTATCAAAATCGAAGTGCATGTGTATTCAGGTTATTTTGAGGAGGGCAGAGAGAAAGTTGCAGCTTAGTCATAATGTTGTGGGAGATAATATGGATGAGAAAGAGGAAGATCGTGGTGATTTGCGGTCTCTAGTGTTTGGGTTACAAAGGTTTGATCCTGAGGAGATTCACAATGAAGAATCTGATAACCTGAAAATGGTAGAGATAAGTTCTCTTGCTGATAAAGTTGTTGCAATTCGTCAAAACGTTGAACCAGATAAGGAAGCAAGAAAGTTTGAAATGAATTCAAGTGACACTGTGCAAGGAAATTCATCATCTGCAAGTCTAAATTCCGAGCTTGATGAAGCTTCTTACCTTTCATGGGTTGAGAAATTGAAGGAAGCTTCACGATCAAGCAAGGATGACAAGCTTCTGGAGTTGGGAAATAGAAAGATAAAAGCACCTGAGGAAAGACATCTGAGAGTTGAGGCTGCCAGGAAAAAGGCAGAAGAGAAGAAGTTAGCCAATTGGGAAGCACACGGTTATCGGTCTTTGTCTGTGGAAGAACCGATTTTCCCTGACGATGTTGATTCGAGGTCAGATGCAGGATCTGTTCACTTTGTTTATGGAGACTGTACGCATCCATCAACTGTCTCTAATGAGCCAGCAATCATATTCAGGTAAAATTTCATTTTAGTTGTTCTACTAAAAGACCAATCTCAACTAGCTCTGAAACTTCATTTAGTTGTTCAACGCCTTAGCAAAGATTTCAAACTTTCATCTGTTTAATTATTACCGTTGTTTATGGCAGCTGCGTTGATGACTCTGGAAACTGGGGTCGTGGAGGAATGTTTGATGCTCTGTCAAAACTTTCTAGTAGTGTACCCGATGCGTATCACCGAGCATCTGAATTTAAAGACCTTCATCTTGGAGACCTGCACCTCATTGAAATTGATGGTCTGCAATTTCCTTTAAGGTTTTCTAATAACCTCCTCTCACATGAGTTCTCATGCTTTTCATCATTTTCTGTTGTGCAGACAATGAAGAGCAACAAAACACAGAAGAAAGCAGACCTCTTTGGGTGGCACTTGGAGTTGCACAATCTTACAACCCGAGGCGTAAAGTGCCACGTAATAGCATTTCAATTGCAGACCTTGAACGTTGCTTGGCCAAAGCTTCATTCTCTGCTTCTCAGAAATCGGGTATGTATAAAAACTTGCTTTGCTTTCTTCAGCACTTTTCATGTTTTTCTTTAAAAAAAAGGTGTTCTAAAAGAGCTTAACGCTTGCTTTTTTCATTCTGGGAATGTCTCTTCTTCTTGAAAAGCTTCACTCCACATGCCACGTATTGGATACCAAGACGGATCGGACCGATCACAATGGTACAGTGTTGAGCGTCTTCTTCGCAAATACTCGTCCATTTTCGCCGTGAAAATACTCGTGTAAGTTTCTGTATTTATTTCGTCGTCGTCCTCATATATCCCTTTCGAAAGGAAACTCATCGCCGCCGTTGATGTTGCTTTCTTGCAGGTACTATTACCGTCGATCTCCCTGATGCTTTACCTTAAGTCTCTCCACTTTATCGTGAGGCTTTTGAGTTTTTGACACCGTCTGTACTTTTTGGTTGGGCCTGTCAATACGGTGTGTTGTTTTTGCTGTTGTAATGTCTATTAGTCGGGCCCATTAGTGGCCCATATGTAAATATAATTTAAAATATTAGGAGCCTAATCTTCTCATATTCGACTAGTGTCTCATCTCATCATTGATATCTGAGCCATTGTACACGTGTAGCGTCTCCACTGCTTCTAATGTCACGCATCGTCAAATTGTTTGAGCGGCGATTATAAATCGCGTTTTGTTCAACAGGTTGGTTTCTTTTCCCCGCGGGTAAAGAAATGATCGGAAGCATTGAAGGTGGGTCATCGTTGTGCGTATGTTTCGTTTTGATCCGACATTCTTAAAGCTCCAGGTACTTTTTGATTTTTGAATTTTTTTTTAAAGTTGATTCTTCTTCGTAAATCGGTTCTTCGCAAACTTGCTACCGATTTTTAAAACTTTTGAGTTTGGATCCGGTCGTCAACATTATTGTCATCGGTGCTAAACTTAGGGTTTCTATTTTTCCGCTTGAATGTTCTCAATTCCTAATGTGCGAAGCCAACTTTTGAATCAGAGGCTTAGTCTTTGTTATTGCTTATATAGGAAGAATCTTTGAGAGAGTTTGATAATCGTGTTATGTTTGTTTATTATGTGAAATTTAGAAATTGATTAGAATGGGAGAAGCTGGTCAATCCAGAGACGCAGAATCCGTCACGCCTCTAGTTGTAAGTATTGTGATTCTGTTTGGAGTCAAATAAACCCCAATGGTTTGGTTCTCTATTCATGGAAACTGCGTTATTTAACAGGGCGGTGCAACTGGGGACAATGGGGCTTCACCACAACTGTTTAATTCTTTACCAGCTCTCAATGAAGCTGCTTCTTATATTACCCAAGCTACGTCTTACTTGGGCAGCTGCTTCTCTGATTATTCAGGTTCCCTTTCTTTCTATTTCTGTTGATGGTGTATTCTTCCATCTTCTTCTGCTAGCCATTCATTGTCGACAAATAAAGGCCTTGTAGGTCTATGGCAATTTCATCACCGTAACATAACTCAGGATTTTGCTTATGTACTCTGGTTTTATTTTTCATTGTCTTCTTCAGTAGAATATGGTGGTAAGGATTCATGTTCCCACCCCCATCAGTTATTACGATCAACATCAGAGGTTGATGGGAGTTCCCCAGTAAGCGTATGCCCTTTGCCTGGTGAAAGATCTTCAACTTCTTCAGAGGCATCTACATCTGCTGCCAACAGTCCATCAAAGGAATCTACAGAGACTCTGCCCCACCCATCAAATGCTATTGTTGCATCCAATCCGTTAGGTTTCAACGGAATTTCCATGTTCCAAGGGTATGTATTCTTTCTAGGACTGATACAAATTCCCCATCCTAAGATACATGAAGAATGCTAAAAAAATGTGAAGCTGAAGCATTACAATTATCTCTATACACTACTTCTTCTTGTCAAGGTGTTTTCAGGATTTGGGTTATTCAATTGATCTATTTTTTTTTTTAATCAGGCTCATTGAGCGGGCACGGAGGACTGTCCGAGGCTCTGCAGATGACATAGGATGGTTACAGCGTGACCCAGAGATGCCTCCTGTTGAAGATGGAACTGATAGGTTCAATAAAATTCTGGATGACATCGGGTATGGATTGGTTGTAGTTACATGTTTTATCTACTTTGGTCTTGTAATATGCTGTTTATGTTTTTTACTGAATGGCTGCAATAATCCTTTTAAAAAAAAAAATTCCAGGCATGGTGTACACAGGCTTCCAAATACACTGGTGTACCTGTTGGTTCCAGGTAGCAATTCTTATTCTCTCCAGCCAGCCATTTAGACTACATTACTGTATATTGTAGGACTCACAGAATTTGTTGTAAAAACAAACAAAAATTTCAGGTCTTTTCAGCAATCATGGACCTCTATATTTTGTGGATACGAAAACGAAATTTTCAAAGATGGGTTTGGCCTGTCATATAGCGAAGATTCACAGCGAGGTAGTCATAACTAACTCAACCTAATACAGTTACGTTTGGTGTATAGCATACTGATATACGAAAAAATGTTTATATGTCAGTCCTCGGTTGAAAAAAATGCCAGAGAGATAAAGGAATACATAGAGGAACTCTGTTGGGGATCTAATAAAAGGGTTCTACTTCTTGGGCATAGCAAAGGAGGTATAGATGCAGCTGCTGCTTTATCACTATACTGGCCTGATCTAAAGGATAAGGTCGCTGGGTTGGTGTTGGCACAGAGTCCATATGGTGGAAGCCCAATAGCTACAGATATCCTCCGTGAAGGACAACTCGGTGATTACGTCAATTTGAGAAGGCTCATGGAGATTATGATCTCCAAAGTCATAAAGGTTTGCAACAAGTCACTTCTTGATCTAACAAAACCGTTTCAGATGTATTATATCGGCCACTTGTGATTATCACTTAGATATATTTCGAGATCCTATTGCTTTGCTGATGAATTTCTTGGAACCTTGTGAAGGGTGACATTCAAGCTTTGGAAGATTTAACCTACGAGAGAAGAAAAGAATTCTTGAAGAAGCATCCACTTCCCAAAGAACTCCCAACAGTTTCATTCCGCACAGAAGCTAGCATTAGCCCAGCGGTTCTAGCCACTTTATCACACGTGGCACATGCTGAACTTCCTCTGACAAACCAAGCAACAAAACTGCCAGTGGTAATGCCACTTGGTGCTGCAATGGCTGCATGCGCTCAGCTGCTTCAGGTGAGATATGGTGAGAAGAGTGATGGGCTGGTGACTTGCTGCGACGCAGAGGTTCCTGGTTCAGTGGTGGTTAGACCAAAACGTAAACTAGACCATGCTTGGATGGTTTACTCATCATTGAACGAAGTTCCTCTAGAAGCTGATGCTGCTCAAGTTTGTGAAGCTCTGTTGACATTGCTTGTCCAAGTTGAGGAGGAGAAGCAACGTAAACTCGATTGATTACGTTCTTTGAAAACTTATAACTAGATTGTCTTGTTTCTACTTTCCTCTTGAGACCACCTCTAAATTGTTTTATTTTTTGATTACTGTATTTTTTTTTAATCATCTACAATTCACACACGCAAATACAAAGAATCTTAGGCTATATCAATGTTCCGCTTGGTATTGTATCTCTTTAACTTATGTGTCTTTTATTGTATTATACGATTAGTTTCGGTAATCACCGATAATTTGGTTTATAACTATCAAGAAGCATTGATTAAGGAGAGAGTTTATAAGCTTTGAGCCAACGAACCGCGATCGTACGGGTCGGAATCGTTGGAGACTCTGAGGACGGTATGTTCCCAAATTGCCCTCCAGATGTTCACGAAATTACGACATATTACTCGAATTAACTTCATCTTTCTCTCTCTCTGTCTTGTTTCTTTTTCTTCTTTCTTTCTTTCTTTCTTTCTTTGAGTGCTGCTGTATTTCGTGATAGTGGTTTGGGTTGAGACTTAAACCGATTGTAGCATCAGACAAGAAGGTCTATGTCTGTTTTGAGAGGAATAGAGTTTGGTTGAATTTGTAAAAGCGGTGAGATTAGGGTTCTTGTTATGCTGGGGGGAGCTGAGGAATTGAATTGTCTCGGTTTAAGCAATCACGTAGCTCGGATCGTTTAGGGTTTTCTCATTGGGTGATAGTTTCGATTGGTTTGGGGTTTGTATTAAAGTGTCTTCCACTCAATCTGAACGTGAGAGAAGCTTTTTCCTGTTGACAGATTCTAGGGTTTTTTTGAATGGCGAGCACAGGCGAGCCTGACCGTAAACGGCGTCACTTTAGCTCAATATCACCTACAGAAGCCGCTGCCGCTGTAAAAAAACAACCTTTCTTTTGGCCCTCCTCCGAGGACAAGGTTCTTTCTTTATCTCCCTTGTTGCATGATGCCCTTACTCATATCTCTCTATTTATTCTCAAAACTAATCCAATCAATGATTCTTGTTACATTTTTTGAGCTATCTATATATGACCAACGAAGAAGCCACTGAATATGTCTTGCTTTAGTTGTGGTTTTGTTCATTTGTTTAAACTTGAAAGAATTCATTGGCATCTGTTTTGTTGATACCAACCATGTGTTGGGAATAGGGAGTAAGAATTTTGGTTTTGTTTGATGCAGCTTGATACTGCTGTTCTTCAATTCCAAAATCTCAAGCTATCACAAAAGCTAGAGGCTCAGCAGGTTGAGTCTTCTATTCTTGAGGATAAACTTTCTCAGATCAAGGATAAACAATTACCGTACACTTCCACTTTGAAGACTGTTCATAGGTCTTGGGATAAGGTAACACTGATTTTCCTTTGCTTTCGAATACTACTTGAATCTCCCTCCTCCTCACTGATTACAAAATTCAGCTGTTTGTCTGTTTTTTTTTTTTTTTTTTAAGATCTAATTAGTGCTTTTGTAGCAGCTTACAGCTGCAGTGCAATCATGCTCCATTCGTGTGAGTGATTCAAGCACCAGAGCTCATAGGTTCGTAAACAAGGAGGGTATGAACAGCTTGGCCCGCCTCTTCTTCTTTCCTTTTGGTGTTATATATCACAAATATGACTTGTTGAAAGGAAAATTTTAAATTCCTACGCAGATGGGTCTTCTCCAGCCGTGAAAGACGATTTCATCAACCGGCTACTTGAAACTGGTGCCACTGAGAACTCCTCATCCAGTATCTGCTCGAATGGGATGGAAGAATGTAGAGGAGGGAATACGTCAAGCCAGCATACACAAACCTTGTATAACCTAGCAGCTGCGACCAATGATTTGAGGTGTTTGAAGGATGAATTATATCCCACGGTTCTCAGAACCGGTCTTGACAAAGGTATTACTTCCCCTGCATTTGATTTTCAGCTCTTGTCCTGGCCTTTAGTACTATTCTAGTATTAACCCAGGTCTTATGCGGAATTGCTTTCCTTTCTAGATTTGTGCGGTCAGCTAGCGCTCAATGAGTTGGAATCAGAAATTAAAAGTTTCAGAGTGGTTCTAGATGATGTACTTGTGAAGTCCAAATCACTTTTGAGAGAATTGCAGACTTACCGCGATGATGATGCTAAAGTTAGAGCAGACCTCAAACGAATAAGAGGTAGATACTTAGTCTCTTCTCATTCGATTATTGACAGTTAAAGGCACTCTTTTTTATTGGCAGTCTTTACATGGACATCATATCCATGCATCAAATATAAGGTTGTGTTCATATGTGTACCTTGACAGAAAAAGGTCAATTCTAAATATAAGGTTGATTGATGAGGATAATAAGTGTAAAAGTAGAGGTGGTAAAATTATGAAGCTTCCTGTGTATTTATGTTCGGCACTGCTCAGGTGTTTAACAGCCAGGATAGGATTTTGATCATAGAGACTAAAATTTAAAAGAGAGATACTTTAAGACTGGAAGAAAACCTCTTTGGTAGAGCCAGCTGTTAACAAGACATGTAGTTGTGGATGATGTACGTATCAGTAAACTAATGGGTGTACAAACCCTTCTCAGACATGAACTTTCTAAGATTTATTTTATATCATTTGAGATACCCATGTTCATATATCTCAATACATTCTAGGTGATAAAAAAGCTGGTAATTCTTTGAGAATGACATACATACACAAAAGCAAGGCATCTTAAAATCTGGAAAATAATTACCTTTTTACCTTGAGATGTATGATTTCAATCCGGGAATAGTCAGTAGCCAGTTAAGAGATTCAAACCGAGTTGAATTTATTTTAGTTTACATGCCGAATTGAGGATTAAGGCTTTTTAACTGCTGTATGAACTGACATTATACTTTATTTGGTCTATTCAAAGCGGAGCTTGAGGATGAGGTCGTGGAGCTTCAACAGTGCAATGGTGACTTGTTAGCATTGAGAGCAGAAAGGGATGCAACAGCTGGGGCATTTTTCCCAGTGTTGAGCCTTGGAAATAAGCTTGCTACCAGCGATAGGGAAAGGGATAAACAAAGGGATCTGCAAGAAATGGAAACAGTTCTGAAAGAGTTAACGGTATAGTCCTTTTTCTGGTTTTGTGTTTTCATTCATAATGCTTTGAGTTTTGGTTTGATAACAGCCTGGATTTTGTAGGTACTGGCTTCAGGCAGGCTACAAGAGCTGAAAGATCATCATGAGGAGAGGACAAAAATGCTTGAAAAAATGAGTAATTTACAGGTCAGTGTATCATCCAATTGGGGTATCTATTTGTATTTGTTTATATCTGCAAGAGTTTTGATGTATGAAAACTTGTTGAATGTAGTTTCTTCTAATTGGTAAAACTGATATAAGAGTTTTCTTAACAGAATAAGTCAAAGTCTGTGAGGCACATCTCATCTTCTCAAGCCTGCCTTTCTTTAAAAGGCCAGCTGGAAAAATCCAAAGAAGCAGTTTTCCAGTATATGGCTTTACTTGAGAAACTGCAGGTTATATCTGGATTGCGATTTTTCATTTTGTATCTATCTTTATAAAATTTAATGTGTATATTCGGTTGTGAAGCTTTCCTCCATTCGAAAATTTCAGGTTGAAAAAGATAGTATAGTCTGGAGGGAAAGGGAGATGAATATAAAAAATGAATTCGTTGATGTTTCTCGAAGGACTTCTGCTGTTACTGATTCTAGAATGGCTTCTTTAGATGTGGAGATACAGAAACAACTGGATGAAAAAATGCGAATCAAGACTAGACTGGGAAATATATCAAGAGAGCGAGGTCACAAATTGATTACTTAGACTTCCAATTCTGTATCTCCCACTTACCCTCTGTTTCACTTGGAGTCTGATTAAGTGATTTGTGTGACAGGTAGAAAAGAAATCTTTGCAGATATGAAGGCATTAATTTCTTCGTTCCCTGAGGAAATGAGTTCCATGCGAAGTCAATTAGACAGTTATAAAGAGACTGCTGGAGGTATTCATTCTTTGCGGGCTGATGTACAGTCCCTCTCTGGGGTTCTATGTAGGAAGGTGGGCTATAATCTTGGACAATGAATTATGTATGCTGTTACCAGTTTATGTTTTGCTAACTTAGTAAGTGTATTTGGTGAACAGACAAAAGAGTGTGAAGCATTGAATTCGAGATCAGCTGATTATGCTTCTCAGCTAGGTGACCTGAATGCTATGGTATGATGCATTACATTTACGTTTTTCGGTGTACTGCCCATCCCTTTTATGTTGGCGGCATTGATATTGGTTATCATGACTTGCATTATGTCAACCTTGTTTGGGGATATAATTTTGGGAATAAGTATTGCGAAAAGTCGGAGTAGCAATTTTGAATCTTCTTATCTGTCATGCAAAAAGATAGTTGTATATTCTTTACTTTTCAAGTAATTTGGGTCTGTTATGCAGGTTCGTGATTTGAAGAACAGTCATGAGGAGTTGAAGTTGTTTCTGGACATGTATAAACGTGAGTCCACTGATTCGAGGTAAGCACAATTATATGTAACAAATTCAGTGATCGATATCCAAGATTTGAATTCTTAGAGAAATGTTTACTTACCTTTCCCTTCTATGTGGACGATTATTTAGTATAACTGTTATTAATCTTGCCTTTGGACTGAGCCGTCTGATCTTACTAAAAGTTTGTTGCATTGCCTTAAGCATCACTGTGAATATTGTGCTGTGGCAGGGACATAGCTGAAGCCAAGGAACAAGAGTACAGAGCTTGGGCTCATGTTCAGAGTTTGAAATCCTCCCTTGATGAGCAGAATCTGGAGTTGCGCGTTAAGGCAGCAAATGAAGCTGAAGCAGTTTCCCAACAAATGTTGGCTGCTGCCGAAGCAGAGATTGCTGATTTAAGGCAGAAAATGGATGATTGTAAACGGTGAATAAATTAGAACTCGTCTTATACTGCATATGGCAATCCTCTGCAATTTAGAAGGCGTATCTCATATTCATTGACATCTTTCTACGGACTGTTCTTCCATAGGAATTCTTGGAGACAGTTTTTTTTTTTTTTTTTTTTTTTTTTTTTTTTTTTTTTTTTTTTTTTTTTTTTTGACAAGGATAGGTCTTTTCTGTTTCAGGGATGTCTCCAAATATTCTGATATCTTGAAATCTAAGCATGAAGAGCATGGAACATATCTTTCTGAAATACAGGTTGGCTTACAAAATTTCTCGTTTCTTTGTTGTTAGCACATTTTAAAAACCTTGATGTTGGGTATCGATTTACAGTAACTATCTTCTTTTAGACAATTGGAAGTGCCTACGAGGACATTGTACCGCAAAACCAACAGCTTTTGCTTCAAGTTACAGAGAGGGATGACTATAACATTAAGGTATTGAGTCCAAGCTCTTCTTGTTTCTCTATCTGAGTTATCTCTGCAACTTCACACTTACACGTATATCTACTAGTGTTACAAACTTACAATTAGTTGGAGATTGATGAATTGAATTTAATGGGGATGGACCAATTTCTGTTGTTATACCTTTATATGTTTTGCAAGAATATCATGAAATAAGGATGGTTTATTACTGGGATCCGACTATGAGATGTATTTTTTTGCTCGCCCTTTGTTTCAGCTTTTCTTGGAAGGCATAACTTCAAAGCAAATGCAAGATGCTCTGCTTATCGATAAATACATCATGGATAAAGATATACAGCACGGCAGTGCATCTGCCAGTTTCCTATCCAAGAAATCCTCAAGAATCGAAGATCAGGTATATATCTGTATGCCTATATACTCAAATTGTAAGCCTCCTTATTGTGAGAATTTGACTTGAAGGTGTTTCTACTTGCAGTTGAGGTTCTGCACAGATCAGTTTCAGAAACTAGCGGAAGATAGATATCAAAAGTCTGTTACTCTTGAAAATCTGCAAAAGAAACGTGCAGACACTGGGAATGGCTTGGAACAAGCTAGGTCGAGGCTGGAGGAGTCGCATTCTAAAGTTGAACAAAGTCGGGTGGATTATGGTGCATTGGAACTGGAACTCGAAATCGAAAGGTAAACCAATTGCTCCATCCTTGTTATAGTCTCGTAAAAAAGTGGTGGTGATGAAGTTATATTTATCTTCTGCATGACTCAGGTTCAATAGGAGAAGGATAGAGGAGGAAATGGAAATAGCCAAAAAGAAAGTTTCTCGCCTTAGATCTCTCATAGAAGGATCATCAGCCATTCAAAAGCTCCGACAAGAACTCAGTGAATTCAAAGAAATTCTCAAGTGCAAGGCCTGCAACGATCGCCCAAAAGAGGTAAAAGACTGACTTACTGCTCAAGGCATGATTTTTGAAATTTTAATTAACTGTGTGCTGATTGGTCTTTGGATAAACATTTAAAGGTGGTGATCACGAAATGCTACCATTTGTTTTGCAACCCATGTGTGCAAAAGATCACAGGAACTAGACAAAGAAAGTGTCCGACATGCTCTGCAAGTTTTGGAGTCAACGATATCAAGCCTATCTACATATGACCGCACCAAAAAGAGCCCTCAAAGGCAGTGTGTGTAAACAACAATGATGTCTCACAGTTGTCTCTTTTAGATCTCTGTAATTATTGGGAACTGTCATGAAGATTTATGGGATATGCCAAATCAGAGATTTTGAAGAACCATAGTGAGATTTTGATCATGTGATAGAGAACAGATAATAATAATCTTTACACTTTTTTTAGATGGGGCTTATGTCTTACTAGTTACTAGTGATCCTTTTTGTTTTGTTTTAGTTGTAATTTGAAACATGGTTTCAGCTTATATTGATTTTTGGTTATTTGTACAATTTGGGGTGGAATAATAATTAGTTCCAATTTGTTATTTTTTTGGCATCTGCAACCATTGGTGTGATCGCATTTTACAACTGCCTCAAGCTAAAAGGAGCAATGCAACACTTGAGTCAATTTGTATGTGGCTAGAGGACCACTTTTGTGGCTTAAAAACGTTTTTGAATATGAGGGAGTTGTATCTTCTAAAGTAAGCTTCTTACTATAAACATATATATAGCACTTCATTTTTGATATCACTGGGTGAGGTCTTCCCAATCTATAGATTCATTTATCCAATACTCGAATTGATTTTCCTTACCCATTCCTATATTTACCCAACATCGCCTTATGAATTTGCTCACTCATTTGTTTATGGTCATTCTCGGACCATCACTAACAGTACAACTCCATCACTTCACTTCATCCGATGCCTCTTTTGCCTTGTTTCTCTATATACAGAAATCTTGACATATGGTTAGCAAATTTTAATTTCAACTGAATTTTTCGTTATTTTGTATAATTTGTTCTTTTCTGCATCTCATTCGTGCGATCCTTCTTTGATCGTTAGTTGGAAATTCTTTGTGTTTTGGATGGTTTTCAAACCTCCAACTGCGCTTTTAATACTGCTTTCTTTGTATAAGAAAACTCTCTATTAATTTAAATACTCATGTTAGCACAAATCTCAATCAACCATTGATTTGATATAAACTGTTAAAAATTCAATAATGAAAAGTGTAATAAGCATAATTTACGTAATTATTTCATTCATTGTCCTCAATACCATCTTATCACACTAAGATTTAAGTGACTAACTTTTATTCCTTACCTTTAAATTAATTGTTGTTTTCGTTTCACCAAAAAAAATTGTTTATAATTTTAAATATTGAACAGATAAATAAATTTATTATGTAGAAAAAATATATAGAACTTTATTGGAAAAATGGATAAAGAGCAATAATAAATATTTTATTTTATATATGTATAAAAATTTGTTTGAACAACACTTGATTTGGAATGAAAGAGATATTTCCTTTTCATTTTTTTTTTCCAAGACACGATCATTGGTAATACCGCACATGCTCTTTTTTCTCTTTTCCTTCCTTTAAAAAAAAACTGGCTGAGATGTAAAAAAAAAATAGTTAATTATTTGCCATATGCTCTTAATTATTTTTCTTCATCTTAATTTTATTCTTCTGCTACTGCTTTCATTTTGGTCTTTCTAATTGCTTGCTTTTTCTTTCTTTTTTTGGCCACTTTATTCCTAAAGATAAAGATCACATGTTTTAGCTCCATTCTGGTTCTGTCTCTCAATTGATAAATATATATATATATATATATACATATATCACTAATTTAGATAAAATAATCATAAGTGCTGAAAGGTAGAAATATGTTTGTCTTATGAACAAGATTATTAATCTCTTAATATAATTAAAAAGGTTTATATAGCAAGGGAATCATCGACTACGTATGTAATTAAGGTTTTCTAAGCCAATTACACCTATTAAATATAAAAATGTTAATATACATATAAAAATATAAAAAACATATTCAGTAATACTTTCTTTGTTTCCGTTAGAAAGCCGAAAGAAGAAAAAAAAAGTAAACAAATAGTTATATTTTACTGTAAAAGAAAATAAGCTTACATAAATAAGTGAGAGAGAGAGAGAGAGACTATGTCAACCTGCATCCTTCTATTTTAAAAGCATAATATTGACGAAAGAGGAAAACAATCATACACTTAGTATCTAATGACTTTCCCATAAAGCACTCCATTTTCTTCAATCATGTTTCTTCAATCAGATCTTATGATTTAATTTTACTTGTTGAAATTAGTATATAGCTTGATATTATATAATTGTGGCGACTCAATAGTGCCTCCAAACATTGATCTCACCATTACCAAGATTATTCACGAGACAATATCTGTTTCAAATCAAATAATAAGTAGAACTTAATTATAATAAGGTTGTGTTCTATTTGCTAGGAACTAAGTTAATTGGGTATCTATAAATATGATCTACAGAAAAATATATGATTAATTACTCTCTCTCTCTCTCTCTCTTGGTACATAGGGTTCTGATTAGTTTTAAAAATGATATGGTATTATTAATTTATTAGTTTCTACACTATATATATATAGTTGATATATAACTATATAAAGTTGTACCGTCCAATAATACGGAACCATAATATAGTTGCAGATAATATATTAAAAATCTTGGTTTTAAAATATAAACTGGACAAATTAATAGTCTGTACATAGTTAGGTTTGCATGCCACAAGATGCCAAACAACAAATTCACCTTCTTGTAATTTGTCAGTCATAGTATCGTCCAAACGATCCAGGTACGTGTCTATATTTATTTCTAAGAAAAATATTCTATATTGTCATTTATATGATTTTAATTGGCGTTATTTGACATATTGTGTCTACAAAACTAGTACTTAATATTCGGGATTCTAGGATATTTCTATGATTTATTACTAAATATATGTGTGGTTAGAAACGTTTATTGGCCTGGCATTTGCATTGATTGTGAAATGTATATAAATTTAAATCGGTGCTATTCTATTGGTGAAAGTGGAGTTATATTGTAAGAATACATGAAATTTTTTAACAAATCTTCATGGGTTTTTCTAGTAAAAGTGATAAATTTTAGATGACTTGCACTTTCTTTGAAAATCTTTTAAATTTTGCTAAAATTCAAAATTAAGCTGTTTTAAATTATATAATCCGATAAATTCTCTTTCAGCTTTTATATATCAGGCCCGATTCTTGACAGAATGAATACTCCGAATGAGTCTATAACTAAAGTCTTATATATAATCCCGTTTCAATAAGACAATAACAATCAGAAATTTCCAAAAAGAGAAACACAAATGGTAGATTAGGAATCGTGGAGGTACGTACCTAACGTGTATATACAGACCACGATATAAATATTAATTGATAGGCTGCTATGAAATGGAGACTTAAATATGTGTTATAATTATCTACATACATTCAAAGTTCAAACCTTAAAATCATGATAAAATAGAAAATTAACCCAACATATTTATTAACAAACAAAAAAAAAACATTTAATTATCATTACTATGTATTGAGATAATGATAGTGAGCTCACTCGTACACCCACTATGTTTCTATTAAATGACCTGTCTTCAACTATCCTTAAGTCTCACCAAATCAATATATATAATATATTCGAATATTACCAAGTGTCAAGGACAATTATAAATCTAACTTTATTTCCCCTTCGATATGAAGGACGAATTCCAATCTCAAAACTAAATTTACCCATTGAATGAATGCACTAACATATGATGAATTAATCGTACTTTCATCTGTTACAAACTATTTTGTGTATTTATGTATAGTTGGCAAGCTTTTTATTGTTGATAATATATCTGTTTTCGAACTATATATGTGAAATTTGTGATGACGAGTTTGATGTGGAATTTTCTTTTCTTTTCATGTAGTGAGGCTGTTTACCTGTTTTGCCGTTTACTGATATATTTTATGACCCAAAAAAAAAAAACACATTAGAAAAAAAAAACTATTTATATTAAAAAAAGGTTATTTGTCACTCTCAAATCTAAGGGTCCAATATGTTTGGGAATCAATAACAGTCTAAATTGCCTAATAGTGGTGAACAAAGTAAGGTGTTGGCCAAAAGCAATCACCTTATTACAGTCAGTTTATATCCTCTCACTTTTGACATACATTAAAGAAGTGGACTAACAAACAAAGTAAAAACAATAAAGAAAAATAACAAATAAAAATGTAAAAAGTTGTAAATACAGATCCAACGACATCATCACCATGTGACTCATGTTATTTTCCAACACCTAAATTTGCTTCTTCTTTTTTTTTTTAATAATGAAATAATTCTATCAAAATTTTGTCTTGTTCACCGTCAATTTCACTATCACCCTCTCATCAAAAATCATATATATTTTGACATACTAATTCGAAAAGGAAGTTAGTACTACTTATAAAACCAGCCCAAGAACGTGGATTACGTGTGACTGTTAAACCCTTCAGAAATTTACATGTTAAATGTTGGTAAATGGTAATAAGTGAAAGATACGATTTCTTAGTCAACAAGTGAACATATTTACATATAGAAAGGAAATTTATATTTATATTCTAAGTTTAATATACCATTTTAGAAATGAAGCAATTTTATTTTATGTATACTCGAAATAGCAAAATCCTGATTAATTGCGATAAGCCGGTAACTAGAGAACAAGAGCTTGAAGAAAAGGACTGTATTACTAGCCAGGTAGATCGATCTTTTACTAAATTACTACTGTTAACTTTACACTTTTTGTATTAGTGTAGTACTCTTTCCATTTCATAAAATTGTTGTTTTTTTTTTGGTTAAAGCTCTGCTTCATTGTTTTCGTAAGCCTAAAATATGTATTTTTTTTGTTAAGCCTAAAATTTTAGGTTTTTGATAAATGGTTCTTGGTTAAAGGCTAAAATATATGATTCTGCAGTTTTTAAAATATTAACTCACCACATTTATATTACACAAACAAACTTCTTGCTAGAAAAACAAAATGAACCGGTTTCTTTACAAAAAAGAATCAATAACACCCAAGTTGGAAACAAACAAAAAAAGAAAATCAAACGTAAATAGTGAAACTGAAGAGAAAAGAAAAAAAAAAAAAAAAAAGAAGACGACAACGAAAATGGCAAGTTAAAATTAGGTGTTAGTGAGCTCGAAGGGGGTATTTTAGTCATTGAGACAGAAAAACGGCTCTTCAAGCCGAAACCCAGCATCGGCTCCAGAAAGCTGCCACGTGGACGAGTAATAACAAAAGGCATCGTTTCGAATCATCATCCCATTCCCATCAGTAAACAAATCCGGCAAATCGAACAACTTCTCTTCGTCACTGTCTTTGTCCATACACGAAGTTGAAGCACAAGAAGCTTCCGAAGACTCTTGCGTCTGAGTCGTCGTTGTGCTTGTGTCCGAACTAAACACCACACTGTTCGACGATAACAACTGAGCCACCACGGCTCGTTTCGGCTCGGCTTCAGCTAATTCAGCTACTTTCGAATTATTCACACAAAGGCTATCGGTGATCGGATCTTGCCAATTGACGGCGGCTAAAGAGGCGGCGGCTTGAATATCTTTAGGAGAATTGGTGACTGGACGAGGAAGCTCGCTGGATAATTCAGGAAAATTGAGGTAAGCCGTTGTACCTTTGATGGCTAAAGCCGCCACGTCATGAGCTCGAGCTGCCATCTCAGCCGTTGGATAAGTCCCGAGCCAGATTCTTGATTTCTTCTTCGGCTCTCTAATCTCCGACACCCATTTTCCCCAACTTCTCATCCGTACTCCTCTATACGTCGGATGCTTATCTCCGCCGTTGATCTTTCGCCGTTTTCCTCCTCCGTCGTTATGATCATCGTCTTCCACGGAGGCTAATGATGATCTTCGAGATGCTTTTCTTTTGGAGTTGTCTTCCTCAGGGAAGTTAGAATTTGTTGATGATGATGATGATGATGATGATGATGATGATGAAGAAGAAGAAGATGTTGTAGGTGATGAGGACAATGAGACCGCGACGGAAGCCGTGACGGAGGAGGTTACTTGAGAAGCACTACTCTCTATGTTGATTTGTCTTCCCATTGTTATGTGTGAAGAAGCTTTAGAGAGATGGTTGCACAAAAATAGATGTGGAGTGGGCTGTATTAATATTCCTTCACAATCTTTTTTTTTTCTTTGGCTTTTTTATATTATAAGGGAAAATAATACTGTAATACTATAAAGAAAAGAAAAAGAAATACAATGGTTCTTATAATAAACGAAGGAGGCAGTATGGAATGGGGTCCATGGAACAAAAAGATATTATTGAGATTCACAGTTTTAGCGAACCAGTTTTGTTCCATGTGAAAATAAATTGAAGCAACATATATGGTTTTATTTATTATGAAGTTAACCAAAAAAAAATTATTATGTATTTGTTGAAAAAAGAAAATGAACAAAAAATAATTGCATGGCATTCGTTGAAATTTTCTTTTTTTACCTTATCGTCTAATATGGCCCGACTCTCGTGCATGTGCGTCACCTCTCGACACATGAATTTCCCATCTTCCACCTTTTATTTCCTCCAAACAAAATTGGGATATTAGTGTGACGTCGTTATATATATACATTTAGCATCTATTCTTTCTATTTCTTATAGAGTTTTTTTCATTTCTCTTAAGTACATTTGATTGGTAAAATTAAGAAATAGAGTACGATGTCGAGACTCGGATATAACCCATATATACCAAAATGTTGTTTCGACATTTCCATAGACAGAGTAAACATCATTTAACTATTTAAATATATTTCTGATTCATGTAATTATGTAATTTAAAAAAAAAATTGATTAAGCTTTAATTGTAACTTCTTTTGTTTACCATTTCCATTGAAAATTTAAAAATAACAATTTCCCAAAAAAAAAAAAACACCTAATCGATGTAAATGATACTACTATATTAACCCCCACCCCCCCCCCCCCCAAACCCTATATATTATATACCGTTACTTTTTTATATCAGGTGGATGCTGTTAAAATATAGCTAACTAACAAAAAGAAAAATGGTTCATAAACCGCACCATTTATTCTAATCGTCCATCTGATTGGTGTGGGAATCCAAACGAACATAAATAATTTTCTTTTGTTCGAGTAAATAATTAAACTATAGATAGGACAGTAATAATTATGTTAAAATAAGCAAATTATATGTCGGCCCGAGGCAATTGGTTACACGTGCCGTAAATAATTCGAGTACCGTAGGAGTAATAAAATAAACACAAGATTCACACTTCATGGACCAAGGCATTAAGCAATCTCTTTCAATTAAATTCATAATTAAATGTCAAATTAAGCTTTTTGTTTCCTCCCCAAGAGGAAAAAAAAGGCATGAAAGCATAATTAAGATGGCTGTCCACATCATAAGATTTTAATACGAATGGGTCAAGGTATTAAATTTTGATCAAATATAATACGTACATGTGTACCTAATTAAATTTATGTGAATGAATATGTATAGAACAGATCTATGTATATGATATTGTATATGTAACACTGTTGGATGTTGGTACGTCATATTCGATTCGGCGCCATTATAATTAACTAAGAAACCACTTTATTTGATATTTATTATATATGGCCATTGGCCACCACAATTAATAGAAAATACTGCTTCAATTTAATATTTTCCAGTTGTGATTCTATAAGAATACATTGAGCAATGAACGACATTATTCACACGTATATGTATACAGTATCCGCATGTATACACATGTAAGCATATAGATTATATATAAACTCATAGACTCATAGTTGTGATATAAATTTAGCTAAGTACTGTCCACTTCAGGAAAGTGTGGCTATTGTTCATTTAGAATCTTTTCAGTTGATTGAGGAATATAGACCCCATTAGTCACACTGACCTGCAGGCATTTGTCTTACAATTATTATTCATCCATCCTTTGTGATTATAACTTGACATTACGGTGTGTGATAGCTGCCGATGAGTAAAATAATTAAATGATGAAAATTGTACACTTGAATAACGTTTTTATATGGTAGGTACAGAATAGTAGTAGAATTATGAAATTCTGAAATGATGAAAATAGTACAGTTGAATAAGGTTTTAAAAAGGTAATCATAAAACGTCAAAATATTTGTTTTAGTTAGAAATTGACACAAGTAGGGTGTTGAAGAAAGACCAGGTTTATGTTAATATTCGTAACTGATCATCCTAACATTTTGGGTATTCACTGGACAACAAAAACTTTGGAATTCAAACTATCACCTAGTTTTAACCCATCCACACACACACACATACACACACACACAAAAACTAAGTATGCATGAAACCAAGTGGTAAGAGTCATATATATATATATATATACATATGGTTCCGTTTGATCGTTTCATTAGTCAAAGAAAATTTCGCCATGTAAAACAAAAGAAGGTTCGCCACTGTGGTCGACATTTTATATACTGGTAAGTGTAGGTTTGAACTTTGAAATGGAATTTTGATACTATATATATAGGTTAAAAAGTTATACGGCTGCTAAGAGGAGGAAGAAGACGACACAATGCCGCAAGAAAACACATGGGGAATAGATTAAAACATAAACGTAACTGTGATTGCTTAACTAAAATAAACGTAATTTTATGTTATAAATTGTAATCATGTACGTAGATAGATACAAAATAAAAGTCTAAAAAAAAAAGAAAAAGAAAGAGAGACCAAAGGAAAATCTGCGAGCGCTATACGATGATTGATGCGAGATTTACTAATTTTATATAAGTCAATGGGCACACATGGCGCACATGCCACCCATTTTTAATTGTACAAAAATCAAATATCAACGACTAAGAAGAGGTAATGAATTTTTTTGTCAACAAAGAAAATTTTGGGACGAAACAGAGAAATACTGTTGACACTAATTTAGATTTAAAATGAAACACAATGAATTAATTTGTTGTAAAATGCTTAAACACTAATGGTTATGTTTCTAGACAAATGAAACAAGCTGAATTTTCACCATTTGCAATAGATATTGTGGAAAATTATGCCGTTGAATCTGCCAAGAGAAAGAAAAGAAAAAAAAAAGATTTAAACGAAAAAATTACAGGAAAATAAATAAATCATCTGATCTTCATATATTTTTGTTTATTACTTTTATACTAGTATTTGATTTTATAATTCGGAGCCTTTAAGAATAGTTAAGAGGGTGCCAGCATGCGTCTCTTGTTTTTTGCTACTTTGTTTTCTGTTATTTTTTTTTGCAAGGTATCATCATCATTTAAGCTCTGCTCTTAGTAAATCCTAACTCTTTATTTATATGATACTATTTACCATTTAGCAAAAAAAAAGAAAAAGACGGTGGCAGCATGCGAACCAAAACAATTAAACAAGTAGTAAAAAAAAAGAGAGTCAGTTGATTAATGTTGTATTGTATTTTCTAGAACTTTTTAAGATACTGACTGACAGTCACAGATGATAAAAGGTAATTTTTGGTGAGTGTAACCATACGGTAAGTGGAAAAAGTGGTCCTTGTGTCCCACAATCTAAATGTCTTCTATTTCGTGGGCTATAATGTTTTGCATTTCTTGATATATAGAAACTATAAGTAAGTAGAGATATATATATATATATGACAGTACAATGTTATGCATATATAATGCATCTATACGTATAAAAGGGGTAACGGGAGCGGTTCAGAAACTTAAATATGATGTTCCCTTTCACTCTTCTGTTCATTCAATTCTTTGCTTCCCCAAAAAAGAGGGTAACCATTATTATAATAAAATAAAATAAAATTTGGAATTTTTCATTAGGCGATGGGCAAGAGTCATGAGATACCTATTACTTTCTCGTAGATCCAGCTTGTTTTTATTTTAGTACTGTACTATTTTATAACAACTGCTAGTAGTCACATTGTAATACACATTTAGTCAATAATTTGAGCTACTACTTTTTGTTGTTTCATAGTGCAAACTTAGTCTACTTTCCCCTTGAGTGAGGAACCCTCGTAGAATATATATATATATATATATATATATAGCAATATACAATAATAAACTCTTTGTCTGCATTTGAATTATATTTGAAAATATAAGTTATCAACAAATATTCTTGTTCGGATTTTGAAGTTTAAATTGTTTAAATAATATTTCCAAGAAACAATTGTGAAAGCCTTTATACCTTTATAAAACCTTACATTTTTTTTTTGATAAATAAAAAACGTTACATGATGGGTAAAATTTGATGATAAAAAAAGGTTCTCCGCTTAAAAACAGGATAGTAATCCAAAGTCCAAACAAATGTTTTTTTTTTCTTTTGTATTTTCCTATAAAATCATGCCTGTATCTATCATAGTATTTTTTGGTAATTATGGAAGTTCGTTGAGTGGTAACATCTCTTGGGCCACACCAATTCAGATCCTCCAAATCTTGCTTTTGGTCCGGCTGAATATCATTACAGTTATAATAATAACACGCTTGTAATTGACATATATAAAAACGTATTGTAATTTAAAACCTTTATGAAGGCATATATTGTAATTTATCTTTCTACTTAAAATTAAGGACCTATTGTTTCAAATGCAACGTTTTTGCATTTGCATCTGCGTTTATATGCGAAACAAATTCACATTTGTGAAAGGAATATTAAAAATTTAGTTTAAAAAATAAAAATAAATAAGAAATATATATATACAAATATAAACAACTTTTTACATTAAAATGATGATATGTGAATGATAAGAAAATAGTCTCTTAAAATATTAACACACATGCTGATTACTGGATTTCTTTCACTTTGCATATTTTAACAATTGATGAATCTCAAAACCGTTTAATTATAGAAGTATAGAACAGTCCTGGGCTCTAGTTCTCTTTTTATTGATTACAACAAATATGTCATATGTGAAAGGAAAAAACTCCTCATACGAAACAAGAACAACATACAATTTACAAACTCGAATACATACGTAACTACTCAAAACTTACAATTTACAAACACAAACTCAACTACTAGCTCGTAACAGTCGAAATAACTTATATAATTAAGTATGTAAAACCATTTATAATATGTTACTCATCACTTATGTAAAGAATATGATCTTATTACATTTATCGTGCCAATCACCGATAAATCATTAATAACTGTTTACGATTCCACCTCGAAAATCAGAAAGGATTTCAAGTAATATATGAAAATACTTATGCTAAACGAAATATCAGAATCATGTGTATTAGTTCAAATAAGATAGGATCCAAGTAGTATTTATCATCGTTTCTAGCGTGAAATTCGGTTCGAAATATATCGATAAGAACCATCATATCGAAAGAAATGTATTGAGATCTTTTATCAGAAATTACAAACAAAAAAAATCTAAAATAATATATAAATGACATATGCTGATTTGTTTTGAGATAAACCTACAAAGTAGGTAATCGACATCAGTGTTTCCAAGTATAAAGATAAAGAGTGAAAAAACGGGGATTAAGACCACTCATGAATACCTTTTTGTCTGATTAAAAAATAAATTACTTAGATTTAAAATTATAAACAAATCCAATCATGCAAAGGAAAAAAAATATATATTACTATAATATAGGAAGAACAAAATTAAGAGAGAAACAGATGATTTATTAGTGGGTTCCCTACGAATTGTCTTTGTCTCCATAAGTTTATTTGTCATTAAAGAGACAAAATCTGATAATGATCCACTTTTCTTCTCTCCTATTTTTCCACCCCCGAATAATTCTTGAAGTTTCTGCTTCTTTATTTACTTTTTATTATTATATGTTCATCTTTATTTTGGATTATATGCTCACTATTGTAACTTTTGCGTTCTTTCTACTTGAGAAATTAATATTTATAGTCAATGAAAATTGAATATTGTAAGTAATCAGTGATGTGTCCTTCATCCACACGATGGGTATAATGAATGAGTAATTTAAAATTGAATTACCATTTCTTCACATTTAGACTGAACCTTTATGAGAAATGTGTAGGTTTAACCAAGTCTTTAATATATTATTCTTTATAAAAAGAAAGAGTCTTCATATATTATTTCCACCAAACTAAAGTAACAACCTGGAAATCTCTCAGTTCGTGATAATCGAAACCATTAAAAAAAAAGTCACAATCGTAAGTATCACCTAACAGAATAATCTATTTGATTTCCAGAAGGAAACAATTTTATTAACCAAGACATATATTTATACAAGTTGAAGAATATTTATACAAACATAACCAAGACGGAGGATTAAAAAAAATCAGAGAGAAACAAGTTATCTCTTTGCCAATTTATGTGCTAGAGATTGAAGGATCACTTGACTTAAAGTGAAACTTGGCAGAATAAATTATTTGCATATGACTGGAGAGAAAGGAAAAAAGTGGCGACAAAATTGTAGTTTGTGTTAGTGAGAGTAGTGACGGTTTTAGCTCAGATCAAAATGAAATATAGGCCGGACTGAAAGCCCAATGGGCTTATAATGTGATGGGCTATAGTAATTGCTAAGAAACGTTAGAAACAGATGGTCCAGTGTGTTCCGCGTTGGACCTTTTTAGTTTTCCTGACAGCATTATTCTTTGCCCGAAGGATAACTTAAAAAAAAAAAAAAAAACAAATAAAGGAATTAAAAAGTTGGGATGCATTTCCCCAAGGCCGAAGCAATATAAAAATGCTTCAATTAGATAGCGTAACATTCACGTCATTATATATCTCTATCCTCCTTATGTAAATCTTATATAAATAAATCTGTAACCTCCTCGTATTGTAACAATCCATGCACAATTAAATAAATTCATACAAGGAACGTGCCTTTAATCCATTATCTCTTTACCACTTATATATCAGCATACATGGCCAAGGTTCGAGCTAGGAAAACTACATTTATTTATTTCTATTTTTGGAAAAAAGAATTATGTATCTCCTCTTCTTCAACTTTTTAAATTTTAGTTATGATCTATTCTCGGCTCTTCTTACATTTTTCAATCACATCTCTTCCCTTCATTTTAATAAAAATAAAATTTTGAGCAAGCAAACAAAAACTGTATGTTTCCTAATTTCTTCAGTAAGTTTATGAAGTTTCAAAACGACTTCTTACGTGTAGGAGAAGCAACCGCTGATGAGGGATCTAGAACAAGGAATAGAGGAAGCGGAGAATGAAACAAGATCTGGTAACGTGGGTAGATGGAGCGAAGGTTTTGTTGGTCCACAGTCTCCTATACACGGAACAGCTCAGAAAGCTAAGGTTGTTTCCGTCACAACTAAACCGGACTCTTGCTCTAAATCTGAGATCTCCGGTATATGGCCTTCTTCATTTAGCAAAGAGTATTGTTGCATCTATAGAGTACCTAACCGGTTACGGAGAGTGAACCCAGAGGCATACACTCCTCAGATGCTTCTCATCGGTCCACTTCAACATTCTAAGAAAGCTGATGCCCTTGAGCTCTCCAAAACCGATTTCAGGTACGTGTGTGTATATATATATATATATATCATTCAGACAAAAAAGGCCTGTTTCTGATTTTGTGTTTGCGTTTATGTGTTATGTTTACATTTTCAAATTATTGTATTTTCTTTTTGTCAACAAATTATTGTATTTAATAATAGCCATTTAGTGTTTTCTCGTGTCAAATATCATTTTAAATTGGTAACACACATGCAATTAGACAATTGTTAAAAACTATTTAAAAATTATTGTATTTTCTTTTTGTCAACAAATTATTGTATTTAATAATAGCCATTTAGTGTTTTCTCGTGTCAAATATATCATTTTAAATTGGTAACACACATGCAATTAGACAATTGTTAAAAACTATTTTGGTGTTTGATTTGATGGTTGCGTCCACGCTTATGTTAACATCGTACAGTATATTGTTGTGTTTATGTAAAAAGTACCTATAGTACATGTAAAAGTTATATACACTAATTAATAACAATTATTTTAAGTTTCGCACATTTGCGTTTGCATTTGTGTTTGAAACATACAGACTTTTCTGGTTTTTAAATAACTTATAATTATGCTAATGTGTTTGAATCGTTACGTTCCAGATATTTGGACTATATGAACATGGAGCTTCACAAGAAGAAGTACCTTAATGATATTGCAGATAAATATGGGTCTCGAACTGTCAAAAAGTTCAGAAAAATCATCAAAGAAGATGAGAAATTCATAAGAGAAAGCTACGCCGAATCAACGGATTGGATCAAATCCCAAGAGTTCGTGGAAATGATACTCCTCGACTCCGTCTTCATACTAGGGTTCTTCATTCAAACCGGAACAACTCAAAACATCAACAAAAAAGAAGATATTCTTTTCCAGGAGCCTTGTCTCGCAACTACTATTTTAGAAGACCTAATCTTGCTCGAGAACCAACTCCCTTATGCCCTTTTAGAGCAACTCTCTGAACCTTTTTTCTTAAAAACTGAAACTAAGGAAACATTTGGTGACATTATCCTTCGAGCTTTTAAGTTGGAAGGAAAGATCAAAGAGGAAATGAATTTCCGACATTTTACAGATTTGGTTCGACGTGTCCGTGTCGAAACACTTGGATTGACAGAAGAAACCATTCGTAAAACAAAGGGTGATCGACCGATGAGCATAAAGAGTCTGCACAACGCAGACAAACTAGACAGCGCAGGAGTGGATTTTGTGAATGTGGATGAAGAAAATGAATTATCATTGTTGATTGATTTCAAAGGCGGAATCTTGAAAATGCCATGTTTCATAGCGGAAGATAACACCGAGAGGGTTGTGAGGAATTTAATGGCATTCGAGCAATGCCATTACCCTAGCACTGCTTTTGTTTGTAACTACATCGCCTTCTTGGATTTTCTCATTGACACAGAGCAGGATGTTGACTTACTCGTCAAGAAAGGTAAAAACACTTGACAAAGATTTAGTTCATATATATGGCATTTTATAACAAACAAGTAGGTTCCGGTTTACGTCTGGATTCAGGGTTTTTAGCAAGTTATATTTTCATTTAAAAGATTTTTCAGTTATTAGTCAGTTTTTTTTTCTCCAATTATTTATATTGAATAGAAAAAGAAAAGAAAAACACTAAAACATTTTGTTCCAACTTCGGTTAGATTTCAAATCCGTCTTTTTGGTAACGATAATTTGGTTAAACAGGTTAACGATAATAAGCTTAAATGTTGAACATTTCTACAATTGTGATTTGTGAGACTGTTTCTTTTTGGGGTCTAATTATGAACATTTTTAATTAACACTTCACAATGTACGTTAAAAGGAGTTATAAAGAATTGGTTAGGACATCAAAGATCCGTGGCGGAAATGGTGAACAAGCTGTGTTTAGGGCTTGTGGATTTTGGATCTCACTATTACGATATAGCTACACGCCTCAACAACCACTATGACAATCGTCTCAACAGATCCATCGCCACTCTCCGGCGAGTTTATTTCCAAGACCTTTGGACCGGAACTGCCACCGTCGCCGCCGTCGTTATTCTCTTGCTGACTTTGATTGGAACTGTGGCTTCCGTTCTCCAAGTGACACAGAGCGACAATAAGTCTCCGCCAGCTCCACCTCTGGCCCGACGACCGTAGGTTGTTTCTTGAAACACACGAAACAAAACTATATATTTGTTTGTTCTTTTGCTTTACCTCGACTTGGTTCCACACATAATGCTTATTTTTCATAATGGTTTCTTGACGTCCCTCTTCATGTTGTAATTCATCCTCTCAATATCATCATTCCAGTTTGAATATGTAACTTCAAGTTTAAAGTATTTGTTTGCGTGTATATATTTGTTTTTCTCTGGTTCATATATATACTCAATTCTTATGATAAATTTGGAAAAAAAAAAGCCAAACAAAAGTAATAAATGTAAAAGAAAACCTATCCACATGGAACAATCATTCAAAGGTGAATTGCTCGATTTGGCCTTTTAATTATTTTTTTGGCCTATTGAAACATCTTTGCTAACAATTGCTCCTTTTGGTATATAAATTCACATATTATCCAAAAAAAAAGTAGTGAATGTTCTAAATTTTTATTTGCAACTTGTATATGATTAGAAGTAGTAACGAAGCTTTGAGAATTTAGTGGAGAATAAGTCCAAACTGGAGAGTAGATAGATATTTTCAATTGTAGAACCAAGCTTTGAGAATTTCAGAACCCAAATTAGAGGAGTTAGCACGAATAGATGAGGCTGTGTTTCTCACAAGTCTGTCCTGTCAGGGAAGATTGAGGATTCGGTTGTTCTGCTCTCGCCATAGCTTATAGAATGATGATTGCCAAGCAAGTTGTAGAGCTGTCTTTCAGCGTAATGGTTTGCAGCCAGTGGAGAATGCCTTCCCAGTCGGTACGTAGGAGGAGCACTTAGATGTAGACGAGCTGTGATTTTAATCCAAAGATGTCTAGAGTAGGAGCAGTTGAAGAAGAGGTGGTTACTAGTTTCGTTCTCCACTAACTGTAGAGAGAAACTGAGAAACTTTGTGTGGAAATTATTTGATGATCCAATGAGTTCCACGTTGGACACTTTTCAGAAATCTGAAGGCACAATTCTTTGCCGGATAAATAAAACAATAGAAAGTAAAAAGTTGGGATGAATTGCCCAAAGTGAGACACAATATAAAAATGTTCCTAATTAAATAGCTTCATATTCACATCATTTATTTCTCTATCATCCTCCTTTTAACACAATATATCCATTCCATTCCAACCATCCTAATAACCTATGCACAATTTTTAAAAGGACCACAGTCAAGCCTGCATCTATATATAGAGTATCATGCCGATTACGGAGAGGCTTACACTCCTCAAATGCTTTTAATTGGTCATCTTCACCATTCTAAGAAAGCTCAAGCTTCTCAGCTCTCCAAAACCGATTTGAGGTATTCTACGTATAAAATTTCATCATCTATAACGTCTACGTATTTGGTTTTTCTGTTCGTTCTATTGGATTTTTTTTTTTTTTTTTTAATTTGGTTCGACTTTTGATTTAAGGAATTTTGGTTCGATTTTAATGCGCCTGGTACATTCCCAGGTTTTTGGACTATTTGAAGATGGAGCGGCACAAATGGAAGTACCTTGAGAATTTTGTGCCAAGGTATGGGAATCACACGGTTGAGGAGTTTCAGAAGAATCAAGAGATGAGCAAATCATAAGAGAGCATGCTACGCCAAATCTCACGACTTCGTTGAAATGATGCTCCACGACTCGGTGTTCATACTAGTTTTGTATCATTAATATCGCAATAATTTATATATATATATATATATATATATATAATCATGTTAAAACCCACACAAAGTAAACATAAGAAAATTTGACTCTACCAGTAAAGGTTTTTCAGACAAATATATAATTTTTTGTCTGCATACGGGTAAACTTTAAGAAAACAACCATACATATGGCGAGAATTAGGGTTACACTTGACTGGTAAAAAATGCAAACTTTAAGAAAACTCGCATTAAATCTATATAAATGGATGATACGGACAAATATATAATTTCTTGTCTGCATACGGGTGAACTCCATATAACAAATTTTCACCAGTCAAAAGAAAAAAGAAAAAAACATAATCCAAAATAGTTTGTCAACAATTTATTAAAAAACCTCTGTTGACCCCAGAAAAAAGAAGATAGAAATGTAGTTCAAGAAATTAAAAACAACAACCAATTTATTCAAGAAACCCTTTGGTTGATACAACAAAAGGGTTTCACCCAGATCACTCACTCATGACCTCGGACTAACGAACCTTTTACAGTACATTGGAGTACCATCGACCACAAGGCAAACCTTTTCCTTAGTGCCCATCACATAGTCTGGAATGATTGAATTCTTAAACATAACTTTTCCAAACAAAGGCGGCTTAGCAACTCTTCCTATATGCCTAGGCCGGTGCACGAAGGCATGCTCCACAACCGATCCGTATCTCCTGATTATCACATATATATATACATAGCTTTTGTAAAAAAAATTAATAAAACAAATTAAAACTATTATCCATTTACAGATTTTAAGCATGTACACATAGCCAACCTTCCTATGACGCGATCTGACTTAAGTTGCAAGTTCATGTGTTTATATATCGTCTTGTGACAAAGCATTTACACAAACCAACCTAGATTTCATGAATTAGGGTTACACTTGCCTGGTAAAAAATGCGAAGATCTGGCGTTCTGTGAGGGGGAAGCCATTGGAGAAAGTAAGAAATAGGCAACGTTGGTCAAGATTTCCCGGCTTAAACTCCGGCGCAGATGCATTGAAACGACGGCCAGAGTTTGCCGGCTGGAACTCCGGCGCTGATGCATTGAGTAGGCAACGACGGCCAGGATATGCCAGTTGAAACTCCGGCGCAGATGCATTGAGTAGGCAACGGCGTTCAGGATTTGCAGGCTGAAACTCCGGCGCAGATGCATTCAACACAAATTTTGTCTTACCCGCAGAAGTACTCATGGCTTCCCTCTCCTTTCAGACAATAAAGAGATACGAAATGAGTCTTTTCTTTTCTATCAATGAGTACGTCTGGATGCAATGCAACGTTTGGTCTTTGGAGTTTAAGGTATAATATTATAATTTAATGCATATTATCAAAAATAACCCCGCAAATCATTTAATTTCTCAATAGAAGACTTTTCATTTTTATTTTTATTTGCAGTTTTGATAATAATCCTTGGGTTTTCGTTGAATCATGTGTTAGTAGTAGTCAAATCAAAGTTTTATAAATTTCCTATATATGCATCATTTTTCTTTTCTTTTTTTAAGAAACAAATAATAATATGTTAAATTTTACGCATACGTGTACTATTCAGCATTCAGTTATTCATACACTCTTCCTAGCGTTATGTATATCAATATGTGACAGGTTTAAACGATCACAAAACAACTGAAAGTTGGTTGACGAGAAAGAAAAAAATTGAAATTTTGCTTAATATCAACGAATTAAATCAGATTACTTGACGCAGTAGTCATTTATACAAAGGTGGTTTATGTTGATTAAAATTCATGAAATTTACAAGTTTTAAGAAAATGTCATAATGCTTGTGACTGAAAGCAATAAATCAATTTAAAAAAAAAAAAAAAAACAAGTAATCACCTCCACGGAGACGGAGCATTTGGAAGTTAAGTAGCATACATAATCTAATCTCTCAAGGTCAAGCTTGAGATTAGTATATATATATATACACACACATTCTCTGCAACAACATACACAAAAAAAAAGCTTTAACAAAGGTCAAAACGTCAAAAAGAATCAGATGAAGAAGCAGACTCTCACAATACAAAGCTTTAACATATCACAGTTTAGTTGCAAAGCAATGTGTCCCGCGTTGCATTCCCAGTACTCGCGTTAACCCTAATGAGTCAAAGAAGAGGAAAAAAAAAACACACACAAACAATTTAATTAACATTCTGCTGAGTTGGAGACAGAAGAAGATAGATTCTAAGAGAAGAGAACAGAAGAATTTTACCCGTCCGCGATTTTGCAAAGGTATTCTCGTTGATCATCTCTTAGAGGAACATCAGTGAAGTCTAAAATCCAACAGAAGTATCAAACATTATGTGAAGCTCAAAGGTAATAAAGAGAAGTGCTTATTGTTATTAATAACTTATTGTTAAAAGGTTCTTCTTTTTTTTTTTTTACCTGCGCCTGTAATGTTTGATCCCTTGAATGATGTGTTTCCAGTAGCAGTCGCTCCTTCCAAGTTAGCGTTCGTTAAATTCACCTGCAAGATGTAACATTTATAACTACTTCACAATTAATGTCAAGATTCAAGAATCTTTTTTGTTTTGCCCTAGCTTTATACACACTTCAGTCACATACATCAAAAAAGTAACTGTAACATCAAATATGACCTTTGTTACATTTGCCAAGGAGAAATCTGCACCTCGGAGATCAGCTTCTGATAAATCAGCACCTGGATTTACGAGATGATGATAATAGTTAACATCCATGAATGAGAAGTCATGATCTATTACAATTCTTCTGCTGCTCCAATAAGGAAAAGTGAACAAACCTGTAAGATCAGCATCAAAGAAGCTAGCACCTAACAACTTTGCACCTTTGAAGTTGGCTTGCCTTAGGATAGACTGATCACAAAAATGTCACCAAATAAAGAGATGATTAAACAAAAGATATGGTGTTTCATGATGATCTCTATACGAGTCTGATAATAACTGAATAATAATAATAATAATGTATACCGTTTTGAAGTCCTGCCTGATGAGAGTCTGGCCACTGAAATCCTTGCCGGATAAGTCCTGTCCCCTGGTGACTCCTTGTCCATAAGGACCTCCACCCTTTCAGTTTTATCCAAATCCATAAAATACGGTGAATCTTTATTTATGAGATGCAAATTACGAATGCCCCTCATTGGAATGAAATCTAACCATCTAGGACTAAATAACATATTCAATTGCCTAAAGTTCCAAACTTTTCTATGGTGATCTGATCATCAATTGCTAAGATTGCTATGACTATAAATAAAATATGCCAAGAACCATAAATAACAACGTTGTTTCCTCACAAGTCCTTAATAACCTTTCTATTAGATCACCAATTGCAAAAAAGTTCCGAGCTTTTAGAATATATACCAATTGTGTACAACAACCACCATTGAACAAGTCATTATAGAATACGATTAAAAGGAGATAAAGAACAAAAAGATTACACCTTAAAAGCAAGAGCAGGATCAACAAAGAAGAGTGAAGCAGAGACAAGTGCAAGTAGACTTCTCTTTGAAACCTCTTCTCCCAATGACCAAACCACACTTACCAAAGGACTAACAGCTTCTTTACCTTCCTGCCCCAACATAAATATCCATAAACAGAAAACCTTTAAAAGAATATCTTTTTTTATGGGTTTCAATTTCAATATCAACAATTCAAAACTGTGTTTCAGAGGTTGGAGAAGAAATTGGAGATTACCTGTGAGCAACGAAGAGGACAATAGGAATTACGAGAAGACGGAGAAGTAGGGAGAGAAGAGAGAGATGGTTTTAGAGAAATGTTGCAGCTGGAGAACAACGAGACGTTGCTGAGAATTACCATTTTTTTTTTTTTGGTTTTTGGTCTTTGTTTTGCTCTTCTCGTCTGCTTCAGTGGATGAGCCAAAAGAGTCTGCGCCTTGTGGATAACATTTGTTTTGTAATACGACTGCTGGCAACTTAATACTTAAGAAAGGCCCACTTTAATTGGGCCTATTAAGACCCAATATATATAATTTACACATTTGTAAAGTGATAGGTTTCTCCTATAAATAACTACGGATTCTTTAATCGATTCTACTTGAAAATTGAAATATTATGAATTTTTTTACTAACTAAAAATTTTGAAGTTAATGAAATAACAAAGTTGACCTTAAGTTGTAGTACATTTAAAATGTTTTTTTTTTTGGATTTCGTTTTTCAAAAACTCAAAAAATCATCTAAACAAATTTTTTTTAGAAAAGTAGTGTTCCTTACGTTTGTTATTTTAGTAGAAATTTTTTTAACTATTTAATTTGGGGGGTTTTATCATATATATATAAAAAAAAAAAAAAAAAAAAAGAAGATTAAAAAACTAAAATTAAAGCACTACAAAAATATCTAACGATTTGAAACCTACACATAGATTTTGTCTTCATAAATGACGAATTATTACACGATCCTTCTCATGGTGTAAGTGCCATCAAATCTAATTTGTAAATCACGTGAAAGTCACATGGATAACAGCTGTACACACACAATCCAAAACGCATTGATTGGATCGAGGAGGCTGTGATCATAATAACATCATGAGAGGAGGCTCAAGGGCATAAGTGTAATTTTAAAAAGAAGGCTCGTTTAGTGTCGCATCAAATGATTGGTGTCCGGTGAGAGAGAGACAATGAGACACGCGCGGGGTGGTGCGAAGGTAGGAACAATGTCTTCCTCTATTGGTTCTCTTGTGAGGCTGACACGTGGACACACCATCACGTGACATCCCACGTGAAAATCTGGGGTATCTTAATGAATAAGTCCTTGGCTGTTTTATTGTTCTCCTCACCCATTCTTTACTCTTTACACATCTTAGTCACGTGGCTCTCACTCGCCCTGTCTCCTTCCTAACTTTTTTTTTTTCTTTTCTTTTTCTGAATCTTGAAACTTCCTGCTTTTCAGCTTTTATTTATTTATTTAGGATTTCATAAACGGAAATACGTTAGATTCTATTTCCTTTTTATTTTGTAATTTTGTCTGCTAAATATAAAGGTGATGTTTAGGTGATGTTTCGATATCACCTAATTAACTGATACTATTGAGAATACACATATAGCTTTTTTCCCTCTATTTGTTATCTCATTTTTTGCATCATTGCATGCATGTGAACAGCTGTTATTTAAAATTTCAAAATTCTTATACTCATGTCCAGCGTAGCCCTATGTTTTTTACCATGGAGTAGCATATGTTATTGATACAAATTGCACGGGTGCCAGTAATAAATTAATAAAGATCAATCAAATCTTGGAAGGGACCTTAAAACCAAAAAAAAAAAAAAATCTTGGAAGGGACCTAATTAAACAAGTGACGGGCTTCACACGTGGACATGTGTAATGATTTCGAGTAAATTGTTAGATACGTCCATACAAATACAATCATGTGGTACGTGAAAATATAATAATTATTTTGTAATGATTATATCGCTCAGCCAACAATTATTGATGGGTGGACTAGTACTATGGTTTAATGGTTATGGCGGATGATTTTATTCGTATAATTAAAAATTATGGTGAGCAACAGATTACAGATTGATAATGATACATACATTTAAATTAGAGAAAAACTAATTATGTTGAAGTTTTTAATTTGTACGTACGCATGAAAACACAGGCGTACATGTCTGGAAACTATAGTGTACAATCGGGGTTCTAATTAATAAATTGTTATAATTATGAATAATATTTACAAAAAAAAAAAAAAAAAAAAGGACTAACTGTACTAACATAATTAGATTCTGAATAAAAAAAATATCGAGAAGGTGATAAATGTCAGGACAAACCGAATCTAAGAAAATGAAAGGAGAACACATGCAATGGGAGAGCTTTTGCACATGGATATGGACACACACGTGGGGTCATATTTTGTATCCTTTATTGTTTTCTCTTAATAATTAAAGATGTGTCAAAAAATATTGAACTCATTAAAACTCATGATAAAGCAACTATTTTCTTTTCATCCATGATTATCTCAGAAACTCGTTATTGGTGAAACATATGGGCTTGGTTTGGTTGCTTTAGTCGGTTTTCATCGGACCTTGTTCTTAGATCTTCTTACTTTTATGTGCTTTGTTAAAAGGTTACCAGTCAAAAGTAATTGGGCTGAAACATATATAATGCTACTTTAAAGATAATTTAACTGTAAAATGTGTAAAACTTCCACATGTTTTTGGAGAAATTTTTACTTTTGTTTACACTTTTCCTTTTCTTTTCTCTCCCTCCACTCTTCATTCTCTCATATTCCATCCATTACTCAAAATAATTAATAAGTGTACCAGTCAGAGCTTCATTAGTCTTTGATTTCTTTGCCGTTTTTTTTTTTTTAACTTCTTACGCCATAGTATATATGGGTTATATAACAAACTTGTATTCTACTCAGATCAATTTTTTCACGTATATTAAGGGCGTGACGTGCATGCGTGAGAGCTAGCGCGTGGGATATTAGAACCGCCGAGTCGGAAGGAGAGAGATAGCATCCAATGATTAAAGAGAAGTGGATGTCTGGTCGTGGAGGAACAAAAATTACGCCGCACGAGTGTGGTCACTGGGGACCATTATCTGCCACGTTGGCAACTTCCCACGAGCCGATGCACGTGAAACCCTTCCCCATGAATTCCATCGATCATCCATGTGATCTCCACTTCTTTTTTTTTTACTTCTAAATCTCGCTTCAGTTCTACACATCATCACACGCATATATTCCAAATCAATATCCATTATAGTACTAGCTAATATAAGCCATTCATTATAACCAAACAATTTTTAAACTAATCTAGTATGTATGTATGATAAAAGAAGTACGTAGTGGATTAGTCGTTAGCATTTGAAATTGGTTTAATTGTGCTTCTATTTCAAGTCTTTTTTGGAGGGATTATTACCGCCATATCACGATACTGTTACTAGCCAAATACTGTTACTAGTCTATAGAAATGTTACATGTGTTTGATCAAAACATGACTCTCGAACTTTGCCGTTATCAGAATCTAAACTGTGTAATATTTTTTTCAAGCTCCTCATTATTTGACTATGCTTATATCACAACTGTAACAAGAGATACTTTTAGATTAGATAAAAAGGTGAAACAAAATAATCAAGAAGGAACTTAAAAAATTATACCTTCAGTTTTTTTTATTTCCTACTAGGCTACTATACTATATAGTTTGTGTGAAAAGCCCCAAATATCGTTCGCTATCTGGTATCACTATAATACGGCGAAACAAGTGCAATATTCTTTATAATCAATTGCCATTGTTAAAAGGGAACTTAGCCATTGAAGTCACACATGCATGCTAAACTTTCTTATTATAGATGTAAAATGATGACAGAAAATGTCTACCTCGAGATCTGAAGCCGTCAATTTCAGATCCATAGTAAACCTGGGAATATAATTAACTAAAACATACCTTAGCTAGGCACCGTAACATGCTTCCAACTATTCACTTTTTTGTAATGTTTAAAAATGTGTGTTTAATTAAAAAAAAAAAAAAACAAATATAGGAGCATGATCTTTCTGGACAACTGCAATTTTAGGACTATTATTACAATAAAGTATCAGCCAACCAATTAGGCTAAAAAGCCTAAGATCAATTATTTGAACGTAATTTACCAGAAAATAATCTTATACAAAGGGTCAAAGCAAATGTTACTGTTAGAAACCAATAAAAAGCATGACCATTTTGATTGAGGTCAAAAAGAAGTCAATACAAATTCATTAACAATAAGAATAAATTGGAAAGTAAACACATTAATTTATTGTTGAAAAGAGTCGGACGTTATTTAACTTTAAAATTAATTAACAAACACGACTTGTCTTGTCTGTAAATCTGGAAGAAACTGAAGCAGTAATAATGATAGCATTATCAACAACTTTGAAAACAACAAAAAGAAACATAAACCAAAAAATTATTGTTTCAATGACAGAAATTAGCCGTAAACTCTACCACCACTGGTCTTTTCCAAATGTCCGTTTTCTATTTGACTATACCATAACAATCAGTGGAAAAACTTTGAATTTCGATTTTTATTAGTTGACCAAAAAAATCATAATCAGAGGAGAGTTTTTGGAAAAGAGAATAATAAATGAATTGAAGATTAATTAGAGAATCGAATGCATGTTGGGTTCAGGGGTAAACTCTAGAGTCTTAACCCCATGCAGTGTTTAGGTTCTGTGTAAGCTATCGATACGACAGCGTTTTCTGACTACCATACCAATTTTGAGCCCAACGCCATTCTCTTCCTCTCCACCTCTGTACTTCACGTCGGTCCTACTCTGCCCCATATACATCTGTCTTCTCCTATTAAAATACCCTTTTCAAACTAAGAAATAAAACAATTCAAACAAAGATCTTTGTTATATTAAACTTTTGTTAGTAGATCTACAAAGCGTGTGCATTACTTCCCAAAAGAATCACCGTTCTCATACTCGAAACATAATTGATTAATTAAGCATCATTTAAAAACGTTAAACAAAACCAATTTATATTACTGTCAAACACCATTAAATATCTGAGATTTTAGGTAGTAAAATGTTAACGTTTGTTAATTGACTTTTAGGAAGGAAATGAACAGAAATTAATTTGTCAAAAGCTCAACGTATTGAAAAAAGAAGAAAAAACGTATTGGAGTTGAATGAATTGTTTTATTTTTCGACAATGGTTAATTTTTTATTAAAGATTTGAGAGAGAGGAGCAGGTAACAGTATATATCATCATTGAAATTACAAGGGTCTCTGACACAAGTCATCATTGAAACCCCAATCCACCCCCCCCTCCCCCACATAACCCAAGTCTCTCTCCACATATCAACTTCTGTGTATATATATTTCCCAGCACCATTACATTGAGAAAATCAATCAAAACCCAGAAAAAAAAAAGTTATTTCGTTTGGGAAATATGGGTGAAAGAGATGATGGGTTGGGTTTGAGTCTAAGCTTGGGGTTAAGTCAACAAAAAGAACCATCTCTCAGGTTGAATCTTATGCCTTTGACAACAACTTCTTCTTCTTCTTCGTTTGCTCACATGCAAAATCAGAGTAACAGCCATATCCAGAAGATTCATCACAACTCTTTGAGTCATCTGTTTCAATCTTCTGGTAACTCTTTTTTATTCTCTTCCTAAACTTTACAAACTTTTTTTTTTGAATTTTTTTTTGTAGACTCAATGTGCTGAAATTATGTCTATGTGCAAAATATTTGAAGATTCCGCTGTTGTTTTTTTTTTATATATGGAATTATGTATACATATCTAATTATCTATGTTTCAGATCCGATCTTATTTATCTGATTTTTAATGGATATTTTAATTTTAGTTATCAACGAAGTTGAAGTTGAAAACGCTTTTATTTTACTATATAGGAATTAAACGTAAACCTACAGAGAGAAACTCTGACGCCGGATCTTTTCTAAGAGGTTTCGACGTGAACAGAGCTCCGTCGACGGTGGCGGTGGTGGACTTGGAAGAAGAAGCCGCCGTCGTGTCGTCACCGAACAGCACCGTCTCGAGTGTGAGTGGGAGTAAAAGGAGCGAGAGGGATCTTGCCGCAGCGAGAGTAGAAGGAGATGAGAACGAGGCGGAGAGAGGTTCTTGCTCACGCGGCGGAGGAAGTGGAGGAAGCGACGATGAAGACGGCGGAAACGGCGATGGATCGAGGAAGAAACTCCGTTTATCGAAGGAACAAGCTCTTGTTCTCGAGGAAACTTTCAAAGAACATAGCACTCTAAATCCGGTTAGTGGCATTTTAGTATTTTTTTTTTTTATCTTCTTCTTTTTAGTTTTCTTAAAGCAGTTTAGTATTTTCACTTATTATCTTCTTTAATATGTAATTTATCGCTTCTAATTCCATGGACAGTTTTAATTGGCTTCTTTCTAGAAACTAAAATTGGGGTTTTTTATTTAAATAATTTTTGTTGTTTTTTTGATTTATCGGATTGGGCAGAAGCAAAAGCTGGCTCTAGCAAAACAGTTGAATCTAAGGGCGAGACAAGTGGAAGTATGGTTTCAGAACCGAAGGGCAAGGTAAAGAAAATTGTCTTTATTTCTAAGGTTATCACCGTAAATTGAATCTGCACAAAACCTTAGTAATTGCTATGATGGGGATATAATTGTCCTTTTATGATTCAAATAAAGAGATTTCAGTTCCCTGTCCTAAAAGAAAATCCTAATAAGATCTCTGCCTCTGTACTGTCACATGGAGTTTTTACTTTTTACTACAGCCTTAAAGACATATGCATGCGTACGAACAAAATCTACAGCCTTAAAGTTAAAAAAAAAAAAAAAAATGTGTGCTTAGTTTATTTATTAAATAGAAAATGTTATCAATGATATTGATTTTGACTTATTATCTACGTAGGACAAAGCTGAAACAAACGGAAGTTGATTGTGAGTATATGAAGAGATGCTGCGATAATCTGACGGAGGAGAATCGAAGGTTGCAGAAAGAAGTGTCGGAGCTGAGGGCGTTGAAGTTGTCTCCACATCTCTACATGCACATGACTCCTCCTACTACTCTCACCATGTGCCCTTCTTGTGAACATGTCTCCTCCTCCGCCACTGTGACCACCGCTCCTCCTCCTCCTCCTCCTACGGTGGTGGGGCGACCAAGTCCACAGCGATTGAATCCTTGGACTGCTATTTCTCTCCAGCAAAGATCAAGTCGCTAGGGAAAGGCATTTCAGTAGTTTTAGCTTATAAATATATTTAAGTACGAAACTTTAAAAGAGATTGCCTCCAAGCTATTGAAAATCTCAAAAGAGGGTTCAGTGCTCTATAACTCTAACATTGTAAAGTACTGTCTGAAAGACTGGATTTTCAACCGGTCTAGCACCCGCCAACCTCGGTCCAAATCAAACCGAACAAAAAAAGATATGAACATTTTGACTGAAAGCGAATCTTTTCTGGAATTGTTTTAAAGTTAAAAATTCGAACCAAAACCAAATTAAATTAGATTTGGTCTGTTTCTAGTTTTCTTAATGTAAGCACTCCTGAATGTCATTGTAGCAAGGCTTTCGATCCGTGAGAGTATTCCATTAAATAAAAATATTAAAATAGTATCTATACTGTAATTGGTGTGTGTGTTTTAGTTTTACTAGCGGGTCATATTAGACAAATGTTATTAGTTAATTATTAACTCGGGAATTCTGAGATATTCTAGGGGGTTTTACGTAATAAATCATGGTGGGCTTTGGTAAGCCTAAAGAAATATCATGCTGGGCTTTTTGCCGGCATTACTCTGCGCAATATGTATAGCTTTATTTTTATTTTTGTTGGGTTTTAAAACAACGATCGACGAGGCAAACTAGAGCGGATTATAATAAACATTTACGGTAGTGACAGACATTACGATTACGGCTTCGTAAACTTACATCTGATGCCCAAACTAAAGGCAGATATAGTGAATATTTTACTAGCTAATTCAAGATGACAATTAAAGATGAAAAACTGATTCGTTACACGTAAGTAAACAAAGCTTAAAACTTGATATATACTAGTTCTTGGTCAGAGTGATTTTTTGTCACCTTCTTTTTATCTATTGATGAGAATCCCAAGTCATACATTTTTTTTTTTTGGTTGGAATTCTGTATTTTTCTGATTAAATTAGAATTTGTTATAGATCCTCGAACACTGTGTTTTCATCGCTTAGTAAGTAGCTCAATAGTTTGTTACACCATTTTTCCCATCTAGTCCATGTTTATATATTTTTGGTAATGTTGATTAGTAAGCACATATTTTAAAATATTAATAATGGTGACCAATAAGCCATTTTATTTATTTAGAACCTGTGTGAGGAATTTTCAAACATCAGTTTTAATGAAACAAAAGAAGAATGTTCCAATTGGAACATAAATCCCATACAAGTGAAATCAATAATAAATAGAAGTAATTCCATAATCTTATATATTAAACACCTAATAAATAAATTTAGTGGCCTACCCGGTTTTGGGTCCAAATCAGTGGCTTGTCAATTTACTCGATCCACCTCCTTTTTTATGTCTTCTTTTATTTGACCTAAATTTTTCAAAATGTCGCATCTCTCACCCTACTTATATATATATATATATTCATAAGACACCCTTATGTTATACTCCATTAAACAATAAATGAAGGGTGTTGTATATATTTGATGCTGACAACAACAACGAACTCTCACTAAAATTAAGTTTCAGTCATATTTGAAAAGTTATTTTGAGTATGATTTCAATTAAGTTCTCAAACGTATTTCAGTTGGGGTTGAAATTGTAAAATGGAAAGTAAAGTAAAAGAAGTGGGATAAAAAAGGAAAGGAGTTGTACTAAGATAGATGCAGATTCCTATATTCAATATGGTCAACATATGTCTCCTTCCTTTCTAATTCCAGTACTATCAAAAGAGTATCTTTTAAGTTTTAATGATTTTGTTACCAAAATAGATGCACAAAACCAAACATCGGTTTATCAAATCCAGTCTCTTAATGTTCAGTTCAACCAATAATATAAAGATTCGAATTAATTAATATGAAATATATGATTATGAAAAGTAATACTAGTATTTATATCCCCTTTTTAAAATTTACTTTAACTTCCATTTTCTCAAGTACTGTATTTTCTGTTGTGAAAAAAAAAAAAAAACTAGATTGAGAAATAACAACACTCCAATATCTCCTAGTAGAAAACTGGATCTATGGAAAACTATACATATCCGAACTCTAATTATGAATGCATTGAATTTATAAGAAATAGTATAAAATTGTTGTCATTAGTTTGTGCCTTTTAAAGCACAAAATCATACTTACCCGAACTCAAAATGGTCTGTTGTTAATTGAACAAATTCCAACGACACCTCAATACACATTTTCCTTTATATATTAGAAAATTAAAAAAATAGTAACAAACAAACAGAACTAGACTAATATGAAAAAGAAAAAAACAAGCAACGATGGCTTATTTTTGGAATAATGTTTTTGTGGGATGAGTTAAAAGAAATTCTCCTGACAAAATTTACTTGTTATTGACTGTTGTTTGAAAATGAGTAACAAGAAATGAAACAATATGGTAATAGTAGTACCTATTAAACAAAAAGGATTAACCTTAAGATGGCACAACTAATCTTCTCGAGTTACAATGAAATCGACAGGAGATTTCAACACTATCTCTTGAGTTGCATATATATTTTTTTTGCCGATAAAAGGCATATGACTGTTTCTATTTTTACTTTGTAGCAACTTTAAATGGCCAACTTTGCTACAGAAAATTAGGTAAACCAGAGATTTTATGGACATTTTTTTTTCTTTGGGAGTTTGATTTTGGTTCATGAACTTCAGTTTTTATACAAAAACATGAATTCTTTTTTCCTTTTCTTTTTTCTCAAAACTGCATATCAATAAAAATTACGCTAGTCGATCGAAAATTAATAAGATCGATTTTCTATAAATGTATATAATTCTATTGATTCTAAAGATATAAAAACATTGTAATTATGTAAAAAAAAAAAACATTGTAATTAGTAATTTAAATTCAGAAATAATAAAATCTAATGAATAAAATGCAGAAAATCAAATTGAAGTAAATAGAAGGAAAAAAAAAGAACCGTGGAAAGGAGGTGAATACATAACATGGGTCAGTCTATGATATTCGTAAATGAGGTGTGTGTGGTTTCATCACACGCACCCTCCTCTCCTCGAAGCCCCGACCCGGATTTTTTCTAATTCCCTCATCATCTTTCTTCTTCTTCTTCTTCTTCTTCTTCTTCTTCCTCTCTTCTTTGTGCCGCACGAATAAAGGGAACGCGAGAGAGAGAGTTTAACGGAATTTTACTTGAGAGAGGGCTTTGGTTTCTTTATACACCTGAATTGTCTCCGACCATCACTTTCTTCACTTTCATAATTCCCCTTGCTTTTCATCCTCTCTCATTCTGTGTTTTAATGTCAATACAAATCTCTTGAAGATTTTGTTGTTGTTGTGTGTGTTTGTCTTCTTTAATCCTCTTTTCTATTTGAGGGTTCGTTGAGCTCTTGAATTCGTTTTTTTTAGCTAATCTGTTATTGTGTAATGCGTTGTTGATTCGATATGGTAATTGGGTTTTGATTAGTCCTCTGACCCATCAAACTATCTTAAATTCCCTAAATCGGGACTTCTCTGCGTAAGCTTTCGACTTTTGCTTTTGTTGCTATTGAAGATCTGTGTCTTCCTATGATTATACCCTTTTAAGGTATTTGTGATCAGAGGTTGAGACTTTAGAGAGAGCGACTTATATATTAAGAGCAAAGTTTCGATTTTTAGCTGCAAGAGGATTTATTGCTGTTGTAGAGACTTTGATTATCTGATCGAAGACAATATGAGTCGTAGGGTACGGAGGAAGTTGGATGATAAAGGCAAAGATAAAGTTGTGTTGCCAAGTTATCCTGAGACTACCAATGAGGTTTTAGTTGCTCCTGAGCTTCTTCATGGTTTTGTTGATTGGACTAGTTTGCCTTATGACACTCTGCTTCAGTTGTTTACTTGTTTGAATTATCGCGATCGAGCTAGCTTGGCTTCTACTTGTAAGACATGGCGAGGCCTTGGATCTTCTTCTTGTTTGTGGACTTCATTGGATCTTCGTGCTCATAAGTTTGATGCTTCTATGGCTGCTTCTCTTGCTTCTAGGTGTCTTAATCTTCACAACTTAAGGTTTCGTGGTGTTGAATCAGCTGATTCTATTATACATCTCAAAGCGAGGAATCTGCTTGAAGTTAGTGGTGACTATTGCAGGAAGATTACTGATGCTACATTGTCAATGATCGTGGCTAGACACGAGGCACTTGAGAGTCTCCAACTTGGACCTGACTTTTGTGAGAAGATCACTAGTGATGCTATAAAAGCTGTTGCCTTTTGTTGTCCAAAACTTAGAAAGCTTCGTCTTTCCGGAATAAGAGATGTTACTTCTGAAGCCATTGAAGCTCTGGCCACACATTGTCCACAGCTCACTGATCTCGGGTTCTTAGATTGTCTAAACATTGACGAGGAGGCACTGGGAAAAGTGCTGTCTGTTCGATATCTCTCTGTTGCTGGGACATCAAACATAAAATGGTCAATTGCATCAAATAAATGGGATAAGCTTCCAAATTTAATCGGTTTGGATGTCTCAAGGACCGACATTGGTCCCACCGCCGTTTCTAGGTTCTTGACATCGTCGCAGAGCTTGAAAGTGTTGTGTGCTTTAAACTGTCATGTCCTCGAAGAGGATACAAGTTTCATCAGCTCCAATAGATTTAAAGGAAAAGTCTTACTTGCTCTGTTTACTAATGTTTTTGATGGGCTTGCTTCTATATTCGCCGAGTATACAAAGAAGCCAAAGGATATCTTTTCGTACTGGAGAGAATTGGCGATAACAACCAAAAATAGAGCTGTTGATGACATTATGCGGTGGGTCGAATGGATTATTTCTCATACGCTTCTTCGGATTGCGGAGAGCAATCCACAGGGATTGGATGATTTCTGGCTGAATCAAGGAGCTGCATTGCTGCTTACTTTAATGCAAAGTTCACAGGAAGATGTCCAGGAGAGATCAGCTACTGGACTTGCAACTTTTGTAGTTATCGATGATGAGAATGCTAGTATAGACTGTGGAAGAGCTGAAGCAGTTATGAAAGATGGAGGAATCCGTCTTCTTCTACAACTTGCGAAATCATGGCGAGAAGGGCTTCAATCAGAAGCTGCAAAGGTTGCCTGTTTTTCCTTTTCATTTTCATGTTGGAATTTTTTTATACTGTTGACTGGATACACTAACATTGTTCTTTGTCTGATTTATTTTTTTAGGCTATTGCAAATTTGTCGGTAAATGCTAATGTTGCAAAGTCTGTTGCTGACGAAGGAGGTATCAGAATTCTTGCTGGTTTAGCAAAGTCAATGAACAGACTTGTGGCTGAGGAAGCTGCTGGTGGACTATGGAATCTCTCTGTTGGAGAAGAGCATAAGGTAAGTCCTCTGATTATCTATAAGATTCTTTGTTATCACTCTTTTGATTCGTCACCTTACATTAGTTTTCTGTATTCTCTATTAGAATGCTATTGCTCAGGCTGGAGGAGTGAAAGCACTGGTCGACCTTATATTTAGATGGCCAAATGGTTGTGATGGAGTCTTGGTACGCTTTCGCCACCTTGAAGCTTCATCTTTTTTTTTCTAGAGATACAATCACAATAAACACTTTTGGAGTTAACTTAACACAATATGCACCACAAAATGTTTCTTTTTCAGAATGAAGAAAAATCTTTCTATTTATGGCCAAAATATCCATATCTCTACAAATTTTGAAAACGGATAAATCCTAGGATGTTTATGTGAATCCGTTTGTAAACAATTGGTGGTTTTGATAAATCATTTTTCAAACTGGCACTCGCGATAATACTTAGTTTGGATATTTCCCTTCTTTCTATATGGACGATTTACCTAATTTGTGTGATTAGGAACGAGCTGCGGGAGCATTAGCAAACTTAGCAGCAGATGATAAATGCAGCATGGAAGTCGCAACAGCGGGAGGTGTACATGCCCTTGTGATGTTAGCTCGGAATTGCAAGTATGAGGGAGTGCAAGAACAGGTAAATTTCATTTCTTTATTTTACAAAATTTCTTTGTGAGTTGAGTTTGTGATCAAACTGTGCTTTTGTTTTCCAGGCTGCTCGTGCTTTAGCTAATTTGGCTGCTCATGGAGATAGCAACAATAATAATGCTGCAGTTGGACAAGAAGCAGGTGCGTTAGAAGCTCTTGTTCAACTTACACAATCACCTCATGAAGGTGTTAGACAAGAAGCTGCTGGTGCTCTATGGAATCTGTCGTTTGATGATAAGAATCGAGAATCTATCGCTGCAGCTGGTGGTGTTGAAGCTTTGGTAAGCTTCCAATTTGTTTAATATGATTCCATTGTTCACCATATATATAAGGGGGATTAATAAATTTTGTTGATTATTTTAGGTGGCGCTCGCGCAGTCTTGTTCAAATGCATCGACAGGTCTTCAAGAAAGAGCTGCTGGTGCTCTTTGGGGATTATCTGTCTCAGAAGCAAACAGGTGCCAAAAACATTTGAATCTAAGTTTTATGCATTGCGTATATGAATTGTTGCGTATTCACATGATATATTTAAGATGAATGCAGAAGAAATCTTGCTTAACATATCACACATGCTGATACTTTTTATTTTACTTGCAATAAGTTGTGGCTTCGGTTAGCAGAGAAGTTTCTTATCAATTTATAGTTACTGTCATTTTCCTTAATAATAATCTGGCCATTGCTCTTTTTGATCTCAATCAGCATTGCGATTGGACGTGAAGGTGGGGTTCCACCTCTAATTGCACTTGCACGGTCTGAAGCTGAGGTAAGCATTTTGTCCTCAAGTATTGTGGCTTTGAGTTTTTAGCCATTTGGGTTAAACTGATCAAATTTTCCTCAATGTGTTTTTTCTTTTCTTTTTCTTTCAAGGATGTACATGAAACTGCAGCAGGAGCTCTATGGAATCTTGCTTTTAATCCTGGTAATGCACTCCGCATTGTTGAGGAAGGAGGAGTTCCAGCTCTTGTTCACTTGTGTTCATCTTCCGTCTCAAAAATGGCTCGATTCATGGCTGCGTTGGCTTTAGCGTACATGTTTGATGGAAGGTATATATATATATAACTCACCTTAATAAACCATCTAAATCCAAACGGACTCTTATGGTTTTTGATATGTATCCGATCTGAATTATCAATCTGCAACAGGATGGAGGAATACGCTGTGATGATAGGAACTTCTTCATCAGAGAGCACATCTAAAAGCATTAGCTTAGATGGAGCAAGAAGGATGGCTCTTAAACACATTGAAGCTTTTGTTATAACTTTCATGGATCCTCAAATCTTTGTAGCTGCTGCTGTTTCATCTACTCCTACTATGTTGGCACAAGTCACAGAGAGAGCTCGCATACAAGAAGCTGGCCACTTGAGATGCAGGTTAATCTTTTCGCTTCTCTCTCTCTATCTCTATCACGGTGTCTTATTTATGATCGAAAAATGACTTGAAATTTCAACTATTTGCTTTCTTCGCAGTGGTGCTGAAATTGGAAGATTTGTAACAATGCTGCGCAATCCTTCGTCGATTCTCAAATCATGTGCTGCATTTGCACTTCTACAGGTATGCATGCACATATGTGAAAGCAAGCATTGTGCCATGTTCTCTATTAGTTAACAACTGATGTATTTTTCATTTTTATCTCTCATTCAGTTTACAATACCGGGTGGTCGTCATGCGATGCATCATGCAAGCCTTATGCAGAATGGAGGAGAAGCAAGAGTCCTTCGTTCTGCAGCAGCAGCTGCAAATATGCCTCGTGAAGCTAAGATCTTTGCCAAAATTATCCTACGCAATCTCGAGCATCACCAGGCAGAATCGTCCATATGAGCCTTTTAGAAAATGATAGTGCCATTTACTTAGAAATTACCTCTGTATCTCAAATACACAAGGACTAAGCCAAAGCCAAAGCCAACCATACTGCAAAACCAAACTCGCAAGGTGCTTTATCAGACCAAGAATGTCCCCTTTGTGTGATGTATGAGACTTGTGTTTCATCGTGTTTTGATATTTTACTGTAATAACAAGTCCAAAGGATTGGAAGGTGGTATTTCTTCTATCTTCTCCGCATTCCTTTTTGGCTCTGTTCATTTCCTGTGACATATATATTTGAATTGATCATTGAAAAAAGTATGACATTTTTGAGAGATTTCACAACACAATACTCACTAGAACAAGCTCTGATAAGGCAGATATATGGGTTTTCTTCAAAACCAAGGTTAATAACCTTTTATTTATAAGCCTATTGTGAAACACAAAAGACAACGTCTCAAAGATGATAAGGTGTAAGTCAAAAATCTTCCACATCTATCTCTATTCAAAATCAAACACCTCACTTGACTTCTTTCTTTTTCTCGCTGATCTTCTTCCATCTCATGGTCTCAGTGATGATTCATAAATCATAAGCTTCATCGTGTTTCCAACCTGAACCAACAAGCTTCTGGAACCAAACCAGCAAGCAATCTTGATCTCAGACAGTGAACAACTTCTGAAGAGAACTCGCTGTTCTTCTGGTTGTTGTTTTATCATACAATCTGATGATCTGTATGCCTTGGCTCGCTGAGTCATTGGTTTGAACATGAAGATTCTCTCTTAGAATGCTGCTTCTGACTCTATATCTCCCTAAGAACTGCATTGCAGTAGCGTTTGATAACCCGACATGAAACTGTGATTTGCTTTCACCAGTTGGCTTCCTCCTTTTTCATGTGAATAAGCAGCTTCTCGAGAACCAAATGTATGCTTCGCAGATGAGGATGGGTTGTATCTCCTGATATAAACTCAGAAACGATATAATTTATCTCAATCACGCTGCATCCAACCTCTTTCTTGGCTTCGTTCTTCCTCATCATCCTTTTCACCATACCGACGTCGTCCCATCTTTTATCTGCAGCGTACAAGTTCCTTACCAGAACATAATTCCCATCATTCTGAGGCTCCAATTCGACTGCCTTCTTCAGAATTGTCTCAGCCCTTTCTATATCCTTGTATTGACCACACGCAGACAAGAAAGAGCTTAGAATTATACCGTTTGGCTCAAAAGGCATGTTTGTAATCAAATCCTCTGCTTCTTTTAGGTGCCCTGCCCTGCCTAGTAGATCAACCATACAGCCATAGTGCTCAACCTTAGCAATCAGACCAAACTCTTCCATCATGTGGAACCATTTTTTCCCTTCCTCCACTAATCCGCCATGGTTACAAGCTGAGAAAACAGCGAGCATTGTGACCTCATCAGGCTTTACTTCTTCCAGCATTGTCAAGAATAGATCCAAAGCTGCACGTGCATTCCCATTCAAAGCATTGCCATATATCATAGCATTCCAAGAGGCTACCTCTTTCTCTGGCATCTCACCAAACATTCTTTTCGCCTTCCCTATCTCCCCACATTTCGAGTACATATCAAGAATTGCTGTACACACTTTCACCTTCTTATCGAGCTTTTTCCTCTGCGCAAAATGGTGACACCATTCACCCAGACTGAGAGCACCCATGTCAGAAATAGCTGGTAGCACACTCACAATAGTCACATCATCCGGATCCAGTGAGGTGGTTGCCTGCATTTCCTGAAACAATCTTATAGCTTCAAGAGGTTGTTTATTCTGACAGTAACCTCCTATCATTGTGTTCCAAGAAACTAGGTTCCTTTCAGGCATAGCATCAAACAATTCTCTAGCGGATTCTATGTCTTTGTTGTTGCAGTAACCATGTATCATAGTGGTCCAAGTGATGACAGTTTTGTGAGTCACTTCATCAAACAATCTTCTAGCAGAGGCCATATCACAAGATTTAACATAACCATCCATCATTGCGTTATATATTACAACGTCCTTAACTTGAGGCATCTCATCAAAGAGCTTAGTCGCCAAATCCAGCTCACCACACCGAGCATACCCACAGATTAAAGCCGTCCAAGAAACCTCACTTCTCTGAGGCATTTCATCGAACACATTCTTGGCACATCCCATCCTCCCAAATTTAGCATACATATCAACAACTCCAGTCGAAACATACATATCTGCACAAAACCCAGATCTCCAAATCTGGCTATGCAACTGCAAACCTTGGTAAACACACATACTCAAAGTACATGACTTAGTCAATGTCGTGAAAGTGAAATTGTCAGGAGCAAAACAAGTCTCCTTCCTGAGATCTCTGTAAAGAGCAAAAGAATCAGTATATTGACGCGTTTCGAGATAGGCCTTGATCATGGAATTACAGAGGAAACTATCTTCTCTGTGAGGCCTTTGATCGAACAACTTACGGGCGTGACTAATCCCAACAGACGACGCAGAAATAACCAAGAATTTGGTGAAAATTTGAACGTTAGTCTCAATGGCGTGGCGGAGCATGAAAGCATGAATCTGAAGAAGAGAGAATCTGCTGTGGCGGTGACATTGTTGGAGAAGATTGAAACATTTTCTCTCATAAGGAAGCCATAGCTGTTGAGTTTCTTGCTTGTAAAACATTATATTATCTTATTGCTACTACGACCTCAATGCTCTGTATTGAATAACCGTTTCTCCTTAGTCGGTTAAACTCACTCCAACTGTATAACGAGAATCTCTGTTTTGACTTCAAACGACCCGTGGGGCCCACACGGATCCAAAAGTGGGCTACTATTAATGGGCTTTTTATAAAATTAGAAGGACTTGATTTTTTCTTCAACTATACCAAATACAAATCGAATTGTTTCCGTTTTCTTATAACGCCCCCAAATTAAAAATAAATACTGTATGTTATGTTATATTTATTAGTATAAAAATCAAATCTGAACCATTCAGTTTATGTTGTTTTGGTTTTATTATTCATACGCAGAAGAACTAACCGAACAAATATTAATGGAAACAATGTTTCAAACAACAGGTAAATAACAAAGCATCATTCATTAATGTAAGGAAAATAAAACTTTCACAATAAGAGAGATTTGAGAGAAACTCAAATCTGTGTTAGCTGTTGCTGTAAACACATATGTATATATATATTCTCTTGTTCAGTTTTGAGAAGTGGATGCAATAGACTCCTCCTCCACTATTTCTTTACCTTTTAGCGTTGGAACATCTCTCATTCTGTAAAACAACAAAAAAATATCAGATTACAAATAAATCTTAAAATCTAGACACAAACACACTCTCTCCCTTTGTTATTGTCTTACTTTGCAAGTTCAGCTCGCCTTATGGAATCATCAGCCATGAGATCTCTTGGACTGTTTCCAGGTGGGTTCTCGAGACCATGCACTGATCTCTTCTCGTTCGCCCAAGCAGCCACTCGTTGTTCTTGACCAAAGTCTCTCCTTCCTGTCAGTGCAATCCTCTGTTCAAACATTTGAGTCCATGCTTTCCCACTTAGACCATAACGAACCGCAAATTTTATAGGATCAAGTAACATGTAAGTTACTATGTTGTATATCCAAATAACTCCAGTCCAACCCCATCCAATACTTCTTATCCCAGCAAATTTCCAATCTGCCATTGCTGATATCACCGATGCTATCTAATCATATATCAAGATTAGGACTCAGCTAGGTGAATATCAAAAACTACATATGAATAATACAAAAAAAAAAAATGTTAAAAAGTATTTTACCAGCTGAGCTACTATGAAAGCAAAAACAAGAAGATAACCAGGTCGTTCAACAAATGACCAGCTTCTTGAACGAGTCACAAAGATCAACGCTTGGCTTATCGTGCTGACTTGAAGGTACACCGCTGAGGCCATCTCTTCATTCAGCTTTGCAGCCACTTTCTTGTCTCTCATGTTGAAATGGTGCTGGTTCAAATCCCTCACATGGAATATTTTCTACCAAAGAATGAAAGGAAACACATTGAGACAGTTGAATAAAGAGAGCCCAACTTTGGTTTCATAGAGAAATGAATAGATTACAGTGAAGAAGTTGGTTTCATGGGCTGCCCAGAAAAACACTACAGTCATTAACGCCAAGTAAGTTCCGAGGATCACACCGGTAGCGAATATTTCCTTGAGTTTCCAACAATCTGGTGTTGGTGAAGGCTTCACTCTGTCCTTAGATATTGTCATTATAGTGCCTTTCAAAAAACAGAACAATGTATTAGAGCAATGATTTGAGTAGCCAACAAAAAAATGTCATTAGTGACTAACCATCGTTAAGGACTGCGATTACAAGAACCATGAACGGAGGGAAATCAAATTTCCAAAAGACACATAGAAGCATGAAACCCATCTGTTACAAGCAGAGAAGTTAGAAACAAAAACTGTGAATAAGAACACAAAAATGTATATAAAGGAAATAGCTAGGAAGCATACCACAATACGTATAGTGATTGAAACAGCATATATCTGCAATATTATGGAAAGTAATTAATTAAGGATGTGAGTGACAACAAATATTAGTTCTTAAAACTTTATTAGGAACTGGCAAGTCAATGAGGATGATGCATTATTTTAAACCGTGTAATTCTTCATTCTTTGGAAAATAGCTCGGCTAGTCAAGACAGCACTGATGATAACACTAAGTCCTGGTTCTGTTAGGACAATATCAGAAGCACCACGAGCAGCATCCGTGGCATCATCCACAGCTATTCCAATATCAGCTTTTTTCAAGGCAGGTGCATCATTCACTCCATCACCAGTCATACCACAAATGTGTTTTTTGGCTTGTAGTCTCCTTACAATCTCATACTTATGCTCTACAAGTCAGGCAAAGAAGTTTGTAATTTCATGATATTGACTCTAAAGATCATAAAAGTTACACAGAGAGTATTAGATAACTTACCTGGAAAGACTCCTGCAAAACCATCTGCATTTTCAATGAGTTCATCAATAGGAATTGTTGATTCTGTTTCAGTTACACTAAGCAAGGCAGAAGATGGGTACATGTTTGTGCCCATTCCAAGTCTTCTTCCTGTTTCTTTTGCAATAGCAAGCTGATCACCTGCAAAAGTTTCAGTTTTGATCTTGTATGAGTAAAGGAACCAAATGTGAAGTATTGCATGAGCTGAAGAAATAGTGAAACGAAAAAGACACATTAATGTGTACCTGTGATCATTTTAACACTGACTCCAAGCTGAAGAGCTCGTTCAATTGTCTGAGCACTGTCATGGCGAGGAGGATCAAACAAAGGAAGAAGGGCTATGAATTCCCATGGACCACCCGGGCCTTTGTAATCATGATCTGGTATTTCCTATATTGAAAAATGGATGTTCACATTTGTAGTCAAATGAAATGTTTCCATCTAAAACAAGTGGACATTGTTTCATAAAAAGATTATCAAATAAACTATGTCACACCTGGTAGGCCAATCCAAGGGATCTTAGACCTCGTTTAGCAAACTCGTCGATAAACGAATGTACCCTGATCTTGATTTCTGATTTGTTGTAGACCATATCCAAAATCTAGACAAAGGACAAGTTTAAGAGTATTACCAAAACTGGTATATATTAAAAGGCAATGTTGTAGTAGGTATAAAGCTTATAAACCTCCTCAGGTGCGCCTTTGCTCAGGCGATGCATTTTGTTCTCTCCATCTAGATAGGTAAGCGCTGTTCTTCTATTAGCTGGATTAAATGGAAGAAAATGAACCTCTTGAATTCCAGCACGTGCCTGAAGACAAAAGTATCCAAAACAGTTAAACAATGCAATGTCTACTAAGTTGAAGATTCTTGAAGCATGAGGAGTCTCAAACCATTAATTACCTCTTGTGGATCTGTCAACATTGAAACAATTGCAGTATCAATCGCATCTTGGTTTTCCAAACGTGCAGCTCTAGCAGCCATAAGCACAGCCATATCCTTGTCAATCCCCTTCTTGAAAATCTGCAACAATCACATGTGCATTAAAAACTACATTATCATCTCAAGCTTACAACGATTTGTAACTCAAGTGACAAGAAAGAAGAATATAACAAAAAAACCTCAATCAAATTTTTGTCGACAGTAAGCTTGTTTAAAGTGAGAGTGCCTGTTTTATCACTACACAAAACATCCATTCCTGCCATTTCTTCAATAGCTGTCATTCTCTTTGTTATGGCACCCTAAAGTAAAACTACAAGATCATTATCCAAAAGACAAAGAATATTTGAGAGAGTAGATCAAGTAAATATGTTTTCAAGACCTGCTGAGACAAGCGGTGTGCACCAATTGCCATAGTAACAGAGAGAACAGTAGGCATTGCAATAGGGATCCCACCAATTAGTAAGACAAGAAGGTTATCGATACCAACTCGGTACCCTCTCTGTTGGATACCATATATTACAATTATTTCAATCACCATTCCAAATGCAATTGAGCATATACAAAAGTTTCCTATTGATGTCAAAACCTGCAATCATATAACATTAAGTCATTAAATATTAAAACTCTCCTTTCATATATATCCAAAGTAAATGAATAAACCTTTTGGAAATGACCAATATGGATAGTAGTCTCCACAAGATGGGCTGCTTTTCCAAAGAAAGTATGAACTCCAGTGGCGATTACAACTGCTTCTATTTCACCTTGCTTGCAAGTTGAACCAGAGTACACTAAATCACCAGGGTTTTTTGTCGCGGGAATAGATTCGCCTGTAAGTGCTGACTGCATTTTAGAGTGTTTAGCCAAAGTTTAATTTAGTCCCAAGAATCATTAAAATACAATTTATGCACTATTGTTGTGACACATAGAGAAATACAAGTAATTTGCCTGATCAATCTTTAAAGGGTCTCCTTCAAGAAGACGAGCATCAGCAGGAATGATATCTCCAAGTCTGATACTTACTATATCTCCTGGAACTAACTCAGCTGCATCTATCTCATTCCACTTCCCATCACGGTGGACCTAAAAAAGCGTTGCTGATTAATAAAAATTAAAGGCCTTTGGAATCTTAAAAAAGATGAAACTTGGGATAAAAGATATAAAGAAAGAAACCTTTGCTCTAGGTGCCAACCGAGCCATGAGAGCAGCAGCTGCATTGCCTGCATTGTTTTCTTCTATGAAACTTATTGTCGAGTTTATCACTAGTAAGACCACAATACCCACGAAATCAGGATAATCCGCCGACTTGCCCTAAACAGTTAGGATGAATCAGTCTGATCAGAATCTGAATCTTATTTAAGCTAATCATTGGCCATTACTAAGAAGAGAAAACATAAAAAAAAAAAAAACGTACTCCTCCATGTGCCAGAGCAATGGCCATGATAGCAGCAGCTTCCATAACCCATGATAGTGGATTCCACATAAATCCTAAAAACTTTAGTATTTTATTCTCCTACATACCACAGAAAAACAAATAAAAGACATCAACCATATATGGTTTGAACAAATATTTTGTGAGATTGAAATTCAAATCTAACCTTCTTCTCCTCAAGTTTGTTGTAACCATAAGTAGTAAGTCGATTATTTACTTCCTCGGAGCTCAATCCCTCTTTCGTACAGTTGAGATGGTTAAAAACATCTTCAACGGGAACTTTTTCCTGCAAGGCCAGGATCCATGAGAAATCACATTTTTGTAAAGCTAATAGAAAAGCTCATCAAAGACAACAACAATGTTGGTGTATATTATATATACCAGATCAATGCTTCCGTTGCTCATAGCCTGGAGAGCTACCGAATTATCAGCCATATCAAACTTCCTTTTGCTTGAGCCACAAGTTACTATAATTCAATTACGGAATCTGCAATGGCAAATTAATGTATACATCATCACAAAACTATAAATTACAGTTCAAAAAACATAATTCTCTAAGATTCAAGAAACGTGACTTAATAAATTAGATTTACTTGGATCAAATATAAGCAAATGCAATATTACATTACCTCAACTAAAACCCCAACCAATTTTTTTTCTTTTTTTCTTTTTTCCTTTCAAAGCTGCGGACAAACATATAGACAAATTAACACAAAATGATCTATTATAAGAAATCCAACATTTGCGATTAACCCAATGCACAAGAAAGAAGACAAGTTCAAAATGTCACCTTCCTATCAATTTACAATTATATCTTAAACAAATGGAAGCTGAGAAAGAACATTTCTTTCACCCCAGACACATTTTATGACATACGAAGAATATGAAAATACTTTCCCCTTCGAGGAAACTGCATAGCCAACCAGCATTGGGGTCTTCACAAATTCAAACTACATTGCACTATTATTTTCTTATAACAAAAATCTAAATGTTGATTTAAGTTTTTTACTCTGTTTTCGAGAATTTAAGCCATAGACGGTACTCGTGTTCCTAGTTCCTACCACTAAGGAGGGGATAAATCTCAAAGTCCAAAATAATATGATTAAGCCATTAACAAATTCAATGATGGAAATTTTCATTTCTAGAAGCCGATATCATTGAGCTTGTTTTAGCCTATGGGAAATGTTACAGGGTCAAAAAAAAAAAAAAAATCATTGGACCAATTGTCAATTAATTTGATTTTATAAACCATCTTTATTGTTTTCTCAATTGCATCAACCGTTATTATTTTGAAGTTTGAACGTGTCATAAAAGAAAAAACAAATCACAAGTGTTTAAAAAGTAATCTTATAATTAGCAATTCAAAGAGTGGTGGTGATCCATCAAGTTGTCAAAAACCATCTTTACCGTCTCGGCAAGTTCTTTGTGTTTTTTTTTTTTTTGTTTCCTTTGTTTATTGTTTGACTAAAGACGTAAGAGAAAGATTCATGGCCATAGCTAATCTAAGTAAAAAAGATAATTGGAAACATGAAAGATTGTTTACCTTGACAACGTGACATCATCATGCACACGTTGACGTGACATCCATAACCATCAATTAAACTTTCATGGATCGGGTTTGTATATCAGGAAGTCGTATACGACTATTCGGCCGGGTTTTGGGTCAACGACTAAATCGGTTTTACATGATACTCAGACCAGACAGACGACCGATTTAGTCCGGTTTTTAGATCACTGTATTTTTTACTCTTTAGGAAACTTGAACATCTAGTTAGCATTGGCTATCAGTCAATTCCGAGGAACGAAGTCACTCGACATCCGTGTAGGAAAGTGAGAATCATTATATAATGGGCCGACATACACTTTTGCTTGGGCCGACATACATAATAAATGGTTGGCATCAATATTGGGCTATAGGCCCACTTAGTAAACGACGACGTTCCAAGCCATACATAAACCCTAAGAATTGCAGTCATCTTCTTCCTCTCTTTAGAAGTCCTTTTTTCGGGGGCTCTAAACGAAACCCTTTTCTCGAAATCGCTCTCGCAAATTAGAATCACCTTCAGGTTTGCCGTGATATCTCAAATCGTCTTTGTTATTCATTCTCCTAACCTAAGTTCGTTTAGGTTTTTGTTATGATTTTCATGTTTGTTGAAATATTAGGGATTTTTATATCGATGAATAGGCTACTGAGATATCTCTTGAGGGAAACCATGAAATTAAATTTTAAAATTGAAACTTTATCTTTCCTGCTTCGTAGTTCTTTTATCTTCCTCTCTTTTTTGTGTGTGTGTGTGTGTTATTGTTAATTTTGTGGTTTAAGTTTCAGTTTTTACATGTCTAAAGTTGGCAACGGTCTCTTGTAGGGGTTTCTAGGTTGAGGCAAAATGAGATTGGTCAAGTGTTGGTTTTGCTCTTCCACAATATATCCTGGACATGGTATTCAATTTGTCCGCAACGATGCTAAGGTATTTAATCAATTTCGCATTAATCTTTATTAATCTGCTTGAATCTTTAGTATGTTTTAAAACTTTTTGGTATGCTCTTGTGGTTTAACCTTTTTCAATCTTGCTTTGAACACAAATAAGTTGTATACATCATTTTTTCTTACATTTTATATATTCTGAAAGTCTCCTTGCTCGTATCTTGTATGGTTATCTAGCTTAAATGACCAATTTTGAATTCTCTCGTTAGTTGTATGGTTTCTTTAACTAAAATAGTCATTTGTGTTTTCTTAGGATCTTGGTTAGTGTTTGGAAACTTATGGCATCTTTGGCTAGGAGTTTAGTATACTAGGGGTCTATTGTGCATTCCATGTTTTTATCACAAAGGCTACTCTAGCATCTCATTGTTTTCATGTTATCGGTTAGCTCTGTTTCTTATGCATTTTAAACAAAAGCAAGCTATCTTCTTTTTTGCAGATTTTCCGGTTCTGTAGGTCAAAATGCCACAAGAACTTCAAGATGAAGAGAAACCCACGTAAAGTGAAATGGACTAAAGCATACAGAGCGGCACACGGAAAGGACATGACTAAGGTACTTAATAATTTGAGCAAAGATGTTTTCTTTGATTCCTTGGAGTTATGTAGTTAATTATGCTCACCAGCTCGCTTACCTTTCTCTAACAGGATAAAACATTTGAGTTTGAGAAGAAGAGAAACAGACCTGAGAGATATGATAGGAACGTAACAGAGAATACCCTTGCGGCCATTAAGAAGATTGATAAGATCAGAAGCGCAAGAGCAGCCAGACATATTGAAAACAGGTATACGTTCATTCTTCTCCTAATCTCCTATGAATCCTTTAAAACATTGCTTGTATGAATTTGAAATTAGACTTGTATATGATTGTTTTGTTTGTTGTGTGGGGACTTATAGGTTGAAGCCAGACAAGAAGAAGAAACACGCTGAGGATATCAAGGAGCTAGATAATAACATACATATGATCAGGGCTCCCCAACAAGATTCAGAAAAGATCAAAGTTGATGTTGCCAACAAGAAGTCTGTTCAAAACGAAGCCATGGAAGAGTGATTATGTGGAAACATTATGATCCACTTAGAAGCTACTCACTCTGGAGCTTGTGTCATCCTAAAAACAAAAAGGCTTATTCTAGTCGCTCTTACCATTTGTATTTTGAAGTCTTTAAAAAAAAAAGTTTTGTTTTTTGTGCTGATAAAATGACTTTTATGATTACTTTCTGATAGAAAGCAAACAGAATTCAGATTAATATTATGTCGTTTTCTTCTTAGGTTTGTTTTGGTTGTTTTCGTTTTATGTATTCTAAACAGAATTAAGAGTAATATTTTGATCAAGTGTTCACATTCATGTCTGTAACAACTACATTAGATGAACTCATATCCAAATCTTTGGATTCATCGAGTTCTTTGATACGAAAGAAAAAATGATCAACGCATATAAAGATCTCCATAGTTCTAAGTCATAGCATATGAACAGACATGTGAATAAGATATACATGCCATTTCATTCATTCTTTATACATTGACAAAGTGATGTTCATCATGCAAAGGTTTAGGAGACATCCATAGCATCAATTATCTCAAAGTGCATTTGCAAATCAGCAAGTCTATCAGAAAAATATAACCTTTCAAGGACCTCTAGTTTCCCACCTGAACTTTCAGCTTCAGATTCGAGCAAGCGAACCAGCTCATCTTTTTCCTTGACAATCCAGCCACGTTGCTCATCACACCACTGCCTAGGAGTTCCATGAATGACAATGCGTACCGAGTTTGCTTCTCGTGCAAGGCGTTGCGAGATTCTCTGCACAACATTTTGATCAGTGATGTAGGCACCAGAAGAGTTCAGTCCTACATCAATATAATGAATTTCAGAAATGCTGTTCAGGAAGCTTTCTTTGGAGACTGGAATGATCTGAATCTTTTCACACTGGCTCCTAGTCGTAGGTTCTTCTTCTACCATTGCAGATGAAGTTTCCGCAAAGTTTGTATCCAATGAACTGATCTCACTCATGAGCTGGTTCATCACAACTCCACCCTTGCTAAATCCAAGAACAATTGTTTTGGGACATTGATGAACTGATGCAATCAAACATACTTCTTTGCCTTCCTTAAAAATGAGGTTCTTTGCCTGATTTGATAATCATATTTGTTAATAAGAGAGAAAGCTAAATTGTTAAAGACACTCAATTGATTGATTTACCTCATGAAGGCAACTGGATAAGAGGGAGACAATTGATGAAGAAGCTGGGAAACCAATTGGGGAATAAGATTTTGGTGCTCCCTTTTGATTCACTGATGGAACAAAGTCTTTGTAGATTGCAAATGGTCCATTAAACACAGAAGCTTCAACAACCCAAGCATTAACAGAATTCCCAAATTTAGAAACAATGATTTCAGCTACTTTCTGCAAATCATAGAGCCTCTCAATCACATGATTCCCAGTTTCTGGAACTCTGTCCCCATGAAAGAATATTACATTTGCAGAAGGCACCTGCTGATCGAAATGAAGCTTTTCTAATGAGCAAAAAGTATTGATCTTTTTGTATTTTTGTGAAAAGTAGGAACAGAGTAAAAGGGGAAAGTAATACTCACAGCTAGGTTTTGGGAAGAAGAAGAAAGGCAAAGAGATGCTGCAACTCTGTAGTAGTTTCTAGTACTAGCATTCAATGGAATCTTCAAAACGCCAGACCATCGTTCCATGATCAAACAAATCCTTTAACGCAAGTTAATCGATTAAAGATGTAACTTTGTCAACATTCATTTGGGAATTTTGACGAACACCTGGCGTGCAAGTAATAAGAGCTGCGCCAAAATTGGAAAGAGAACAAAAATAAAACAGAAGATTTAATAATTAATAGCATGACAAATTTGAAACCCAATTCTTTTACCAACAACAAAAAAATAATGTAAAACTAAGGAACTTGACTTACCAAAATCTAAAGAATGGCTGCTGCTACTTTTCCACTGTCATGGAGTTTATCCAAGACATAGTATTCATATGTATATTGTAATTAATTTAATTTAGGGATATTAAATTTCAATTTATTGTAGATACAAGTGCAGACGTGTTGGTCAAGAAAGCAAGCACCCTAATCCTACTTAAATAAAATATAAAATCAAAAGAACCCTAGGTCAGTCATTCCCCTTTCTCTCCTCTGCCGCCATGACCCACCGCAAAATTCTCTTTGGCCTTAATATATCAAAAGGTTATGCTTACCGGAAACGTTACTTTTCCTCTGCCTCCGCCGCCGTGAGTTACCCAATCGGAAGAGATCCGTCTTCACTCCCGTTAGCTCTCACAGAGAAGCTTCCTCATGATGATCCCATCCCTTGTTTCGATGACCGTCCCATTTCTCTACGCTACAGAGTCAATTCAATGATCGAGCTTTCTCAGTTAGACAAGGCTGCGGAGATCTCTCGTTTCGCTGGATCCATAAATCATCACGACTGACCCGAATCAACACTCGTCATGTGCAACGAAATCATCGGCGCCATGATTGACGCAAAACGTAACGAAGACGCTATCGCTCTGCTCCACTACTTCTTCAACGAGTGTAAACTTATTCCCAGCATCGTCTCTATCAACCACATTATCAAAATCCATTGTGATGAAAACCGCGTGGACAAAGCCCTCCAACTATACCGTCACGCCAGAGATTCTGAAGCAGACAACATGGACACATACAGAATTCTGACCAAAGGTCTTGTCGACGCAGGGAGGATCTATGAAGCTTTAGAAGAATATCTACGAGTCTAGGTTACTCACGGAAGCCACTACTGTCAATGCACTTTTGGACCTTCTTCTTAGGTATGGCAAAACAACTGTAGCTTGTTCCTTGTTCAACGAGGTTTTGTATAGCGAGGAAAAACACAATGTGGATTCAGGCACGTTAAATATTATGGTGAATGTGTGTTTCAAGATGGGTCGGTTTGACTGGGCAATCCAAACTTTTCATAAGGTGAAAGCATTGAAGCTGGAGAAACCACAAGTTAGATGTTATAGAAACATTATCACAAAGCTTACTAAGCAAGGCATATTGTTTGAGGCAGAGCACTTGTTTGAAGAAATGTGTTCAGACAGATCTGTGAAGCCTGATGTTTCCACATACACTACAATGATCAATGCATATGTAAAAGCTGGGAGATCGGAGGATGCTCTTCGACTCTCAAACAATATGGTTAGATGTATTTCTATGCCAGGTTGCTTGGCTCGCTTGCCTCTAAATTACATTGTTTTTTCTTTTTTTTTTTTATATTTATAAGGGTGTATTAGACTGCATATTTAATGAGATTTAAGTTAAATTGACAAAATATGTGTTATTGAAACATGAATTTTAAAATATATTTTAAAAATTAGATTAATAATTTTAAAATATACAATCAAATCCAATGTTATTGAAAACGTTATTAGAATTTGATTTAAAAGTTTCAGCTGAGATTTGAGGAGAATTCTTAGTTAAAAATACAAAAACTCAATTACTATGGTTTTATGTGAGAATTCAGAGAATTTAATAACAAAATTCACAATTCACCAAAATTTAACCAAATCCTCTTAAAGTTAATTAAAACTCAAATCTCCCTAAATATTCAGTCCAATACACCCCCTTAGTCTAAACTCGGGTTTTAGTCAGAATTATTTTCCTGGTGTTTCTTTTAATTTATATAGCATAGAAGTCACTCTTTCTTACCGGTGAACCTTCATGTAGTTAATGATATGCCATGATGCAATAAAAACAAAACTGATCCGCTTTTTGATATCGAACATTTTTAATATCTATATTTTAATAACAAATATTAGCACTACTTTTATACCTTGGCGGAAGAAAAAAAAAATGAGACTACAGGAGAAAACGTGATCATTGTGATCAATGCCAATTACAACGAGAATTGATTGAGAATAAATGGGAAAAGAAAATTCTCAGATATCAAATCGGTGTTGGCTTTCAACTTCAAGAATCTTCTACTCCAGCTTGGCTCTTTCCCTAAACTATTTACTTTTATGGCTTTAAATGTTTTCTTGGGCATCCATGTTATTTGATAAGTTAAATTAATTTTTAAGAGCATTACTATATATTTTTGGGTATCTGTTTGTAAAACTGATGACATTATATGCCAACAAAAATCTAAGGACAATGGCTGCTGGTACTGCATTGATCTACCATAATTAGTATGATTTTTGACTTAAAACTTTATTTTCAATTCCTAACTCTACACTTTGATCAATCATAGTCCCATATAACATATATAGTCTAAAACAAAATTAACACGTTTCATCTTTTGACTAGTTTGTGAATAAATTGCTATTTCGATCTAATAACTCTATACAACATAGTAACTTTTACACCAGAATTTTGTTCCAATTATTTGTTCCTCCAATTTAGAGGAACATATGTGTCCTAAGAGGATTAATTAGTCCACCAAATGTAATGTCTTCAAAACAGGCCTATCCAACTTCTAAAAAATTAAAATGCTCAGTGATTCCGAAAATGGGGGAAAAAGATTAGCCGTAACAAAAGCCATAGTAAAAACACAAGTGATATATACGCTATACATTGATTGTGTTCATTTGAAATATTAATCGCCTTCGTTATAAACAAAAAAAATCTTGCTTCGTCGTCTTACTTACCTATGTGAAGTTCTATTTTCAAATGAAATTTTAATATTACAAATGTTTTCAATTGATTATTTTCCATTTTAATTTCCAACACATTTCATATGATAAAAAAAAAAACCTCTTGACCGTGTCGGTACATCGATCGATAGATCAAAATATCAAACTAAAGAAGAAATTAAATTTACTTAATTAATATTATTCCCGATTATCGGAATATGAACATGCCGATTGATCCATTATTAGACTACCAAAACCATCATAGTGAAACTGATCCACCGCGAAATCCAAACCCGGAACAACGAACCCAGATTCGCCGTCGTCCACGTGGCTTTTCCTCTTCTGCTCCGGCGATAAGTTATCGGACACAGACGGCTCCGGCGAGCGACGGCGAGGCCTAATCCTAACCGGTTCATATTTACAAGAGCCAATCAAATGTGGAAAATTGAGCTTAGCCTTCGATCCTCTAAGCTGAAACGCAGCTCGGTCGTAAGCCACCGCCGCATCCTCCGGCGTCTCGTAAGTCCCAAGCCAAACCCTAGCTCCGTTCTTCTTCGGATCTCTAATCTCCGCCGCGAATTTCCCCCACGGCCTCCTCCTCACTCCTCTGTACTGCATCCCCTTTTGCCTCGGCGCCTGCGATCCACTAGCCTCCGCCATCGCCATCGCCATCACCGGCTTCTCGTCTCCCACGGAAACTTCCGCCGCCATCACGGGAGTGGAAACGGAGGGCGTCCAGCCGGAGTTAACGGCGTCACGGAGAGTGTTGTAAATAGCCATGTCTTGTGAATCGTCGACACTTAACGGCAAATCACTCCAGTTATCGTTTAAGATAACGTTGCTGAAACTCGGGTTTCGGTAAAAAACCGGTGAGTTAACGCCGTTATTGACGGAATCGGATGAGCTTATTGAGTCGCTGTAATCAAAACCCGACATAGATAAATGACGTAATTAATTATATGATTTCGAATGCTTCTGAATGGGGGAGAAGGTTTCTCGAGTGTGGATTTAGAGAGTGAAAGCTGTGTTTCGGTTTATACAGTTAGGATTAGTGTTTGAGAGACGAATGAAGTGAAGAAAAAAAAACTGGTGAAGGAGTTTATAAAGGTATGGAATGAGAAGGTCCCATGGAACCTTCTTTCAGTTTCAAACGACGTCGTAGATAAGGATAATTGTTAAGCTCTCAGAAGCTTCGCTTTTTTTTTCTTTTTTCCCTCGTTTCTAAAAGATAATGCGACAGCAAGAATATTATTTATTTATTTTGTTTGGACTTTTGGTCATTGGTCTTTCTTTTTCAATACTTTTCTTTTCTTTTTCTATATTGTACTTAGCTAACTACTTATGGTCATTTTTATAAGTAAAATTTGACTACAATGACCTACATTTTATATGAAATTACTAGATTGACTCACTTCTGAAAGGGTTAGCTAACAAAATGGGCAAAAGACAATATTATCTATTCCATATAAGAAAATAACAATATTGCTATTGTGTAAAAAAAATAAAAAAAAAATAAAAAAAAAAATAAAAAACGTTTATAAAAAATAAAAAAATAAAAAAATAAAAAAATAAAAAAATAAAAAAATAAAAAAATAAAAAAAATAAAAATAAAATAAAAAAAAATAAAAAAAAATAAAAAATAAAAAAAAATAAAAAAAAACAAAAAAAAACTAAAAGTAATAAAAAAATAAAAATAAAACTATAAAACGAAAAAAATTTAAAAATTATAAATAAATAAATAAATAAAAATTACAAAATTAAAAAAAAAAATAAATAAAAAACAAAAAAAATTGTTAAAAAACTAAAATAAAAAAAATTATTAAAAACAAATAATTATAAAATATAACATATTAAAAAAATTGGAAATTTCAAAAATAAAAAAAATAAAATTTTAAAATCTAAATTAATTCAAAAATATCTTATTTAAAAATAAAAATTATTAACATATTTAAAAATATCTTACACAATTCATAAATAAAAAAAATAAACATAAAAATATATTATACAAAAATAGTTCAAAAATAACTAAATTATTAAAATATTTTAAAAATATCTTTAAAATAATTTATTAACATAATTTAAAAATAAATAAATAATATCTTATTCGAAAATAAAAATTATTAACATAATTTCAAATATCTAACAAAATTCAAAAATAAATAATTCAAAATAAATAATTCAAATATAAGTCTATAAATAAAATAAATCTGCGATGACGTTAATAAATCTGTGATAACTTTGTAAGTCTAATAAATCTGCAATAATAGAAAAATAAGTCTATACATAAAATTAATCTGCGATGACGTTAATAAATCCGTGATAACTTTGTAAGTCTAATAAAATCTGTAATAATGGAAAAATAAGTCTACGATAAAAATAAATCTGCGATAATGTTAATAAATCTATGATAACTTCGTAAGTCTAATAAATCTGTAGTAATGAAAAAATAAGTCTACGATAAAAATAAATTTGCTATAACGTTAATAAATCTATGATAACTTGGTAAGTCTAATAAATCTGCAGTAATGGAAAAATAAGTCTACGATAAAAATAAATTTGCGATAACGTTAATAAATCTGTGATAGCTTGGTAAGTCTAATAAATCTGCAGTAATAGAAAAATAAGTCTAAAACGTAAAATACGTCTGTCATGACATTATTAAATCTGCGATAACTTAATAAGTCTAGTAAATCTGCAATAATGGAAAAATAAGTCGGCAAGTTAAATTAAGTCTGCCATGACGTTAATAAATCTGCGGTAACTATTTTTGTTTATTAACTCGGCGACAAAGGAAAATAACTCGGCAACTAGAAATAAGTCTACCGTGACGGTAAACAAGTATGCAGTAACTAAGTTAGTCAAAACTCTGCCGTAAAGGAAAATAACTCTGCAAGGAAAATAAGTCTGCCATGACGTTAAATAAGTTTGCGGTAACTAACTTAGTCAAATAACTCTGCGGTAAATGAAAATAACTCAGCAACTGCCAAATAAGTATGCGATGACGTTAAATAAGTATGTGGTGACTAAATTTGTTTAATACATCTGCGGTAAAGAAAAATAAGTCTGCGAGAAAATAAGTCTGCGATAACTAAGACGGAATGGCATTTTCGTAAATATTGGGGACGCTGGAATTAATTCATTAATGGCATTTCTGTGATTTCGTTTTTTCCTATCAAAGATTTCAGGGGTATTTATGTATTTAAAAAAAGCAAAAAAACTGTGTAGTAATTATAAAAAAATATGGGTCATTCTAGGTATTAATCCATTTTTTAGAGTCATTCTAGTAATCCTCCCTTTTTATAACGATATCATTGTGTTGCTAGATTGTTCTCGTGGATATTTTAGTAACTCAGATCAGAATAAAATGAGAATACGTGCTTGATAATTTATTGGTTAAAAAAAATAAAATAACAAGTTTTAAAACAAAAACGAAGACAAAAAATGTCGTGTTTTTTAAAACTATCACATTCATATTTAATTATTATTTTCACATGTTTTTATATAATTCAAACCATTACATATACGAATTTTTTTTAACATGATGGTGAGATTGAATAAGTTTATATGAATAAATCGAAATAAAAATAGATGAGATGGAACACTAATATTTTCGATTGCACATGGAAGAAGAGAGATGAAAAGTTGAAGATGATATAAGGTATTTTCATATTGTCGTGTGTATTGTCCACTAAACTGTTACCCATTCTGTTTTTTTTTTTTCCAAATAGATGGTCATTCTTTTACATTATAAAAGTAATATGGCCATCTCACAATTCACAAGTCGCAAGTCACGTTTTTTAAATTAAAAATTTGCCTAAACTCATATATATCTCTAATTGAAATGTCAATCAAAAAGTTGCATATCTAAAACTAGGAAAAACAGAAAATAATATGTAAACGATAGAATATAATTTATTTATTTATTGTAAATTAGCTTTGCGTTGAAAACTCGTGGCATATAATATTTCTCATCAATTTTTTTTTTTTTTAAGCATACAGTAATATGTAAAAATTTGAAACAATTCATTTATTTGTCCATAAGATGGAAGCCACTTAACATTTGTATAAATAACTGTTTTCACTCGATCATTTTTTTTACCATAGTTGTTTGTTTTTGGTTAAATTTTACCATTGGTTTTATAGATGTCAAATTTTATAACCTTTTGAATAATCAACATGATCAAAGTAAAAAGAAGCTAATACCTCTATTGAAAATACTTAAAACGCGCAATACAACTGTGGAAGTCAACAAAAACATAGAAATAACAAGATTCGAACATAATACAAATTTTCTCAGTATGGAATGATTATCGGTATCAATAAACAAAGTATAAGATTTATTTTTTCATTTGTTAAGGAATAAAGTAAAAGCTCCCCAAAATTAAAACAATTACTTCATCTCACATAAGAACAACACAATTTTCACGTGCTATGAATGTGTATTAAAATATTATTAAGTGTGACGTAGAAAGGCAGAGTCGTACCACTGTGACTGTCAAAGACACGCTTTGTTAATTGTGACTTTTGTTTTACTCATTCTATTTGTTCATTTCGTCGTAGCATCTCCTTTACAAACAAACAAAAAACATTTAAATAATTCGTGTGAGTAATTTCTAGTTATTCGAATATAAAAATAAATAAATAAAACACAGTGAAAAGACGTTGTTGATACTTTGTTTATGTTACGTAAGGGGGGGATGACGCAAGGTTCTGCTATGTTACGTAAGTGATGCCGTAAGAAAAGCCCATTAAAGTCGGTCCACTCAGCATCAAGTGGAGTATAGTAACGGGACCAACATTCAAGGCAACGTTTTATATACTACAAGAAAATACTGAAATTGCAACATAATTTTTGCAACATTCATTATTGTTAAAATTTTGCAACAAATTTTAAAATATTAATGCAATAGTGAATACATGTAGCAGTTTTGTGACAAATTCATTGTAAAATTAAGTTTAAAAATTCTATCGCAAGTTTTCGTTGTTAAGATGGAATATTTTTACGACATGTAAAAATCTCTTGTAAAATTTGTAAGAAACTTCCAACAATTACTAATCATAATTGTTTTGTAAGAAAATTATAACTAAAATATGTGACTCACTTGTCACTGCATTTGCAACCATTTAGTAGTTCTTTTGTTAGGTATATTTCGGGATTTAGTTTCCAAATTTTGTTAGGATGTTAGGATAAAAAAGGTTATACAAATCTAAATCTTTCTAAATCAAAAATACTATTCTCTAAATCTTTCTAAATCATTTAATTATAGTTACTAGTTATAATTTGTTATTTTGATAGATTGATTTTTTTTATCTATAGTTTATTAAAATTTTCTAAATCATTTAATTATAGTTACTAGTTATAATTATTATGTTTAATGTTTAAATAATTATTATCTAAAATCTTAACTAAATCTAAAAAATCTAAAATAGTTTTATGTTTATATAGCTAATTAATTTTAAAAATTCTCTAGCCTAAATAAAAATAATTATTAAAAAATTATCTACACCAAATAAAAATAATTATTTTACTAAATAATAATAACTATCTTAATTAAAAAAATTATATTTATTATTGTCCATAACACCTATTTATTTTTGGTATTCTTAATTCATAATTAATTAATAATATAATTATCATATTTAATTGAATAACATAATAATAGCTATTAAATATTAATTTAAAACAATTTATATCATCTAAAATCTCAACAAAATCTTAAAAGAAATTATTATATTGAAATTTGAATTCATTTTCAGTCAGGTTTAAATTTTTTATTTTTTATATTTAAATCAATGAAAAAATTAATAATCCAAAATATTTTATTTTTATTTTTAAATTTTAAATTATAAAAAATGACAAAAGTGTCATTTTTAAAAAACATAAAAGGTATATTTCCAAACTTGTAAATGATAGTATAGTTTGCAAAAATTTGACAAAAGTTAGTATATCCTAACAAATTATCCCATTTATATTCATCATTTTCAACTTTTTAACTATTTTTCTTTCTTTCTAAACTTCAGATGAATTCAATTCGACTTACTAGAGGAACTGGATTAGATAACAAAATTGGAGAATCAAATCAATGTCAACAATTAGTACAGAGACCCAATCAATCTGTTGAAGAATTTTTGCATTCATCGTTGGATGCTTTTAAGAATCAAAGAAAATAATGTATATTATAGAAAAACTTTATAATATTCGTAACAAAAGATTATTCTAAATGCAGTTGATTATAGAAAAAACAACTACTCGGGAAGCATCAAGAGCATAATCTATATGCAATTTCAAATCTAAAACTTTAGAATATTAGTAACTAAAGATTACAACAAAAAGTTAATACAAAAGTTGTGCATTTTCCTTAACTACAAACTTCAACCCGTAAAATTTTATTAACAAGTTCAAGTTACATATTATTTGAGCTTTACGGTTGAGAATCATGTTCGTCTTTGCAATATGCCGATGAGCTATCCAAAGAAAAAAAGGAAAATGCATTCACTAAATCAATTTACCAAAACCTACTCAGATAGAAAAATGTGAAGAGAGATAGAAATTACATTCTCCAAATTCCATCAGTTCAAGCGCTTGTTGAGGAGAATCAACAGTTTGTTCTCGCAATCCAGCAACAAAAACTGAAACATTTAAGATTATGAAAATCAATCAAAATTTCAAAAACGAATTTGTTAACGAAAGAAGATTCACAAGACATATCTTCAGATTTTCATGAACCTGTAGTTTCTGATTTTTCGGTTCCAACAAATCGTTTATGTCTTCATTATAGATCTCTTAATAGGACATCCGCACCACAAACTCTCTGCTTGCATCCTGATCAAAGTAAAGAAATGTCAAAATCAAGTAATGCAAACCACATATAGAATCAAACATAAAACTTTCAGGAGAAAAAAAAACTTTGTTTAGAAGATCGAACACATCATGAAGAGCCAGAGACGTAATCCCAGGTTCAAGAGCTGATCCCCTCATTGTATGAGTCTTCCCACTGTTCGTTTGCCCTTAAGCTATTAGCGTTCCGTTGAAGCCACGAACAGCAGAAGCCACAATACTCTTTGCTTTAACTTCTTATATCCGAGAAAAGAGAGAATGAGAATAAAAAGGCGTATAAGAAACTGAGATTACCAAATGTGAAAGGTTGTTAATGTGGGATGTATATAGTATTAGATGATATCTTGTAAATTAATATTTAAAGTTTTTTTAAAATAATTTTTTTTTTAAATAACGAGTTATATATATTATCTGGTATAAAAATCCCAAAATTAAAAACAATTTAAATATCAATTTACATTGTTGTAAAAACAGTTTAAACTTGAAACATCTCTAATGATCCAAAAAGATTGACAGGATGTCAAATTCGGTTAGTTTTCACAATTTTGTAAATTAATACTCAAATTTTTTTGAAAACAATATTTTAAAAAAATAATGAGTTATATATATATATATATAATATAGTAAAAATCCGAAAACAAAAACAAACTTAAAAATCAATTTAAATTAATATTTAAAGTTTTTTGAAAATATTATATGTATTGAAAATAATTATATCCGTAATTATGCAGGTTTATAGAAAATCAATTAAAATATATGCAGATTTTGAAAATCAATCTAGATAAAGACCCGTATATATGCAGGTTTATAGAAAATAATTTAAACCCGTAAATTAAAATATTTATATCTAAATAATAATATTAATTTAAATGATATAATATACATATGTATATCTAATGTTTCATCAATAATGGTAAAAATAATGGTTATAATATACATCAGGTTTTTTTTATTGTAATTTTCATCAATTATAATAATGGTTTTTATCTGTATATACAATAATGGTAATTATTGTGTTGAAAAATACTCAATAATTACATTTTCATCAAGTAATAGTAAATTTACTCATATGAGCTCATTATCTTTTTTGAAGTTTATGAATTCCAAATTTCGAAAAGACGCACCATAGGATGAATATGACGATAAACACATTTGCAATATAATTGATCCAATGTCAAATAACTTTTGGTGTTTTCCATCATAAATAAATAAAAATATCTTATTAGTAGACAGTGCATCGCGGGAAAATATCTGCTTTATATTTTGTCATCGCGGAAAAATATCTGCTTTATATTTTGTTAGTTCATATAATTATTAAGTTTTAGGTTAGATTTATTTTATATTTTTAACATCTTATTTATTATTATTATATGTGGTTTATGTTGTGTTAATTAAAATTACTTATATATAATTATCTATGTGCAGTATTATGTTTGTAAACATATTTGTTTGATCATTTAGATTATAACATAATTTGGTTGTAAAAGTTAAGTGGTGTTATGTATATATTTTCACATCATTCAAAAAATTTATAACAGTTTGATTTAGTATAATATTAATTATTATCAATGATTAGAAATGTGATCCGAGATTCGTCATCATCCATCTTTTATATGCTCAGACCCGTCTTGATCCATTGATCCGTCTTGATTCGCCCTGATCCATTATAAACTATATTGTGCAGCGCGAATAAATGTATGCTTCATATTTTGTTACTATATATAGTCATAGATTATTATTAGTATTTTGAATTGTATTTATTTTATGTTTTTATCATCTCATTAACTAATAGATATACTATATGATTTAGAAAGATCCAACTGATAGAATTAATGAGTTAAATACAAATTATATTTGATATATGTAGTGAATTAAAATTATCATATTTTAAATGTTAAACTATTATTGGTAAACGGTAAACCAAAAATATTATTTCAATGCTATAATAATATATAAAACAATGCATGTCCGTTTAAAAAAAATCAAATTATAACATATATATAGAAAATATATATATAATATTATTATAAAATTATATGATTATTTAATTATTTATTAAACATATAATCAAATAAAAATATAAAGAAAAAAAAAATATTAACAAATAATTAGTAAGGTTTAATTGGAGAGAAAATATAGAGAGGGAATAATTAGTTAAATTAAATTTAAATTTAAATCTAAATTAATTATATAATATAACTAATAATGTAAGTCCAATGGCAAATGATGTAATATAACATGTAAAAAAGGTTAATCTTGTTTTAACATTGCTTAAATATTATTCGATTACTTCCTCAAATTAGAACCTGAAATCAAAACGTATGTCTGAGAATTACCTTTAGATCAACTTTCCTCTTTGTATAACCAATATCCGGAGACTCTTATCCGTCGGTTTCGAAGAGAAAAGAACAGCGACGCCTTCTCTTAATTTCAGAACATAAACAAAGATTAGACTCGATTGGTTCAATAGTTCATCGTGCATGAGAATGGATTCGTTTAAAAAATTAGGAGCTAAAGCTTACCAAGGATCTGAGACTTAACTTACAGATAAGGGTTTGAATATCAAATTTTAGTGGGAGTTTTGAAATTTTTGATATCTTGGAGGGAAAATACTTTGAAGAAGAGGGAACTTCTAACTCTGCTTTTATTTAGCGGAAACACAAACGGAATTTTAGAGAAGAAGAATTAGATGCTCGTCCAGGGACATCTAAGCTCACTTTTAGAAAAAGAGAGAACAGTTTCTAAAAATACTAAAATATTGAGCCTGATTTGTAATATTCTTTTTCCATGTCGTCAGTTTTTTACTTTTCACCGGATCTCGTGGTACAAAGTTGGAAGGAAAAGGAAATGCATTGTGGTATTCAACTTTTCTTCAAGAAAATTATCTTCTTCCTTTTTCTTAAAAAAAAAATACTCTTTCTAACGACATTTTATACCGTTTTCAACCTCGGACAGTAAACATCCTGCCGTTTTAGCAACGATTAATGATTCGCCTAATATTTCCTTTCTTGGGTCTTCGCAAATTTAATCCACTAGCTACCCAAACCCAACCACGCTAGACGACATAAAGCATCCTTTAATATGTTTTTCTTGCCATTAATTAAATCAACATCAACCGACGCACCATCTTAATTTGAATAATCAGAATAACTATTACCAATGAAAACGGGTATTATCAAATTTAAACTCTTTTATAACCTTCCATCTAAGTCTTCTAGTCTAATTTTTATAGTGCATTTAACAATAATTTGGTGGGAAATCAAATTTGTTAAATGTTGAAGAAAATAAGAAAGTGAGAAAAAAAACACTAGTCCAGGTTAATGACAGTCACTGACTCGTTATCAGTTAAGTGGAGGAAAATAAAATAGAAAAAGGAAATTTATTATATATCATATATACTTTTTTTCTTTTAAAAATTATAAAGGGATAACAAATAGAGCACGTACAGTCAAATAGTCTCGATCAAAAGTGGAAACAGCTAAGAACTTTCTTCCCCATTTCTTTTGTGTGATTCTGTATTGAAATGAAGAACATAACGGAGGTGACTTCACGCGCCACCAATCGTTAACCGCCGTTTAAGAAAACTCACGGCGTAAATCATGGGATGTGCAGCTTCGAAGCTCGAGAATGAAGACACCGTTAGGCGGTGTAAGGAACGTCGCCGTCTAATGACGGAATCTGTTAACTCACGACATCACCTTGCTGCAGCTCACGCTGACTACTGTCGATCACTTCGTCTCACTGGATCTGCTCTTTCCTCTTTCGCCGCCGGTGAGCCTCTCGCTGTATCAGATCAAACTCCGGCCGTTTTTCTCCATACTCCTCCTCCACCGTCTGAACACTCTTCCGCTAAATTTGTACCTCCTCCACGTGTCCCGCCATCACCTGCTCCTTCTTCAGTCTATACACCGCCGCCGGCTCCTTCTTCACGGTCTCCTTCCGTTGCTAGCTCTAAGCTACCTCCTATCCTTTCAGCATCCTCTAATCGGCGGCGGAAACAACAACCTAAGCTGCCTCATATACTCTCAAGTCCTTCGTCTAGTGAGAGATCCAATTTCATGCCGGAATTTTTCCCTACTGCTTACCAGAACTCCACTTACTCAGCTACTCCGTCGCAAGCCTCTTCCGTATGGAATTGGGAGAACTTCTATCCTCCTTCTCCTCCTGATTCTGAATTCTTCGATAGGAAATCTCAAGAGAGGCAACAACAGAACCGCTTTGGCGATCTAGCTGACGGCGGCGATGATACCGAAACAGAGAGATCGGAGCATGATTTTCCCTATACCAGTAAGAAGAAGCAGTTCGAGTCTATGAATAGTGCGGTGGAGGAGGAAGAGGAGACAGAGAGAGAGGAAGTGCGGTGTAGCGAATGGGAAGATCACGATCATTTCAGTATGACGAGCTCATCCGATGCCGCGGAGGAGGAGGAGGAAGAGGATAGAGAGTCAATGTCCGAGATCGGGACGCGTTCTGACTTCGGATCATCTGTGAGGACTAGTTCGATGAGACGGCACCACCACCAGCCCCCAGTAATGCCGCAGGAGTATGGCGGCGTTGCACAAGAGAAATATGGCAAAGCAGATGACGCAACGACTTCTTCCGGCAGCTACAGAGGCGGAGGAGAGATGGTGGTGAGGCATAGAGATTTAAAGGAGATTGTTGATGCGATTAAGGAGAATTTCGACAAGGCAGCCTCCGCCGGAGATCAAGTCTCTCAGATGCTTCATCTTGGCAGGGCTCAGCTCGATCGCAGTTTCAGCCAATTGAAGAGTGAGTTTGATCGCAGTTTCAACTCTATGTGTGTAGAATCTGGCATATGTTAACTCGTGAACTAAATTGTGAATTGTGCATTGTGAATTTTGCGTTTTTAGAGACGGTGATTCATTCCAGTAGTGTATTGAGCAACCTGAGCTCATCCTGGACCTCAAAGCCGCCATTGGAAGTCAAGTACAGGCTTGACACAACCGCACTGGACCAACCAGGCGGCCCGAAGAGCCTTTCTTCCAGTCTAGACCGCCTCTTGGCATGGGAGAAGAAACTATATGAGGAAGTCAAGGTCACTTTTTTTTTATCCAATCAGCTTTTGTTATCTTTCGTATGTTTTGGTTTCACTAACTATTGGTGGTAGGGCTGAACTTTCAGGCTAGAGAAGGGTTAAAGATTGAGCACGAAAAGAAGTTGTCAAAGCTTCAAAGCCAAGAATACAAGGGAGAGAATGAGATCAAGCTAGACAAGACTAAGGCCTCTATAACGAGGTTACAGTCTCTCATAATTGTTACTTCCCAGGCCGTTTCAACCACATCTACTGCAATTATCCGCCTTCGAGATACTGATCTTGTCCCGCAGCTCGTTGAACTCTGTCATGGGTAAGTTTGCTTTGTTTGATTTGTCTCATTTAGCTCATTGTGTATCAATGGTTATACAATATTGACTGCGCTGTTAGTTGCAACCCTACCAGCTGCTTGCATTGACATGTCTGTAGCAGAATTTAGTCGTAGAAGTCTGTATATACACTGTCACCTACTTTTACACCTATAAGAGAATCGTGTGGACTCATCAAGTAGGGAAACATTTAATGGGAAATATGCTAGCTGCAGCAATCACTTATCTCATGCTTTTATGAAGCCATTATTTAGAATTGGGGATTCCCTGATATGATTGGCTGCTTCGTTGAGTGAGACAAAGATCCCTAACTCTCTTACATGTTGTTAAGAATTTTGGGCTTTTATAGCTATCTTGTCCAAGTAACGACTAACTAGTAAGCTGCTGAATTGGTGATCATGTATTTACCTAAGTTACACAGGCTGAGTGTTATGATTAGGCTGATTGGCTAAATTTAGTTCAATGGACATGAAATTCTTTTGCTATCTGGTATCCGTCATGTTAATTTTGATAGAGATTAGAGATAGATTTTCCCAATGTTAGTGGCAGGGTGGTTTAGAGCTTGCATTTTATAGGTAACCAAGTTCAGAGTGTCACTAGTTGTAGTGATGCGAGAAAAAAAAAAGAGAGATGGATATAAAACCATTTTGAGTAATTCATGCCAAACGTCTAAGACTATGCTGTAATATTTGTTTTGATTCCATCAGTGATGCAGTATAAGGTACTTTCTTTGAACACCAGAGGATTACTTGCTTATCTTTGTTGTTTTCTTGTGCAGCTTCATGTACATGTGGAAATCAATGCATCAATTTCATGAGATTCAGAACAACATCGTACAGCAAGTTCAGGGGCTCATTAACAGGTCAGGCAAAGGGGAATCGACATCTGAACTACACCGACAAGCAACACGGGACTTGGAAACAGCCGTCTCTTTATGGCACTCCAGTTTCTGTCGGCTGATTAAATTCCAACGGGAGTTCATACGTTCAGTTCAAGCCTGGTTCAAGCTAACTCTTCTTCCAGTTTGCCACGATGACAATGCCAGTCACAAAGAGCCTGTAGATGCCTATGCATTTTGCGATGAATGGAAGCTTACTCTAGACCGAGTTCCGGACACAGTGGCTTCTGAAGCAATCAAGAGCTTCATCAACGTTGTTCACGTGATATCCGCGAAACAGTCTGAGGAGCTAAAGATAAAGAAAAGAACTGAATCAGCATCAAAGGAGCTTGAGAAGAAAGCTTCATCACTTAGAAACATCGAAAGGAAATACTATCAGTCATACTCCACAGTCGGGTTTGGTCTCCCGGATTCAGGACCAGACAACGGACAAGGATTAGACGCTCGGGACCCGCTCACGGAGAAAAAGTTAGAGCTAGGAGCATGCCAGAGAAGAGTGGAGGAAGAAATGTTGAAGCATTCAAAGGCAATAGAAGTAACAAGAGCCATGACTCTGAATAACTTGCAGACAGGTTTACCCGGTGTGTTCCAAGCTTTAACGAGTTTCTCTGCTCTGTTCACGGAGTCCTTACAAACGGTATGCACTCGCTCATACTCCATCAAATAGCACACAATATTTTATATGTTATTTTTACTAATACACTATAGTTGGTAAAATACAAAACTATATAGTTAAAAATTTCGTGTCTTTATTTCTGGTTGTTTGATATAGTTGCTTGGATATTGTTTATTTCTGAAAAGAAAATGTATATATGGTGGAGTCTCTCTAGGACATGGCTTTTTGATTTTCTGATTATGAAATGTGGGAATTTGTGTTCATGTAGTTGTCAACTACATGTTCTAATGAAATGAATAAAGAACAATCTCTTGCTTGTTCGTTAATCCGTGAGATATATATTAATAGTAATAGCAGGTTGGTCATTACATTATGGAGCTGGCCTCGAACTGTCTCCTTTTGGCATAAAACTGGTCGGTCTGAGGTACTATTACGTAAAATGTCTATAGTGGGGTCCGTTTTCATCGGATTCCCTTAGAAAGAAGTTAGGATCTGACAAGTGATCATTTCTCTTGTTTGTCTCAAGCACATGGTGTTCTTGGTAGACTAGGGAGGGTTAATGAAAACAAACGTGATTTTATCTTTTACATATTATAAGATGTTATTTAATCATAGCCGAGTCCCATTTTATATTATTAAGATGTGATACTGAGATCAAGCGAAGATCATGCCCGACTCTTTTCAACCAAACACATACAAATGCCAAAATCAGTTCAGTTTTTGGGATTAAAAATATACAACAAAAATTGGATCATTGATTCGTTTTAGATCATAATAATTTTTTGGGACCACAAAAAATGTTCATAAAGATGTAACCAAAGCATAGCCTAGCAGTGACAGTGACATTACGATTTATTAGTTACTATGGGTAGAAAAAGGATACCGACAAACCTTACAGTAGTAATGAAGATTTTTCTTAAATAATTCTGACTTGGGGCTTTCCATGTCCTTACAAAAGTTTTGGTTTCATGGAAGAAGATTTAATCTCCGATACAAAAAGAGAATACCTAAGCTACTCTGAGTAATAAACTCCCACTCCTGATCTATTAAAGCTTGAGGCATGGTTACGATATATAGCGACATTAAAGACTAAAAATGACTAACAAGGTACCAAACACTGAACTCTTGGAGGAAGCTTTAGAAAAACTCGAAGTCTAGAAATTTACCACCAGATTTCGTATCTGCTGCTGCTGATACTGCTGGTGGTCCCATCATCCTTTTGCTATTACTACCAAACCCAACCGGATCAATCGGTCCATACTTTGGTGGCGGTTCCGTCTCCATTTGTCTTGGTACTTCAGGAGGAGTGCTACACCTTATCAATGCCCAATTCACACCTTCAAAGAATGGATGCTGCTTTATCTCTGTTGCTCCTCTTTTTGTCCCTAACCTGTTCTTTGGATCTTTCACCAGTAAAGCCTGAATCAAGTCTCGCCCTGCGTAGCTTGTCGCTGGTGACTCAGGGAATTTCAACTGTTCTCCAACTACATTGAATAGAGTAGCTCGATTCCCTGATCCTTTAAATGGGGTTTTCCCGTATAGGAGCTCGTGCACGAAGATACCAAAAGTCCACCAATCCACTGCGCTTCCGTGTCCTTCTCCTTTGATGATCTCTGGAGCTAAGTACTCGTGGGTTCCAACAAAGGACATGGACCGTGTGTTAGGTTCAGCTACTAGCTCCGGGAGAGAACCAGAGTGTGATTTGAAGAAATCTGTCTGGGTTTTACGGGCCTTGTTCTTTTTGTTTTTGTTAGGGAAGATACTGCGCGGTAAGAAGCATGAGGGTTGGATGATGCAAGCTGATGTAGGCTCCATACAAGCGGGTTGAACGCAGAACGCGCCTCGTCTAGATGGATCTGAGTCGAATGTTTTGATCAGTGTTGGAGAAACCGCACATCTCAGGGAGAGATCAAAGTCGGAAAGCATTATGTGACCGTCATCTCGGACCAGAACATTCTCAGGTTTCAAGTCTCTGTAAACAACTCCGAGCATGTGGAGATACTCGAGAGCTAGCAACACCTCTGCAGCATAAAATCTGCCAAACAAAATAAATACGAAACATCCAAAGAAAGTGAGATAACCATGAATGAAATATAGCTTCCCAAACATTGAAACCAAGAGAGAAAACATACCGAGCAGCATACTCCGAGAAATGCTTCCCGGGTTGGCGTTGCCTTAAAGTGTGCAGATCACCTCCAGGACAGTATTCCATGACCAAACACGAGAATCTATCTGTCTCAAAATGAGTGTACAATGTCGGTAGAAACGGATGATCCAATAGCTGTAGAATATCCCTCTCGGTCTGAGCTCGATTTAACTTCTTCCGGTTCTCAAGAGAAGCTTTATCCATCACTTTCACAGCAAAATGACACCGAGTTCCGCTTAACTCAGCCAGATAGACACTCCCAATATCACCACAACCCAACCGCTTCAGCAACTTGAAGTGGCTCATTCCCAAAATCCCATCTCGAGTCCGGATAGCCAAGATAGCATTCCACCTAGGATCATTCCCTTTGTGTGGCTTATTAAGGCTTCCCGTAAAATTGCTCCAGCTGCTCTCTTCGCTTAGGCCGCTGCTATCGCTTGCTCTGCTTGCACTCGTCTTGGCGCTTTCAAACGAATCCAAAACCATACTGATACTCCTGTCACAGTAGTTCTTGTCCATACTAAGCACAACATCGCTCCGCTGTGTACTACTTGTTGCAGAAGAGCTATTAGCAATACTCATAGCCCGGGCGAAATTCATACTTTCAACACTACTGCTATGTGGGCTCACATTGGTACTGGGAGGCAGAGAAGCATCCCAAACACATTCCTTGTCTGAATCTGGCGGTAGTAGAGAGTTTTCTGTGTTCTGTGATGCACGAGCCACAGAGAACGGGGACAGCGTCGTAGCAGGTTCCTCAACTATGCTTTCAGCAGGTGAAAGTATACCCGGGCTTGGCTTCTTCGGAGGCACGCAGAGCGAGAGATCCTCGAGAAAGGGTCCTTTAGTAGTAGACATGCTCTTCATCAAGCAAACCGAATCAGGTTTGTTTTTCTCACTGATGGGCACATACACACTTGTTATAAGATCCATGTCGTCAGGCTCTGGAGGATGACTAACCCCACGGAAAGAGCTAGAACCAGCTTCCTCAAACATATCATTGCTTCCCTTACAAGTAACATCATCATCAACAGCTCCGATTTCTTCGATCTCCAACAAAGGATACTTGGCCTTCATCGTTCTAACAGAGTTTACAACAGGCTCAAACTCCTGAAAATCATTCAGGTTACCACCAAACTGACTCATAATCACATCTTCTCTATGCACATTCAGAACTTGGCTAAGTTCTCTCCCCAACGTGGTAGTTGGATTCACTGATCTTCCAGTGTTGTATCGAGCAGCTCGTTCCCTCAAAGACTCCAAATGCATACCATTACCAGTATCTCTAGCTTCCAAGTCTAAGTAAGGTCTTCTAGATAAATGACCAGAGACAGGACCTTTACTAGGAAGTCTCTTGAGCTCAGCAACTCTTTCCATTTCCAGCATTCATGCGATCTTTAACACCAACCCTCAGAATCTCTATAATCACCTTAAAAGCAAATAATGTCAGCTAACTCAATATCTCTTTTTGACTTCAATTTACATAAGCAAACACTAGAGAGATACAAACAATAACGGGACCATATTCTAAAATCTTGTCGGCGAATATATTTAAGCACACACACAAGCAGAATAGAAACTGTAACACGTGATTTGGGAATAAACCTCAAGTACTAATTTTTCATTTGTGATTTCAAGACAAAGAATAGAACACGAGTGTGTGTGTGTGTGTGTGTTCCATTGTTTCGATCTGAAATTTCCAGAAACCTTGTCGAGAAAAAGAAGAATCTTTAAAATAGGAGTTTCTGGAAAGTTGGATAAGTGAAGGAAACATCATAGGGATTATAAACTCTTCTTTAACTTTCATTCATAGTTACAATCAAACCCACAAAAATTTCCAAATAGAAAACGACAAAGTAAAGAGATTTATAAACAGGACTAGGAATCGTAATCGTAATCGTCACTAACCGGAAACCAGAGACGAATACCGCCGATAATCCCGAGATCGAATGGTTTTGTTCTTCCCGGTACAATGCAGCCCATACAGAGAGAGATTTATCACCGGAAAACGTAACCAAAGAGGAGATTTTTTAGTCTGCGAATTAGAGAGGAGAAAACCAAAAAAAATCTCAGGGCTCGAAAATTAGAGTGGTGGTGGGATATGGAGTCTGTAGCTCAAAGGCTTTTGCTTTATGTGTGTGTGGGGGCGCTATCTTAGCTGCGACTGACGGTAACGGAGAAACTTCAAAGAATTAAATTAAATTTTTTTAAAAATGACAAGAGTGAGAGTGGGGCCCATTTACTGTAGGGTCCAGTTATTAAAGTAGGGCCTACATGTGTTCCTTCTTCTACCTACAATTTGTTTTGAGACGTTTCTTTTGTTATGTTGATTGATCAAAGGTTTTTTTTTTTTTTTTTTTGTGACATATTCCCGTCTATACTAATTTTTAAACTTTCTTATTTTAGTTTTTTCTAGTGTTTTCAAAAAGTATGTGCAATTAATCGTTAGAAATCAAAACATATGTTGGTGATTTGTTCCATGAGCAATGCTATATGAAAGATTTTGTTTCTACACATTTAAATATTTTTATAATGATCCAATTTCATTTATTTTGATAGAGATGAAACTATTCCTTTTGTTGTAGAATAAAATATAGAAGATGAATAGTGAAAGAAAGAGACAAAGAATCAAAGCCTTGTGGATTTGTGAAAACACTTTTTTGACCCACCAAGCGCATATATTGATTAGCTTTTTCTTATTTTTCTCACCATTTCCCATCACTTTTCTTTTTTTCCCTTTTGTTTTATTTTCTTTTTCATCTACTCAAGATTTTGTCTTCATTTGAACATGTGTTCATAGAATTTAAATGGTAGTAGTTACTTTTTTTTTGTTTTTTTTTTTGATAAGTCACTTAATATCTAATGGTAGCCATTCGAAGAACGAATGAAATAGAAAAAACAATGAGTGGAGTAAGTGCAATAGATTGTGATAAATAAGAAGAGTGGGAACTTGATTTACAGAGTAATACACATATGTATAGCAATGAATTGAGTATCCAGAAAGAAAGAAAAAATCACTATTTTAATTAATCTCTTGTGTCTCCATTTCCACTAATTTGTGTCCACTATCTCTTTATGCATATAATGGCCATAATATTGTATTTATAATGGAACAGTTGAGTTTCAATTGACATTATGTGTTTGAAAGCAATGATTAGCGGACACTGTTTTGTGAGTTATAAAAATGTGTGAATCATATAATATTGTCTTAATTTCAGCGATACGAATAGTATAATTGATTAAGAAAACAATGTTGGACCTCGACGCTCTAATCATGGTAGGCTTGGTAAATGATGCTTTATTTGTCTGCAAAGTAAATAAAAGCTGCGACGATAATTTTATTAGAATTAAAAAAAAAAAAAAAAGTTTAACACTGCTAATAATGTTTAAAAAAAAACTCCGGTAAGTATAATTTGGAAAGCTGAGTTGAAATTCTCTAAGCAAAAGAAAAAAAAAACAAAAATTATAAGTAACAGAGATAGTTGTCGGCCTAGAGAGGGTAAAAGACGGAAATAACCTTCATAGCGAGACGTTGTAAAGCTTTTGAGACGAGGTTTGGGTGGAGGGTAAAATAGGTAAATACGAATCAAGATGGATTGCGCGTGGATTGAGGAGATGTATGTCTGGGACAGTTTTATCTTTATCACTCTAACCAAACGGTCCAAAACACATGCAGTGTGTCGTCCTTTTATTTACTTTTATTTTCTTGTTTTTTGTAATCGCTCAAGACAAATTTTAATGTCCTTAGAATATGTATACTAGTATCAAATCCTGTAGTTCTAAGTGAAATCATGTCTGTCACGATGTTCTCATACAGTAAAAAGAAAGTCCCATGAGTCCATTCGAAATTGGAATTTCTATGTAATTTTTAGTTATCATAAATCTTCCGGTAGACCATTTACTAAAATACCAAATCCTTTAGGTAATTAGTGGTTATTGATATTTAATTACGTGAGTGTATTGGTTGGTTATATGGGTGTGAATGTGTGGTACTATGACTATGGTATCTTTATAGGTGGGGCTTGAATCTCAGCCTTCTCTTTTTTTTATGAAAAGCACTTGGAAGAAGAAAATAAAGAAGGGTTTGAAACTTTGAACACATAATAATAATAGACGTATCGAAACTATACAAAAGGAAAAAGCAACACCATTCTTAAATTGTGGACTCTCTTCTGATTCCATTCTCATCACATTATGCTTTATTCTTTTCCTCCTCACTTACATTATTATTTTTCATTTTCAAAATATTTTGTTGAGTAAGCCTGATGGGTCATTGATCTAATGGTAATGATTAATTTGAAATAAACTAATATAGTAAATTCCGCTAACTCCAATTTCATAGGTGCAGACTATTTTGAACCATCCGACATTAAACGTAAATCACGTGTTCCATTTTTTTTTTTTTTTTTAACTTCTTATCAAAAATGAACTAATTTTCAAAACTATTGTACAGTATTTGGGTTAAAAAAAAATGGTTGGTATTCTATAAAGAGCCATTAACCTTAACCATAAATATTAATGGTCCAAGAACATCTAAACTGAAAAAAAAATAAAAAATAAAAAATAAAAAAAATCAAACTTTCTATGCTGCTGGAAACCAAAAGATTATGTGGGTCGTAGTGAACTTGATAGGAACGTGATTTAAAATGGGTCAAATATTTGCATTCAATCCTAGTATAGACCAAGCCCATATATAACTTAGGCCCGTAATATTTCTGCCTTCAAGAGGCCCAGTTTTTTTAAAGGCCTTAGGCACTAATATGACAAATAAGAAGAGACTGTAAATCAACTGGTCTTCTGATTTGTTTTTGTTTAGTTTTTGATTAATCACCATTGTTCTTTCATAATCTTTTGTTAATAATCATTGCTGATAATCGAATCGCTTAGACTGATTAATTGGTGAAATGAATTTAATCTGGAAAAGATCATAGCAACAATATACTATACCATTAAAATATGTGTAAACATACGATTGATTGCAAAGATGTCTATTGGGAGATCGAGATATCGACCCAAACCGAATCGAGATCAAGAAGGATCTAGAAGTATCTTAACATTTATCAACAATCTTCTATAATCTTCTTGATATCAGTTCGTAATGTAGGTCCATGTAAACTCGGTTTGGGTCGATTTCTCGATCTCCCAATAATGTCCAATAGTTCAATCTACACATCACATAACTCTCACGTTTAGATGTGAGGCACTTTTTGAAACTGTGGCCGGTAATATAAAAACAAAGAAGCTCGTATAGAAATTACCATAGGTATCATTAAACTACTTAACTCAATACGTAATTGATTTTTGAGTTAGAAATGTAGAATAGTGACAAGAGTTTCACTACCTTTTAACTTCTCACAAGCCACAATTTAGGACACGTACACGGTGGAAAATTTGGACGGCGAAGCCGCAGAGTAAAAAAAAAGCCTAACTGGGGTCCAGATTCCAGCTATGAAAGTGTAATGTAATAGTCCATCACATCAAATATATATTTTTAGCACGATCAACAGAAACTACTCATTCACGTAAAGTCACATCATTTCATGGAAAAAACAAAATCTATTCGGTTGAAGCAATAGTTGAGTTAAATCATTATTGATGTAAGAATCCAATATATTTTTGGAAGGTACTCATATGTGGATGAGGAGCCCAAATTGATTAAATAGCGGATTTCTTTTCCGGCCAAAAAGGTAAAATTCAAAAACGTTATTGATATGAAAATATGATAAATGAGTGGTTTTTTTTTTTCGCTTTTCCATTTGGCCTTAAATCCAAAGAACAAAGTACCAATGCGCCGTTACGAGCAAAAGCTTTTCACGACTCTTTTAGTTTTGAGGATTTGGCTGAAATCAAAAACGTAATTATTAGGATCTAATAGATAATGCACCCACGCTTTTTCTTTTTGATACTCGGTCAAAGTCCACAATCATAATCCTCTCTCAAAGTAAGTCTAGTTTGGTAGAGTTATAATTTCAAATTGAGAAAGTTATCAAATTTAAGGATGAGTATTAGTCCGGTATCCAAGAAATTTAGTGCCCCTTATCTATAAACTTGCATTATATATAATTATCCTGATCTTGTCCTCGTTTATGTAGGATTTTAATGTCTATAACTTCAATTCCTGCAGACAATTTGAATTGGTCCGTTGTCTGAAAACACATGATACATAGTTTTGTAGAATAATAATCTAAGATTTGTTCTTTCTATAAAACTCTTTAAGAAGATAAAAACACAATCAGAATCAGTTCAATAACTCATTCTAAGAACAGAGAGGATATTGTGAAAAAAACATTTCATATTTGTGACAAGATTCATAGCTCTTTCACTGTAACGCTATTTGCAAGACTAATCGTTGTGAGTATGTGGCAATGCTTTGAAATGGTGCAACACCTTTTGTATTACCCAAACTGCTTCAAAACTCGTTACATAGTTACTGCGATGGCTTACATAGCAACCGCGATGGCTAGTGTTTCCTCTTACCGCCTCCTTTCTTCTTTCCTTTACTCTTCTTTTTGCCTTTTTTCTTATCTCCTTTACTCTTTCTGCCTCCTCCTCCTCCCATGTTCTCGTTCTTACGACGATTGCTCATCTTGTAGTCTCTGTCATTATTCATTGAAGAACCAGAACGTAACAAATGCCTAACATCAAGAACACCGCCTTTGAAATTCCCTACAGTTGACTTCAAGACTCTCTCCTCTGGCGTACGCTTCCTCTCTGCGGGTTTCCTCGTACTTCCACTACCAAACTGTCCTCCAAATCTTCCAAGAATAGCATTCTACAAAACACCCCAATACCAACAAATGAGACTAGTTGTTGTAATCAATCAAAAGAACAGAGAGCTGTTCATCAAAATGTAAAATCTCACATGTTCCAACATCTTCTCTTCTCTTTCTTTCTGTTTCTTCATCTGTACTCGCGCTACACTCAGGGGTAACCTCTGCTTCTTTTGAGGCTACAAGAGACAACAAAACGAAATCTTCAAACACTAATCCACATCAAAAAATCTCAACTTCACAAAAAGGTTTTCACAATGTGTACAACAAATCTTTACCTTTCCACCGAGTTCAGTCACTTTCTTGTTCTCCAATGCTTTCTTATCTTTCCATGTCATATGTGATCGACCTTAATACAACAATAAGTTGAACTCAAGTGAACAACGAAACTTGCATCAATAATCACAATCAAATTGAGAGAGAGATAAAAAGAGAGTGTTAGTTACCAAAGAGCTCAACATCTTTCATAATCTTCTTAAAGCTCAGGTCTTCATTAACAGACTCCATGCCTTCCTTTTTCTTCTCCATTGGCTTACGATTATACATTTTTGTTTTGAGTTTTTCTGATACACAAAATTGAGAGAGGTTAAAAGCATTGAGCTTTGCGAATTAATTTCGCATCTACAATTTGCATGTCTTGAATTCGTTTACCTTCAAACATCCCAATCGAAATTGGATTCTAGATTCCGACTAATTTAGGTGATATCAATCTCATAACCTAAGACTAGGTAAGATCGAATACACTAACCTGAAACCTGAGGAATACACAATCGGTAGCTTGCTTGCTGAGGGCGATGATATCAAAACTAGGGTTTAGGGTTTGGCTTCAATGGTGGATTGCGATCTCCTCTGGAATGCGGTGGACAAGGAAAGGTTTCGTCGAATTAGCTTCTTTTTTGGGCTTTTTGGGCTCTTAATGGATTTTTAACTAAACGGCCATAAGTTTGGGTTTTAGTTTCTTCTCCCAATAATTTTAGCTCTATCTTTTTTTGCTTATTTTGGAGTATTAAAAAATGTTAACTTTTTTTACCCAAAAAATATACACACATGATACAAATGCATGCGTTTTTTTTTTTTTTTGGAATGTCAACTGTCAACAGTCTTCTTTTTCTTTTTCTTTCTCTTTTTCTGGGAGTATATAAAAAACGTGAATTTTAATTTTTGATGGGGAGAGGTATACACTGCATTGGTCGGAAACTGGGGAGTTATCAGCTATTTGCCTATACAACACTTCTTCTCTTTTAAAAAAATAAAAAATAATATTAAAGATTACGCCAAAGAATAATAATAATATATTTACTGTTGTTTTTCTTAAAGTGAAAAATCTATTTTTCAGCTTTTGCCTACACGCGACTACTCAAATCGATTAGCTGACTATATTTAGTGTTACAAAACGATCAAAACCCATTTAAGTGTAAAATAGAGGTAACGTGTGATTACAATAATATAACAAGAATAATTTATATTTAAGGTTTCAAATTATTTTTAAACAAAAATCGTACATGTTTTGCTATAAGGGTTAAGATCTAGTTATATTAATTTGAAATATATGTTTATACATATAAAAATGGACTAACATACAATATATCAAACAATATGTAGTAAAGAATTTTCCGGTTCATACAAACGGTTATTTACTTTAAATGGGCAGCTTTGTTGGTTCTCAATTACGTGCCATATTTGGATAAATCGAGCAACAATCTCTAAAGAGATTCTCATAAAAAGTCCATTGTTGCAAAAAATTGAGGAAGTCATATTGATGGGGCTAATTAGTCAATTTCGTTTATGACCATAGAAACAATAAAATGTGCTGAACAAAAGAACACAAGGAAATGTGAACGTATAATATTGGATAGGACGAAAATAATATTGCGTCTTCCCATTGTTTTTTTAGTTTTGCTTTAAGAAAAAAAAAATATCTTTGCTTTTGGTCCATCTCCATCTCCACGTTACTCCACTCGACATACGTGAAATTCCACGTGGACTTGTATAATTCACAACATTGTAATGAACACAAAATAATATTGCATACAAATAACGTAGATTAATATGATAGCTGTAAATTAATTTTGACTTTAAAGGACATAGTTCTAAAACACTCTCGGAGATATAATATTTTATAATTTTCAATTAAAGTATACATCGTCAAAACAAAACAAGTGTCCACATAAATTTTCCAAAAAACTCCAATTCCAGTTAACATGCTTTTCCAGACTTAATTGACGAAAAAAGAGTGCAGGGGAGTTGAAATGAAGGTGAGATTTAGGTGAGAGAGACGAGGACATGCATTAATTTTGATTATTTTGACTGATTCTTTTGGGTGGTTGTTGGGCAGCCGCAATTTCGCACAATGTTGAGATGTAGGAGGCATTAAGGCATACATACACACGCAACACTCCTATTTATTTTTGTCAAATATTTATATACATAATTATGTCAAATGTACGTCACCATTTATTCGTATATATTTTGTGATTTTTTTTATTTTTATATTGAGAGATCAGCATTGTCTTAATTTTATTGTTAACAGAAATTATCATTCTGATTTATCAGAACTTTTAATGAATAGGAGAAAATAAATTATCATTGGTAGAAAATCATTTAAATTTTTTACAATAGAACAGGATAATGATAAAGTAAGAAGTAATACAATTAGCACCAATTATCAATTCATCAACAGTGTCGTCGAAAAATAAATAATATAATTTTATAATAATAAATCCGTATTGTCGTGGTCTCCGCATCGCGTGGGCTGTTTTTAGTCTTTGTTCAAAAGTCGGCTGAAAGCTCTAAGATGGCATTTGTATGTATATCACATGATTCACGTAAAAGATGAAACTCAAAGAGTTCTATATTTTTTTGTTGACTTCGATAATTAATGTTTCTGAATTTGTTACCGTAACTTTTGAATTTGAAACTATTGGATACAATAAATTATATACTTTTGTCGAAACAAGATGAAGCGCAAGTTATATTGTGTTATACTATTACTTAGTTGTTGTATTTAACTAAGTGTTAATGTAATATACTTATTAATGTTATTTATGATTAGAAATATTACGTTTCTTTAGGGGAACAAATGTATGATAACTAATGATAGCATTTTCAAAATAGAAAACGCACAACGATATTAAGGGCCAAAGGCAACGTTGGGCACCTATTTGCAGACATATTACCAATATGTGCTAGATAGAATACTTTGGACCAGTGTTAGAAAAAAATGCACAAGCGAACAAAAAAAGTCTCAACCATAAACAATTTTTTTTTTTTTTTTGTGTGTTAAAGGCTAAAAAGTGGTCGGAGAGTGTAGTCAAACTGTAGATAAGGTTTCCACAATAACGGTAAACGGAAAAAGTTAACTAGATGCGATATTGACTTCTTGTTTACAATCACTAGAGACAATGAGTGAAAAATGTAAGGAAAAAACTCCAATGTAAGCTTGATGATCAACATGTGTGACGGTCTCCACTCCAAACCTATGATATATTTTTTTTGCCCAAGAACGGTGTGGGTCTAAACAAAGTAACAAGTAACGATGATCGCTTTCTACAACTCTGTATATCTGCAAAGCTAGCATTTTAGGTATGGGTCGGTTATGCGATCTATTCACTTTTTATAACATATATATTTTGAGAGTACGACATGCCTATATATGTACGTATACGGCTTGGATCTTCCATGCTATATTTTCTTTCTCCATATCACACGCAAATATAGTGACGCTGATTGTTCCCTGCATGCACTTTCTCAGTAAAGTGATTTTTCTCTCTCTCTTTTTCTTCAAAATAAGGAGAAATGATGACTATAACAAAAGCTAGTCCTGGGCATTCGGTTAATTCGGGTTATTCGAGTCGGTTTAATCGGTTTGCTTGAAATTCGGTTTCTGAAAATTTATGCCGAATTAAACCGAATATTGAATCTGGAAGATTCGGTTCGGTAGTCGGTATAATCGGGTCGGTTATCATACAAATGTTGGGTTCCGACAATACATTAAAAAAATTCAATTTCGGTTATTTTAAACCGAACACCTACAAAAACCGAAATCAAAGTCAACAAACACTCGTACTTCACAATTCGATCGACTTATCACAATTCGATCGACTTATCATTACAGACCATTGCAAAAGCTGCTATGCTAGCATTACATCAAGTTTAAGCTAACATTACATCAAGTTTACGCTAGCATTACAAAAACATCAACTTGAAGTAAACATTAAAAAGTAAGAGTTACTAACTTCTTAACAAATACTTGAGAAAATGATAAGATGTTAGTAACTCTTACCAAAGTTGTTTGTAGTTAGTAGCTACACAAAAGCACGCTAATCCGCATCAAAAAGGACAAAAGAGCAGCTTCATAATCAGTCTATAGTCTCCCTACCTATCCAGTCCGTGTCCAGTCCATTGTTAAGGCTACTTATCCACACCAAAAAGAACAAAAGAACATCTTCCTACCTGTGGTGATAAAAAATTGAAAATCATAACATAGAGATAATAGTTAATAACTTAACATTGTTAACAAACTTAACAATGTAAATCAAAGACAAAATCACAAACTAGAACAAGACAAAAGTTTACAGAAAAAGATTCTTAACAATCTAAACCTAAACAATCTAAAGTCCAAACCAGAACAAGCCACAAGTTTACAAAAACAGAAACCTAACAATCTAAAGTCCACATACTCCATACCTTAACAAGGCACAAGTAAACAAAGTCATGGAGGAGCTGCAGTTGATCCGAGAATCTGCACAAGAAAAAACATACTCAAAGTACAAAAGCGATTTGAAAACTAAAAGCATAATAAAAAACTTAGATGTACTTACCAAGAGATTCAAGAAACTCAACTTCTTCCAACATTTGCACCAAGTTTGCTACATGTTCTGTTGAATTATATTTAGACCTGATCCACTGTTGGGTGCATAGCAAAACCTCAACCATAAAAGGAGTTAAAGAGCTCCTATAAGGATCCAACACTCGGCCACTTGTACTAAAAGCTGACTCTGAAGCAACTGATGAAACTTGAATTGCTAGAACATCTTTAGCAATTTCTGACAAGATTGGGAACTTAGAGGTCCTGGCTTTCCACCAACTCAGGGGATTGTATGAAAACCCAAAAGGATTTTCAGCTCTGACCTCAGTCTTTTCTGTCAAATATACTTGTAACTCACTACAGTCATCCTCAGCAGTCCTTGACTCAACCATCTTACTATAAATTGACTCTATCTTCTCACAACCATCTTCTTCATCATCTGAAAGCCACATCGAAGCTGGTTCAACATCTATAGGAGCTTCATAGTCGATTGGTATGCTCAGCCTAGAACTATACTCCTCATACAGCCTTGTCATTGCACTTGAAACTGAAGCATGAAGACGCCGACTCTCAATAGTATCCTTACCATATAACTGGTCAAAGCAGAGGGAAGCAAACTTCATCTTGTTGCGCGGATCAAAGACACTAGCCATAATGACTAGAGGGTTCATATTATTCAACCCATCCCAGTACTTATCGAACTTATCCCTCATGACATGAGCTTGCTTTCTGATCACTTCTTGAGAACTGGCACATTTGGTGATGAGACTCCTCTCAATGTCCACAATTTCATTGTAACATATAGTGGAAGTTACTGAATCAGAAGCTGAGAATGTCAAAGTACACTTGAAAAATATTTTCAGAAATTTCACTAACCTTGAAGCTTCCTCCCAATCAGAATGAGTTGGTGGTCCAACTCTTTTTGTCTTTTTATTCTCATCCTCTACTTCCATGAAGTAGTCACAATACAGCTTGTCCTCAGTCATCATCTTCTCAAAAGCCACTCTCAGTTTTAAAGCAGAAGACAACATCAAATAAGTGGAGTTCCACCGTGTGATAACATCTAATGGCAAGCTGCCTCTACTTAGTTTTCCTGTCTCACACCTCATTGCAAAAGACTTGGCCCTATTGAAAGATGACCGAACATACTTCACTGCATTCCTAATGGCATCAATACTAGGATTTGCTGTCTTCAAACCATCTCCAACAATGAGATTGAGGATGTGTGCACAACAACGCATATGTAAGAATTCACCATCTCTTACTAGTGCTTCTGCTCCTCTCAGCCTTAACTCATCCTTCAAAACACTTAAAGCCTTATCATTATTCTTTGCGTTATCAACTGTCACTGTAAAAACCCTCTCAATTCCATACTCTTCTAAGCAATCCAACAGCTGCCCTGCAATGGTGTCTCCCTTATGATCAGTGATTACCTTAAAGCTACGGATTCTCTTCTGCATTTCCCAATCACCATTTATCCAATGAGCTGTGATCACCATGTAGTTGTAAGATGTAGTAGGAGACGTCCATATATCCGTGGTAAGAGAAACCCTTTGTTTCTGAACACTAAACAGATTCTTCAACTCATCTCTCTCTTTTAGATACATCCCAACAATGTCTCTAGTACATGTCCTTCTAGAGAATGTCTTGTACAGAGGCAAGACATTGAAACAAAAGCGCTTCCAACCCTCAGATTCTACAAATGAGAAAGGCAACTCATTCACTAATATCATCTCATTAACTGATCTCCTAAACAACTGCTGATCAAACTTTATCACCTTCAAATTCCCATTACTATCACCACTTAGAACCTTCTGTTTCTCCTTCTCATCAAACTCCTTATACTGCTTGCATATACCTATGTGGTATCTCATCGAGCTAGTTCCTACTCTTTTAGAATCACAAGCCATCTCTGCACCACAATACTTACAGATGCTGAAGCTAGGATTATCAGGCTTTTGCAGAAAATGATCCCAACAATCTGCTCTTTTAGAATACTTCTTTCGTGGTTTCGGTGGCTTAGCAGAATCAGAGGCAGGTGATTTACGCTTCTTCCCAGTGTTAACCTCTTCAGAAGGAGGTTGAAGCGGAGGCTCCCTCTCCTCATACTCTTCAGACATCTGCGACACTTAACAAAATCTTGGATTAGCACAAATACAATACACATACAGAAACAAGTGCTAACTATAAACAAGTGCTAACCAAATTGAATAATGTATAATGTACATAGTCTATACTCTATACAGATAAAGACACATACAACCAAGACAGAAACAGTAAGTAGTCTGTTGACTCTAATCATTTCTTAAAATCTTCTTCATATAAATCACTATTTTCCGAAAATCGTGAGTAATACAATTCTTTGGTCATAGATTTCCTTTGTTCTGTTACCCAAATATATGTATATTTTTTCTTTAAGAGGTAAAATATTTTCAGCGACTCACTGTTTCGTTCTGTTCTCTCCACTAACATGTTAATGACTTAATGTGCATGACATCACCCACAATTTTTCAACACATAAATACATAATGATCGTCACCGTCATATACGTATCAAATAAAACACACACGTAAAAGTGTATATAACTAAATTGGATGAATGAATAATTTGACCAGTTACGTTTCCAATGTATAAAATAGTTTGAACATTGTATTTTTTTTTAAAGCTAATTATAATTGCAAATTAAGAAATAAGAAATAAGAAATCGATTATAATTGCAAATTGTCAAGTTTAAACAATCTAAATCAATCAACAAGAAATCGATAAACACACATACCATAACAAATCGACAAACACAGACCCTAAAAAATTGATAAACACACAGAGTCACATACCCTAAGAAATCGATAAACAAAGTCATAACAATCGGTAATCTCAAAGCTCAAAACCCTAAACAATCGCTAACCAACTCCGAAATCAGACACTATCAACAACACAAGACATATATGATAGATTAGAACTCTAAGAAAGACAAAGAAAGAAGATGAGAATACCCCAAGAGTGTTTCAATTACAGTTTGAAACTTTGAATTTGTGAGAAAGAAGATGAGCTAAACCACGGTTGAAGTTTGAGAGAATGAAAGAGGTTGCTGAAGATGATGAGTTGCTGAAGATGATGAGTTTGGTCGGAGAAAAAGATGAACTTTGGTCGGAGAAGAGAGTTTTGGTCGGAGAAGAGAGAAGAGAGATTTTGGTCTCGGCAAGAGGCAGGAACCGACACCAAAAGATTAGGGTTAAGAGATATCAGTTTTATATAGGTCTTCTAATTTTCGGTTTAAATCGAAAACCGAGAACCGAACATAACCGACCCGACATCCGATTTCAATTTTAATTCATGCCGATCGGTTGTATCTTCTCTCTAGCTGCGGTGGCCGATAACCGAATTTGTCGGTTTTCTCGGGTCGGTTTGTTCGGTTACCACCGTAAGCCCAGGACTAACAAAAGCTATAGTCAATTTTATTGATTGTGTAATCCATATGATTAGAGTAGGTTATACATTTATATATACAAACAAAATTAATTAACCTTCTAACATTTCGAGGCTTTTTATCCGTTTCATGTACAATATGAAATTTATATGCCTCATCTCATATTTCTATAAAAAGTGCTTATATTTATTTTCGTGTATATATATCATTGTTTAATTTTTTTTTTAAATAGTATAAAATAAAAATGAATATGCGAGTCTGAGTGAGAATGTGTTATAGTATTTTCAAAACATGTAATAATATGCTAATTTTACATACCAGCTTAACATGTTGTTAATGTTTAACATACATAGAGAAAATATATGTTTGTTTTATTACATATATACTAATATAACAATCTATCTAATTCACATGATACTGATGTTATTTTGTGTTAAACTGGTAAATAGTAATATAATACCATTTAGTTATATGTTTTTCAAATAGCATAATATATTCTCATTTATAATCACATATTTATTTATCGATTATATTATGTTCGTGTAGTAATACGGTAAGAAATTTTTATGAAGAAATAAAACGAACATGAGAGATGACACAGATCTTCTTATTTTACAAGGAAAAAACGTTGAAGGTAGAAAGTTATTTCCATCTGTATCTTTCATTAAATGATTACTCACTTAATAATATTCCAAGAGATGTCATATTATATATTCTCAACCAAAATATGGCTATTAATTTCACCAATTCACTTTTTCATGACTGGAGGATTTAGTTAGGACTTAAATTACTATAAATATATGAGGCAAGATTGCATTATGTGTGATTTGTAGTGACATATATATTGAAAGCATATGAATATGAATACATGGTGATAATCGATTGTTGGGTTTTACATGAAATGATAATGAATTCCAATATTAAAAAAAAAATTACACTATATTTGATTAATTTGATAATTTTAATTTAAAGATTTTTTGTGTTAAGTAATGTAAGAGAAAAGTTTGTTTAAAATCGACCCAAACTAGCTCATTCAATTAAATGAGTCTAAAATAGACTTATCTGTTTTTTTGTTCCGGGAAAAAATAGACTTATATTTTAGTAATTAAAATCGAACTAAAATGAACAATTCACGAGTAAACAAATAAGTTTGACAAAACCAAAACAATTAAACAACAACTATAAATATATACTATTTCAACGATGACACTCGTTCCCTCCGTCACGTCAGATAATTTCTGTAAACTCTTTTTTTTTTTTTCCCTTAGTATCAACCAATAATAAAGATTGAACCCAAAAACAAGAGTGTATTAATGCAGCCTTATTATTATTGTAATATAAAAACATTACTCGAATGTTCATAGATCCTTATTCGATCATGTTATAAAATTAATCTAATCAAACAAATGTTATATAACTTATTTGATAACGGCTGCCTTTAATTTGCTTTTGCACTACCGAAACAATGCGGTTAATAACAAAAACGTTGATGTATGTGATGGAAACAAATAACGCGTCGATGGTGTTTTCCTAGTAACGAGGAAAATAAGTTACTATACGGTAAATAATGGACGGCGCATGATGCGTGTTCTTATTTGGCTTTTGGATTTAGATTTCACAAGTAACTGAATCTCCTTAAGCTTTTGAAAAGTACAGATCCAGTCAACTTCTTCAAACGGTCGGTGCTTACGTGGCACCATCATTGGAGTATTCTCTCATATATGGACGGAGATAGGGATATTTTTGTCTTTTCGATTCTCATTGCGTCAGGTTGAGACAGTTTTCGCCTTTACGAGTTTAGAAACACATGCTCCTGCGACTAAATTTTATGATTTATGTCCACATTTTAATAATAATAAAAAACATATATAAACTATTTGAGTTTATACGTGAGTCGTCGATACATTTTTCGCTCGTTTAGAGCTGCCTTCCACTTTTACTTTCTAGTTCTACCACTAAGTTAGAGATATGTAGCGAAATTTATCTGTTAACCGGAATCAAACCGTTGCGGTTTCTTGATTTTCTTCCTGATCGGTTTAGTGTTTCTTTGCACAAAGTTAGATAGTTACGAATGTGATGAAATCGTCATCTATGGAGTACTCTCCGAGCCGTCTCTCTGAATGGACACGTGGAGCTCACAAACCCGTCTACCAAATGTAAATACGTTTTCAGCTCGTGACATGCAGCCACATTGATGCTGTTCAAATACGGCGAGTCACGGCTGCTCAGCCGAAGCTCCTTCCCGACCTCCGCGTAAACCCACGGCGTCTCCTCCACACGTCTCTGTATCCAGCTCGGCATTATCGACGCCGTCATCTTCACGTTATCTTGCTCTCTGTTATCTAAAACAACGCCGGGAACTTTGGTGATGACGTCATCGGAGTTCACGATTCTTAGAACCTTCGTGCCTTGCTTCTCAAGGAGTTTTCGGAAGCATCTGTTTCCGACACGTGGACCTCCGAAAGATATGACGGTAACCATCGGCGCACGTTTAAAGGTCGTCTTGATATCATACGCCGCTAATGTCGCGATGGCCGCTCCAAGGCTGTGGCCGGTTATCGTTAAACTTAACGGCTCGTCGCCGTAAGATTGGAGTAGCCTCGAGATCTCTTCTCTTACCATGTCTCTCAAACTGTGGGCCCCTGAAGTGTACAAACTTAGAAAGCCGCTCTCGACCATGGGCCCAGAGTTAGACCCGTTTAGATTCGGTCCAGTAGGCCCATTGGGGAGATGAGTTAGCGTGGCGCGAAGGTTCTCTAACCACTCGAGACACGTGGCGGTTCCACGGAAGGAGATGACGACGTCTCTACGCCCAAGCCGCGAGATCTCCTCCTTGTCCTGGCAAACTGCCACGTAACCTATCCAGCTGGATTGTGTAGACATCCAGCTAGGCGCTTTCTCCATCCAACGTGGCAAGTTAATACCTGACGTGGCACGGAGGTTTTTCGTGAGTCGATAACCGGAATTTGGTAAACCGGATCGGTCTAACAACGTACTCCTCGGAAACCGGCAGGTCGCGTACGTAGGAGACGAAGGATCGAAATCGAATGATTGATAAGCCGATTCGACGAATTGACCGTACCGGAGAATTTCTCGCCGGAGATTTTCGTCCAATGGGTCTAAAAGACCATCCCAATTTTGAAGCCCCTGGTACTCCATCCATCTCCGGCCCAGCTTAACCGGACTATTCGAGAATTCCCCGGAAGTATGATCTTGGTTTAGCAGCAAACTCTCCCAGGATTCTGGTTTGGGTATAACCGGTGGTCGGGAAGTAGAAATTGTAGGAGAAGGAAGAGTAAGTACACATCGACAGTTACGATTCGACGTCGTACCATTTAAATGAGAAATGACGTCATATTTTGGTAGTGAAGGTACTACACAATGCGGACGTACGGGTGAAAGAGAGAATCTCATTGTTGAATTTTATAAATATTTGATCTGATTAATCAAAGTTTTAAATTGCAGAGAGATATGAGTTTCTCTGGTTATAGTAGAGTTGTAAGAAGACGAAAGATGAAGTGAAAAAGAGAGATATGAAGAAATTTTATAAATGAGAGAGAGAAAGAGATGAAGTGGTTCCTTTTATATAGTGGAGATTTCAAGCAAAGTGAGATCTATCTATAGTGGAGTTAGAGGGCTCTTTGAAAAGGAAAGGACTTGGCCCTGAAATTTGTGGACTCTGCTTATATAAAGTATATAGTTTTTAATCTAATGCTCATATACACATTTTTGTTTTGTTTTGTTTCTTGTAATAATGCCCATATACACACACATTGGTACTTGATTGTGTGTATAATAAATTTAAAGGAGGTTTTGGTGTATGTAAAAGCAATAAATAGACCAACAAAAATATGAAATCTAACATTCGCTGGGTTTTGTGTATTTAATGAAGAATGAGAACAATCTTTAATTTATGTGGTACACATAAGCTCCATTTTGTTGTTCTTTCTTTCACTTAACTAACATGCACCAAAAAAAGAATGTGAAATCAATCTTTGAGATCATCAATGGGTTATAAGTACTAAAATGTGTAATAAAGTTACATTATCGGTAAATTTAATTGAAGTGTGTAAAATGATAATGAGATACAAGAGCAATGGACGGCTCGGATGAAAACAGAAAGGAGTGTGGATTGAAATAAAATATCTGACCGTCGCTTCCTACCGAGATGTGACTGAAGTGTACACGTGGGAGTTCTCTAACGATACGGCTTTGACAAGTGAGGAACTGTCACCAGCCCAGCTCGGCTCTTATCGGCTGGCTATGGTTTTTTTTTTCGAGTTTTAGCTATTCGCCGCCAATTGCAGTATTTGAATGCTGAAAAAAGGTACGCGCACCATTGCACTTTCTAACATTTTTTTTAATATAATAACAGTAACTTTTATGTTTACGTAAAAGCACCATAATACATTTTTTCTGGAAAAAGGCAAAAATTCATCGCAAAATTTTATAAGAAAACTACATTTTACAAAAAAATCACTAAACCCTTGGGCATGAGTTTTCCATAAGCTTATATCTACATCAGAACAAAAGCATGTTATCATATCATTTTAAACTAATTACAAAATTTTAATAGCATTAGGATAGGATTTTTCTCTTTTGCACTTTAACCCAAAAAAAAGAAGAAAAAAAAAAGAAGTGAATTTTCTCTTTCGCAACGGTGTGTGTTTTCGTGATGACAATATAGACCACTAAAAGAAAGATGGGAAGTGCTGAGTATAAAAGAAAGATGATGGTCCGCTTGAACTAGAACTAATATTCAAGGATAAAAAACGTGAGATAAATTTATATACATATCTCATCAATCAGTCAGATTCTAATATTTCCTTTATTATACAATATATATAAATTTAGAGCACAGAATATGTTGGAATTTATCTAATATTAACAGTCCTTTGGAGCCATATATAATATTTGTAGAAAAGTGGACTACAAGTATTAAAACAATTCATTTTTTTAAAATTGTGATGACATCAAAGTTTTTAATTTCAAATTTTAGGTCTTTATCTGAATTATAAGAAATTTGTGTCCCACATTTTTTTATTATAATTGTTAAGAAGCTAACATTAATAAATACCAAAAAAAAAACTTAATAAAACTCACTTTAGTTACTGTCAATCAACTTCGAAATAAAAATTCATAATTTTGACATAGTAATCTATACCAAAAATAAAAGAGGTTGGATATCTTAAAATGAGAGTATTCAATAAAAATTGACGAACTACTGCTCAAAGAATTTTCTTTTACTAAAAGATTCGCTCTGTTGATAAACAACGTGTTAAAATATCACATTGATAGTAAATTCAAGAGTAATCCAGTAAAACATTATTCTATTTATTTCAATTAATTTTCGGATATAATTTATTTTTTTGTAAATTTTGCGGAAAATTAACGACCCTGAAAGTACGTGTGATCTATGTTGGAAGATTAAAAGAAAAAAGTATTATAGATATCACTAAAGACATGCGATCAAGTTTGATCATGAAGAGACTTTAACAAGTTAACCCAATAAAAAAGAGTTTGAGGAAGACTCTTTAGTTTCTAATTAATAAAACTCAGTTTAACTTAAATAAATTTCTATATACACATTATTTATCTTGGAGCAATGTGTTATATATCATCATTTTTTGGCTGTGTCAAGTATCGAAATTTCTATTAATTTTGTGACATGAAACCTCACATGCATAGTTCGATGGTTACTACTTGATAGTGTAGTTGATGAAAATATATTTCCAATTTCAATTAACAGAATTAAAGAAACCATATTGCAGTCACTAACTAATTAATTTGGTTATAATTTATTTTTCTTTCTTTCTTTTTTTGTCGTTTTCTCAACACTGTCACTAAGGCAGATCGAGAACATATGCTATTTTGTTATAAACTGATAAGATTTTTAGTTAGTAAATATATGAAATGTCACAATTAGATTTAACTTACACTAGAACCTCTATAAATTAATACTCGATAAATTAATAACCTCTCTAAATTAATAAATTATCCCGGTCTCGAGTTGGGCAGGTGTAATAATTGACACATTTCGATAGATAATAAGATAATAATTGTTTAAAAAAAATTCTATGTAAATATATGGTCCTATTAATAACATAAATTAATAATCATATAAATTTATTGTATATATATATATATAAGATATTTTAGTAAAGTATGATTCTAATGTTGTTTACATATTCGTAAATTTATAATTTTGTTGGAGTATATCTCTATTTTTCCTAAAATATCAAAAATATATGATATTATCTTCTCAAATTGCATCCAAAATTATTAAAACACTATATATGCAATAATTATTTCCTAATGTGTAAATACATTAAAACATATCAAAATATTTTCTTCATTTTTCTACTTTCTATATAACATTTTTTAAAATTCAGAAAAAACTCTCTATAAATTAATAATTATTAATTTATCGATTAATTAATAATCGATATAAATTAATAAAATTCTCCGGTCCTAATATTATGAATTTATAGAGGTTTTACCGTATTTGCCTATATGCGGGTTATAGAACAAGTCTAATTGAATAAGTGTGGAGTGATGTGGTGTTTGGACAAAACGAGGAATAAATAAGTGCGACGTGAGTTACTTACTATTTGAATTTACCATCACTTCACATGTTTAACTTATATTAGTTTCGTGCTATAATATAACCTATACATAGCCTATTAGACTCTTAGCTGTTTTACATTATGAATAATTTTCTATACATTGTATTGATAACGTTCGTGGTTTCTGAAAGAATGTTTTAACTCTATATACTTTTAAGCATTTTACATTATTTCATCGTTTCAAATGACTTTCAAGTGTTACCCACGTGGAACTCGCTAGTAAAAAAAACAGTTTAGCTTCTCAATATTCTCGCATATCATACGTTATTTACAGTAAACAGAACTATGTAGAATATAAAAGTTAGAAACTAACGTTAAACCATCAATACTAAGGAGGAGACGATACACATGGAATGCATGGGAAATACCTTCGTTAAAGATACGATCAAAATGCTTAAACAAGCAAAGTCTTTTGGTGTTCCAACCAATTGGGAACTAATTTCCTATTTTGTAATGAACAAAAATTGCATGCACCGCTTTTAGGTTTTTTGGTTATAACACGTACTTACATTCCCCGATTTAAACATCATCGTTTTGGATATATCAAACTAACGTGACCATTCATATATTTGTGGACACAAGACTACACACCACAAAAGCCATCAATTAGCCACACAACATTCATATATCTTCACTCGTATTTTTGCCTATGGGCCTATTTCAATGTCATTTACATTGGTCATTTTCTTCTTTCAGGACCATTTGTCCACGTTGTTATGGGGAAAATTAAAGTTTTTCCTTTTTATATCTATAAGCAACAACAACAAAATAAGGAAAAGAGGTCATTTACAAAAGGAACTAGAGATGAATGGATTTCGGAGTGATAGTGATAACATATGCCTTGATCGATGTTGATTTAAATCGACTAAATTACCGACGCTTTTATCTCAAACGATTTGTAATCTGAACCGACCAAACATTGAGAGATCGATGTAGAAATATCGTTTGCCTTACGCAGTGGGTAAATATATATGTGAATGGTGATTTTGTTTACAGTTATACATATTGGATTAGCAAAAAAAAAAAAAAAAAAAAAAGTTTACAATTATACAGATTGTCTTCATGTAATATATATAACCGAATCCTTTCCCTTAATATTTGTATGGTATTTAATTATTTATCATTCAGTCAACTCCTTTGCCTCAGCTATTGTAATCACTTTCTTATTTTTAAATTTACGCTATAAATACACGCAAATGATCACTGGGAAATAAGATATAGAAATTAGGAGTTTAGAAGTAAGTAAACCAATTTATGGTATTTTAGTAGTTGAGTGACTCGTTTTAAAATTGAAGGACTAGGGTTTGAATATTTCACCCAAATCTCAAATTTGTTTTTGGCTATTGTAAAAATATAAAATGACAAACAAATACACGGTGTTTTATAAGTTCTAGAGATTAATTTTCAAGAAAAATAGTTTAAGAGATTAATTTATTTTAAGCTTCGACCATGGTACATGGATGATCGTTCAGTTAAAAAATTAGTAGTAACTAAAAACTTACTCCCGTGCCACCAAAAAAAAAAGAAAGAAAAGAAACTTAATTCACGTGAACTGGCCTTGTTATTTATTAAACTGATAGTCTTGTTATTTATTTACCTTTTCACATATGGAGGGGAGATAAATTCCACGTGCAATATACAAGTTACAACAAGAATTATCATTTGTTTGCTAATCCACAAAAGCCAGCTAACAACAGCCCGGCGCGGTTCGAAAATGTCACAGCCGAGCCGTAAAATCGTCCCAGTTAACAACTTTTTTTTTCGCTGACCTGTTTATAATTCAACAACAAACAAAAAAATCTACTTTTTCGTATATATAGTAAGTCTATAGATAAAGTAGTAAATATACATAGGTCATTCGCGAACACTAGTCGTATATCTAATTATTATTTTTTTATTTTTTTTGTCATTTTTTAAAGTAATGTCACATGAAAACTTTGGGAAAAATAATCATTATAGTCATTTCGCTCAAATACGCTTAACTGCAAAATTTTGATGGAATCTAATGCATTAATGCTGGTATAATCACATTCGTTGTATATTTAATTATTACATGCCTTTATCTCTATACATATATACTTTTTTTTTTTTTTTTTTTTTTTTTTTTTTTTACAGTGGTTCCCACAACGGTTTTACTCTCTATGCATAAATACATTCAGTACAAGTCTACAACCCGATTATATGCACTTTGCTCTAACTATATAGGTACTCTAATCGAGTATAGTATATGTTTGATATATAAATACTTTAAGATTGAATGGTTCCAAATGATTCGATAACTCAATACAAGGGGTAGATCTTTAAGATAATATCTAGGAGGAAATAAAAATATCAAACAATCATCATAACATAAATTGAAATTTGGGAAATTAATTTAGGGAATAGTGACATTAAGCTTACATGAAAAATGGAATTGTTTGGGATATTTACTTCATTTGGTAATAAAGAAGCTTCTTCTCCCATGGCCCAATTGACCACAATAGTTTTCTTCTACTCAATTTCATTTAAAATATTCGAATATATTTTTTTCTTTTTTTTGTAATTGATTCTTTTGGCTCTACTTTACAAAGAAGTAATAGCAGTTTTTAATTTGTAAAATGTATAAAGTAATGGTTTTATTGGTCTTTGTGCATTCGTATAAGACCTAAACTTGGTTTTATTTATATATTTACAAATTAATGGTTTATTAGTAAAGTCTAGAACTTTGGGCCACTTAAAAAATAGTTGTTTGTTTTTCATCGTCTTGAAGTAGGTTTCTATATATGTATACATACATATACATATATAATATAAATATGTATAATAATCTCCTTATATAAAATGTATCTAAAACATATTCAGCTTTTTAATCACTACTAATCGGCTATTTTCCTTATTTCTCAAGCATTGCTACTTTTCAATGAATTAAAAATGCAGTTACATTCAAAACGAACAATGCCAGGATATTTACACGACGTTTTCAATTTTGTTAGAAAATATTTGAACCGAATATCTAAATATTATCTTCATCGAGTAAAGTTAGTTTGGCACTGTTTTCTTAGATGATATAATACTTAACAGAGTCTTACCCAAGTAGAGACAAGCAACAAAGGTGAATTGTTGAAAATCAAAGGGGACACTTTCCTCAATATTTCTCTTCATGTTGACTATTTCTTTTTTTCTCTCGATATACTTTCACCAACCACTTAAATGATTTCCTTTGATATTTTTATATTTTATTTCCTTTGATACTTTTATTTTGTACTAGATCTTGGATCCACGCTACGCGTGGACATTTTAATATATTTTTCGTAAAAATCATGTATGATCTATCATTTATAAAAATATTAGTTTTATATAAAAGATATAATAATATATATTAACTTTTTGAAAATAAATTTTAGTGACTTAAACCCTAAATTTTTAAAGTATAATTAAGTCTACTAATGCAATTAAAATTACATAATTTGAAAAACTATGTTATATATATATATATAATAAATTGATTATAATAGTCAATTATTAAAATTTGGTATAATATTATGTTTTTTTTTGATAATTTATTAGATGTTTTTAATGTGTAAGTTTTAAAGGAATAAATCATTTTTGTAAGATTATATATATATAGTTGATCATTTTCCAATTATAAACATGATTTTGAGCATATATATTGTGTCATATTTTTGACGATTTTTTCATATTTTTTTATCGAATCTCTTTCCTAAATTTTATCATAGGAAGTATGTATATAATATTTTTTGCATTCAATATATTTATCATGCAATATTTTGTTTTTTCTTCTTGTTTTCTATTTTATAGGATTTTGTTTTGCCATCTTTTGACTTTACTTTCCTTTTTTCTGTTCTTTTAAATTCTAAACTTATTCAAATATGATTTTTGTTTCATTTTTGTATTTAGTTTCCCTTTTATTTTCCAATTCGAATCTATTTACATAGGTGAGATTCTTTCTTCATTTATATATATATATATATATATATATACATATCGTTCGCTTGGTTCTTAAAGTTACACTTAAAATTATGTTTCTTTTAATTTTTATTTATTTTGAAAATTTTCTAATTTTTTTTTTTTCCATTTTCAAGTTTCAACTACAAATATACATGTATTTAATATATTTTATTACTTTTTTTTGCCGGTGATGATCTTTTTCTTAAGCATGAGTTATTCCTATAACACTTTTATTATTTCTTTCTTTCTTAAATATTTTTGGATTTGTCATATTGTTTTTCTTTTTTTGTCTTTGGGGTTTCTATCATTTTTCTTCTTCCTAATTTTTCTGAGATTTTCTCTAAGCTTATTTTTTTTTTCTCCTTTATCTATATACAATATACTATTTAAGATTAAAATAAGGATTTAAAAATATTATGCGACCAATTGTCTTTATTTTAAAGGCACATATTTATTTTTCTTCTTTAGTATTTTCATATTAAATAATTTCTATATTAATTATCAGGAAAATATAAAGTTATGAACAAATATTATTCTTAATTATTCATTAATAAAAAAATTAAGGAAACTTATTATTTTGAGTAGTTTCTTTTATTTTGTTGCTTAATAAGAAATTAAGGCATAATATTTCTTATATACTAAATTTAATATTTTGAGTAATTTATATTATTTTGTTTCCTCTTTTGGCGATGATTTTACTTTTTGAGTTTTTGGCAGATATCGATTTTTTCTTTTTTTTTTAAGATTTTGTTAATTACCTCAAGAATTTATGTTAAATATTGACGTGGACCAATAGCATCGCGTTTTTAAAATCCTATGTGGACGCCTTAGAAACACTATAGCTTCAACTTTTATATAGTATAGATTTCTTTTACTCCCAAATGATTAAGTCCATGTTCGTTTGTCAGTTGATGACGACAACAACCATCGACCAACGATTAAAATTGTTGTTCATTTAGAAGTTACTGCGACTGGTCGTTCTCGTGTTCATTTTTCTGTCGGAGCGAGTATAGCAATCGTAATGTAATCACTATATTTTAAAAACAATTGCTGAGAAATCGCAGCATTCAAAATTTCCAATCGATAATCGCTGTAATTGGTCGTTGCGATTGGTCGCTGGTCGCTGGTCACAACGATTGTCAAACGAACAGTCGATAGTCGCAGTTACTATCACCATCGCCAGTCACAGTTACTATCACCATCGGCAGCGACTGGCAAACCAACTGCACCTACATGATTTTTCTTTTTTGTTGGTCATGCCAATTAATTGCAAACTATTTTCGTTATATGTGAATGTGTATTTTAGCAATAAATGCTGATATGTTTCTTAACTGATGATTGAAACCCATTCACACTCACTAATTAAATGCAAGAAAAGATGAAACTAAAGACAACAATAGGTTTTTTTTGCTTTTGGTACCGTGCAAACTAGATAAATTTGTTGAAAGACAGTATTATCAATAGAAATCAAAATTTTCGTCCAAACATAATTTCACCATTATCAGCCTTGATATAAAATATATGTACGTAGTCTAGTAGACAATACCTTTTATAGCAAAAGATTGGTATATTTTTATTGTAAGGAAATTAGGAAAAACAAATTAGTATTTTATTTCAATGTATGGCACCGACTTTAGTTTAATCTGTAAGCCACAAATGAAGGCTATTATTAGTACCATCCGAACAGAATGAATACTAGAAATAAATTACCATTCATAAATTTATAATGCTAGAGAGAAGGTAAATTAAGATATTAGGATGATATAATAATATATTCTAGCATCAGATATGTAGTAATTTATAATTCTCAAATTCTTTGATTGGAATTATATTGAATAATGAGTTATATGCTTGAATGTGTCTGGACGGTGGTTACATTAATTATAATAATTCTAATGCAAAATTAGAGTAAGATTGAAGAATAATTGGTGGAGTTTGGTCAGATGCAAAAGACGGCTGGATTTGGACCAGCCTTGTAGACTGATTTTGTTCATATAATTGCAATTCTTAATTCACTTTTTTTTTTAATTATTAAGTAACTAATTTGGACTCATACGGATCGGTCGAAAGAAGTTTAGTATCAACACTATTTAAATAATACCATTCTAATGCCATCATTTTTTTTTTTTTTGATAAAATCAAACAAACATAATTAACTACAAAAATTACTCAAATTAGTAGGTTTTTTTGTTTTTTGAAACATTCTTGGCTCATTGATTATGGGTTTAAAGTTTTTTACATCTGTTATAGAGTTTAAACCCCATCAAAGGCTGTTTCTTGCATTAAGAGTACAAAAAATTTCAGAATTCTATAATTGTTCGTCGTGATTTCATATGTTACGAAAAGAGTTTGTCAATTACATGGATATAATCACAGTTACCGCAGATAATCGACTATAGACGAAATAAAAAAGAAAAAGAATTATAGGTAATTTCTTATCCTCTCTAGCATTATAAATTGATAGAAGGTAATTTATTTAAATCCTATGTAATAGTAATTTATTTTCATTCTGAATTTTACATTTCATAGTTGGAAAGATAATGTACAAGTTTTTGACATATCATATATGAATAAGCAATATGGTGAAACAACTTTGACTCTGGTTGAATCATATTCGATATGGATGAAACAACATAAAAATTTCTGATAAATTTGGTTGACTATGTAGTAACAAACTAAAGGAGTTTAAAGAGGAGTTTAACAAACTAAGTACTTTTGTCAGCCATATGGAAATGACCAAATCCCAACTGACTGAAACATATATAATTCAGGTAAATCAGTTTTTGTATTCTTAATTTATAATTAATTAATAATATAATTATTATATTTAATTGAATAACATAATAATAGTTATTAAATATTAATTTAAAATAATTTATATCATCTAAAATCTCAACAAAATCTTAAAAAAAAATTATTATATTAAAATTTGAATTTATTTTCAATCAGGTTTAAATTTTTTTATTTATTATATTTAAATCAATGAAAAAATTAATAATCCAAAACATTTTATTTTTATTTTTAAATTTTAAGTTATAAAAAAAAGACAAAAGTGTCATTTTTAAAAAACATAAAAGATATATTTCCAAACTTGTAAATGATAGTATAGTTTGCAAAAGTTTGACGAAAATTAGTGTATCCTACCAAATTATCCCTAAAATTTAAGTCTCAATTTATATTCATCATTTTCAACATTTTAAATCTTTTTCTTTCTTTCTAAACTTCAGATGAATTCAATAAATCTGTTGAAGAATTTTTGTATCCATCGTTGGATGCTTTTAAGAATCAAAGAAAATAATCTATATTATAGAAAAACTTTAGAATATTCGTAACAAAAGATTATTTTAAACGCAGTTAATTATAGAAAAAACAACTACTCGGGAAGCATCAAGAGCATAATCTATATGCAATTTCAAATCTAAAACTTTAGAATATTTGTAACAAAAGATTACAACAACAAGATAATACAAAAGTTGTGCATTTTCCTTAACTACAAACTTCAACCCATAAAGCTTTATTAACAAGTTCAAATTACATATTATTTGAGCTTTACGGTTGAGATTCATGTTCGTCTTTCCAATATGCCGATGAGCTATCCAAAGAAAAAAAGGAAAATGCATTCACTAAATCAACTTACCAAAACCTACTAAGATAGAAAAATGTGAAGAGAGATAGAAATTACATTCTCCAAATTCCATCAGTTCAAGCGCTTGTTGAGGAGAATCAACAGTTTGTTCTCGCAATCCAGCAACAAACACTAAAACATTTAAGATTATGAAAATCAATCAAAATTTCAAAAACGAATTTGTTAACGAAAGAAGATTCACAAGACATACCTCCAGATTTTCATGAACCTATAGTTTCTGATTTTTCGGTTCCAACAAATCGCTTATGTCTTCATTATAGATCTCTTGATAGGACATCCGCACCACAAACTCTCTGCTTGCATCCTGATCAAAGTAAAGAAACGCCAAAATCAAGTAATGCAAACCACATATAGAAACAAACATAAAACATTCAGGAGAAAAAAAAACCTTGTTTAGAAGATCGAACACATTATAAAGAGCCAGAGACGTAATCCCAGGTTCAAGAGTTGATCCCCTCATTGTATGAGTCTTCCCACTGTTCGTTTGCCCCTTAAGCTATTAGCGTTCCGTTGAAGTCACGAACAGCTGAAGCCACGAACAGCAGAAGCCACAACACTCTTTGCTTGTTTGTTGAAGTCTTCTCTGAAGATTCTATCCGAGAAAAAAAACTGAGATTACCAAATGTGAAAGGTTGTTAATGTGGGATGTAGATAGTATTAGAGGATATCTTGTAAATTAATATTTAAAGTTTTTTTAAAATAATTTTTTTTTAAATAACGAGTTATATATATAATCTGGTATAAAAATCTAAAATTAAAAACAAACTTAAATATCAATTTACATAGTTGCGAAATCTACATGTTACCAAAAGAAAAGGAAAAAAAAAAAAAATGGAAAAAAGGTTGCGAAATCTTTATCCGGTTTTGTGTGTATTAAATCATAAAATATATCATACAAGTATGGACAACCAATTGCTTAGTGTCAAATGGGCTAACTATTAAATAAACCATAGAAGTATAAAAATGCTTTAAATATTTTGTTTGACCTTTATGATAACAAGTTGTTATTAACAACTCTACTGGGTTGAATGACTGTGCAGTGACGTATAATGTTGCCAAGATGCATTCATGATTTATATTAATAATATAACATAAGCAGATTTCGTTAAACTTGTGTACTTTGCGCCGCTGAAACAGAGGTTCATGCACGCCTGCTGATTTCCTTGTACTTATAAACTATTTATATATCTTTGAAATTAATGATCAAAATGTTTATATTCACTCTATGCATGTATGTACGTACTTAGACACTGCTCCTGCTCATATGCATATATACATTCAAGTCCGAGCTGGAGATTTCACATCCTAGCTTCAACAAACTTCATTCTTTAATTTGTTTATCTTTTAATTTTCCTCCGTAATTATATATGATATTTTCTTACGCCAATATGATTTTATGTTCTATATATGATTTTTATGTAAGAAAAAAATGCAATGGTTTTGTTCTAGTCTGAGTGTGAATTTAAAATGCAAGGATTTTTAAGGGTTTTAATTATTTTTGCGTAGTTTTGGACTACAGATTTTCATCTTAATTTGTATTCCCCCTCATTCGAGATGATTAAGTTTATGAACCCCCTTGAATAACTAAACAAACAAGAAAAGTATTGTCTTATTTTAGATTTCGCCCAAAAAACTGATTTTGAGAAGGAAAATTTTAACAGCTAATTATGTGTTTTTTTTTTTTTTTTTTTGCTACAGGCGGTGAGTGAACTAATAAATTTCCATGTAGTTACATATTTGCAGGACCAAGTGATCAGAGCTGCTAAATTATACATAAGGTAAGCCAAATTTAGAAAAATGCTTGATTGAATTTTATCACAGAAACACAATGTATCACTGACGTTCTAATTTCAAAATGGGTTTAAAAGAAGAAAGGATCTATATATATATATATATAGATTCATGTTATTTATATTTCTTGTGTTTCCCCTGCTAAATATTTATGTTAAAAGTGAAAATTTGAATTTGCAGTTTGCGCTATGGCTAATTTTGTTGCCAAAATTTTGTTCAAGGAAGTTACTACAATTTGTTCAAAAAATAAAACGCCACTTTTTCATTATATCTCTACGAATATATGTATTGCTGTATGTAGTAGCCATTCAATATAATCTATGATTGCTTTGAAAGAAAAATCATATGCACGCTTTATTTCGTTCATCGTCGAGAGACTATAAGCTGTAGTTATTAATTATGAAGAATGTAATTTATTTTATTTTTAAAATATGAAGAATGTTGTAATTTTTTTTGGTTAAAATTTTTTTTTTTTGTTAATCAAAGAGGAATGCTGTCTTTATGTTAAAGCCATTATTTTACCGTTAATATATATCTTAGCGTTTGGTAAGTATACTATTTACTCAATTACTTAATGAATATATATAATTTTGATATCCTTTACATCAGTTTCCTTCAATTTTTAGAAAATTTATATCATTGTATTTGTTAAAGTATAATAACAGAAAAACGCATATTAATTTCGTAGTCGATATTCGATAACATGACATATTTTAATATACATGAGGTATAATCCTTTTCTGCTTTTCATAATAATCTCATGTTTTTATATATGACATGATACAGCATACATTATCAATAATTTAATATCAAAACTAATAACATAGTATCTTAATAGCCATTTGTTTCACGTTCCAACAATATTGTAAATTCGTTTTTTTTTTTTTAATTAACTTTATGAAACTGTAAATTATTGTATGACTTATATAGGATGTACATCTGATCTGGCTACGAAATACGAATACGATTACAATTGATATTTGGAGGTAATACGATCAGCAAAATTAGTTGTGGTAAAAGCTGACAAAAAAAAAGTGTTGACAAGGGAAAAAAATGCGCCGGTACGTAAAAAATATAAACTGCAAGGAAAAAGATTAAAATATTTGCGGCAAGAAAAAAAAAAACAGCTGTTCGATAGTCCGGAAAAACAGAAGAAAAAATAATTTAGAGGCGGCCAGAAGTTAAAAAAAAAAAAAAAAAAAAAACCTCTTTGGCCACAGAAATCGCCGGCGGAACTGAGAGGCAGCCAAGGCCGTAGTAAGAGAGCTTAACGAACAATTATGCGCAACGTTCAATAAGTCTCCGGAGTAAATCTTTTTTGTAAGTATTGATTAATTAGTGCGATAATTGGACTAATCCGATAGACTTTGGATTATCATCTCAGTTTACTGTCTATAATTGGAGTCCTTAGCTGCTGAAATTCGCGATCTTTTTTGTTGTCTCAATCTTGATATTAATGCAAGTCCAAGAGTTTTTTATTTGTTTTGAAATTGCTCTGTATTATTCCAAAATTTCAAATCATGTTTGATCAATGGTTTTCTAATGGTTTCATATAAGCACTGTGTTGTTGCTGCTTAATGTGTAGCTTTTTTTCCAGTTCCATTTGATCCTAAAATTGGCTCAAATTATGAACTACTTGTGTTTCTGTTCATTATATACATCACCTTTTGTCACTGATTCAACAAGCACCAATATATCAAGAAACAGAGATATTTCTAACAGAATCATTGCATTAGCAAACAAACAGAAATGCATTCGGATAAATATATATTTTAAATTTAAAAGATTAGCACCATTTTCAGAGGAGATAAAAATCAGTTCTTGTGACATTTCATTATGCTTATCATGTGATATGAACAATGGATTCTCTGTTTACATTCCCAAAATTTACTCTGTTGCTGTTTTGTGATAATTTGGTGCTTTTTGGATAGAGTAGATACACGTAAGGACTACAAAATTCATGTGAACTGCCTTTGTTGAATTCTGCCTTGCCATCATCTTCAGGATGGGCTCTTCTTAAGTGTATCAATGAATCTTTGCTGTATAAAATCCTCGTTGCTCGAGATGTATTCAAGAAAATCGTTGAAACTAAATTCTCCATACGCAGGTGGATTGTTTTCACCGAGGAGCTCAGGTGCTGGACTTATTTTCTTGTGCAGAGGTAGACTGTGAAGACTTGCAAAAGATAGCCTCTTGATATCTTTGTTCACTGTTACACAATGAATCACACTCTTGTATATCCCGTTGCTCGTCACTTCTACCTGATCTCCCAACTGAACTATCAAAGCTCCTTCTATATATGGTACACTAACCCAGTTTTTGTTGCAATCCATTATCTGAAGTCCCTGGCTAGTTTGGAGTAAGATGGTCAGTGAGCTGAAGTCTGAGTGTGGTGGCATTCCCAAGGCTACTTCAGGTTCTGGACACGCTGGATAGCAATTCACTGCCATGACTTGTGAGCCTTCTTCTATCTCTTCTTGTAAGTAAAATTTCTCCAGTCCCAGGCCTTCTGAGATAGCTTCTATCAATTGTTTATGTAGCACATGTGTTGCCTCTGCATACTTGCCCACTTTATCCCTATAAGGAAGGAGGAGTATGTAAGATAATTAAGTCAGTAGTAGTTTTCACTCAAAAAAGTTTCTTACAAATTCAGAACTATGTTTATTATATATTTTGGATAGTGAAGCTATAGCCTCTATGGATAGGTTTAACTTACCGGTAGCATGGAGGATTTGATGGCCACATGTGGATCCATTTTGATAGAGGATGAGAGTAATGCTTAATGAAATCTCTCCAGTAGTGAACTCTGTCTGTTGAATGGTTGATGCTTGTGCCATACCTTACTGGCTTATGAACATTTGTAGACGCCAGACGCATCTTCTCCTCCACAGGTAATTCAAAGAACTGTGTTGCTGCGTCCATGGCATCTTTAACCACTGATGATGCTATTCCATGGTTTATAACCTGTAAGGAAGTAAAAATTAGAACTTTTATCTCTTAGATATGTAAAGAAATGAGGGCTTTAAGTAGGGATATCATATATGCATGCATGCAATTTGCGTTCTCATTTATGACTTTGTTCCTTATGACATAAATGCAAGAAGACAATAACCGTCTTTCTAAAGAATAGGCAACATGCATAGTGTATATTTATACGGTTAAAAATACTCTAGAAGGATAATTTAATTAAATTCCGATTTTTAAGTCTTAACATTTTATTTTAAAATTTATTTTTATCATCGTTTGCTTACGGTTTTGAAAACCACCTGCATTGAGCTTCAGGACCATCTTTACATTAAATGAAGTGAGAGATCATTGTGGATGTGAAATTCACTCACACGTCTTCATTACGTTACATCTTTTGCGTTTTTGTAAAATATGGGCTAAAAAGTCCCAGCTTGCACCTTAAACCGGTGACCATCTTATTCTTAAATCTCAACAATTCGTTTTCAAGGGCAAAATCGTCTTTTTCGTCTCATCAGAGTATTACTCTCTGGAGTTGCCGCCATTCTTAAAGATTAAGATATTCATAACATTTTGTGTGTGTGTGTGTGTGTTGACGTCATTTATGAGGTTCGATATCGGTCGAGATTCATGGACCAGCACTAAATAAAGATGTTTGTATATTGTTATTTTAACAAGTGTATAAATTTTAAAAACAAAAAGTATTGAGAATTGGGAATAGATGCACATGCCGAAATGCATCTGTACAAAGATCTCTATGATGAGTTCCTCGAGCGTTGGAGGAGAGAGAAACTATCAAGTGCCTCTCTTTCTTTGACTTTTATGTAGGAGAGAAGCCCAGTTTTACCGATATGGGCCGCAGAATAATGGGCCCGTGTTTATGATAATGGGCTTAACAGTTGGAACTTGAAAATGTGAACCGGATGTGAGTTGAGTTATCTTCTACAAGCTTTCATAATTGGATTCTTGGGTTATTTCATATACAAGGAGAGTTTCGATTTGCCTCGACTGTTTTTTTTTTTTTTGTCGCCTATTTGTCTCGACTGTTTCTGGGTCAACTTTAAACGTTTTTTTTTCTTAAATCATTTGGTGAGTCCTATCTTTCTTTTCTTTTCTTTTTTTTTTATCCTTTTAATCTCATTCATTGATGACGTCCACTGCTTAACAAATAAACCATGATTCTGTCACAGAAATATATCTGGACAAAAATGACTTTTATTTGGTATTTCTATAACAAAATAGTTTATTCAATCAGGTCTATTGACTCTTGGTAATTATAGCAACTCGGTAAATACGTAAGTATGGGCTGTGAATTTTACGGCTCTGTTTTTCAAGTTGCTATAGCCACAAATCCCTAGGCCTTTCAACATATTTTTGTTGATTAAATAATATCCATGAATTATAAGTGTTCTTTGTTTTTCTTAATTTGTGCAACGAATTGTAAGTGTTCATTGAGATCATTTGATCAACAGAATATCACACATATATATATATATATATATATATATTAATCTTATATTTATATACAGATATAAAATATACAATATTAAATTTCACATGAAAAATATTAAAAAATCGTATACATAGTACGAAGATCTCTTATTGTAAGTCGTTTCTGTCTTTCTTATAGTTTTTACAGCAATTTTAAAGGAAATTGTTTCACGTTGTAAATGATCGTTTCCAACAATACTGTTACGGTGTAACCCATAGTAAATTTAGTTTATTTTGTGCCCTTTGTAAATTATACTTCTGAACTTCGGGATTCTGATATGCTTAATTTGTAAAAAGAGACTTTAGTAAATTAGCTGTGGGAAAACAGATAAACTCCAAGGAAAATGATTAAAAAAAAATAATAATAATAAAAAATAACTACAGTAAAAGCCAAGCTATCGATCATTCTGGAAAATAGAGAAAAAAATGCAGAGGCGGCGAAAAAAAAAAAGAAGAAATCCCGCCAGTTCGGCGACCAGAAATCGACGCCGGAATCCAAGGGCCGTACTTAGAATGCTTAACGGAATATTAAGCAGACGAGATTACGTATTGTGTCATCTTTTGTAGATTCCTATTATAAGTATAGATTCCATGCTATCATAGTTTCGCTCATATTATGAACTATACAACAATCTCACTTTTTCGTTTTTATCAATGGTTTAGCAAACTATCGCTATTGTGATACACAAGCACCACCAATATATCAAGAAACAGAGACTATACATTTTAATTTTTTAAATTTGCATTTTTATTTTATTTTTAACAGAGACTCTGATATATATAGATATTAGACAGAGTTGGAAAGGATAAAATAATACTAGAATTACCGCGAAACGAAACTACTCCCTCTGTTCTAAATTAATAGAAGTTTTGAGTCAATTGTCTTGTTCTATTTTATTAGATGTTTTGTTAGTTTTTATGCAAATTTTACATTTTGATTGGCTAAATAAATTTTAAATAAAACATTAAATGATAATTTTGTAAAGAAAAGTAGGTTTCTTAATATGTGTGCTTTTAACCAAAACATCTATTAATTTGGAACCGAGGGAGTAATAGATAGCGGTAAAAAAGAAAAAAAAAAAAAAAAAAAAACAAAGTAAAAGTTGTTTTAGTAATATCTAAAGATAGTAGTAATTCAAGACGGGCATGAAAATTGCCTTACTGAATTCTGTGATTCTTTGCCATCATCTTCAGGAACGACGCTTCTTAAGTGTATCAATGAACCTTTGCTGTATGAAATCGTCGTTGCTTGAGATGTATTCAAGAAAATCGTTGAAACTAAATTCTCCATAGGCAGGTGGATTGTTTTCATCTACGAGCTTCGGCGCTGGACTTATTTTCTTGTGCAGAGGTAGACTATGAAGACTTGCAAAAGATAGCCTCTTGACATCTTTGTTCACTGTTACACGATGAATCACGCTCTTGTATATCCCGTTGCTCATCACTTCTACCTGATCTCCCAACTGAACTATCAAAGCTCCTTCTATATATGGCACACTAACCCAGTTTTTGTTGCGATCCATCATTTGGAGTCCCTGGCTAGTTTGGAGTAAGATGGTCAGTGAGCTGAAGTCTGAGTGTGGTGGCATTCCCAAGGCTACTTCAGGTTCTGGACATGTTGGATAGCAATTCACTGCCATGACTTGTGAGCCTTCTTCTATCTCTTCTTGTAAGAAATTTTGCTCTAGCCCAAGGCTCTCTGATAAAGCTTCCATTAATTGCTTATGTAGCATATGCGTTGCCTCTGCATACTTACCCACCTTATCCCTGATTAAAAGGAAGGAACATATATATATATATATATATATATATATGTTTTCACTTTCACTCAAAAAGATTTCTTACAAAATTCGGAACATATATATCTGTTATTATTATATTTGAGATTGCCTGTAGCATGGAGGATTTGATGGCCACATGTGGATCCATTTTGATAGAGGATGAGAGTAATGTTTAATGAAATCTCTCCAGTAGTGAACTCTGTCTGTTGAATGGTTGATGCTTGTGCCATACCTTACTGGCTTATGAACATTTGCAGACGCCAGACGCATCTTCTCCTCCACAGGTAAGTCAAAGAACTGTGTCGCTGCATCTAAGGCATCTTTAATCACTGATGATGCTATTCCATGGTTTTTAATCTGTACGTAAGAGGATGTAAAAGTTATGGCTTTATAATCTCTTAGACATCTCTTTAAGTAGGGATATCATGTATGCATGCATGCAATTTGCGTTCTCATTAATTTAATACGGGACCTTTTTTTTTTTTTTTTTTTTTGGGTAAAGCCGGACTTCGTTCCGTATGACATAAATGCGAGAAGACAATAACCGTCTTTCTAAGTCATATATCCCAAGTGTGATTGGTTCTAGTGACTAAGCATGGAAACATTTAAGAGTGAATATTGATGAAAGTGAGAAATGATTTGCATGAATTAGAACACATAAAGCACCAAACTTGGTGGACTGATCGAGACTTGTTGTTATACAAGTAAGTATTACCTGAAAGCAACCAAACTCCTTGCAGGCCGTTCTTATCTGATGGATTACATGAGACCTAAACAAAGGTTGGTGTAAGGAGGAGAGATCAATGAGAGGAAGTGTAGTCTCTGAGCTTGAAGAACAGAGAGTTGGCCTTTGCGATGGCGGAAGAACATAACGATCAGGCACTTGAGGCACACCTGAATTGGTTAGTGTCATTGCACTTGCAAAATAATCATCATCAAGCAAGCTCTTTTTTGTTTTCTCCATTGTTTCCTCTTTTACAATGAAACTATGTGTAGGCTTACTAAAGAGTAGACAACATGCATAATGTATATTTATACATAAATATAGTTACATACAATATATATACACACGGTCAAAATCCTCTAGAAGATAATAATGTAATAATTATATTTAATCCTCGTTTGTTTACGGTTTTGGAAACCACCTGCAGGTTCTCGATGTGACTTATGATAGAGTGAATTTAGACGCCTTCGTTACGTTGCATCTTTTGCGTTTTTGGATTGGTTTATACTTTATAATAATAATATATATTTAGTTATTTTGATATGGGCTAAAAAGGTCCACTCCAGGCGCACTATAACCGGTTTTTGTTCTCACCTTAAACCCTGACCATCTTAACAATTCGTTTTCAATCAAGGGCAATATCGGTTTTTTTTAATATATATATTTGGTTGTATATGTTGAATAGCAGAATAGCAGATCAGGCTAACTGTAAAGAAAGATTAAGATATTTTGAATTCTATTTTTAAAGGGAAAAATAACATTTTGTCTGCGTGTGTGTTGAGTGTTGACGTTTCAAAATCGTTCGAGGTAAGAAGGAGTTATTTTGACAGATATTTTAACAAACTATATTTTTATATATAAAAAGGGTTTTGATACGCATTGAGAATTACATGCAATTGCCATTTGTCGAAATGTATCTGTACAAAGATCTCTATGAGTTGGTTTTACTTAAGGTCGAAGTTGAGTTCCTCTACCGTTGGAGGAAAGAGTTACTGGTGACATCATTCTTTCGTAGATTAGACTTGAAAAAGAGATATTTGTTTGGTCTGAGCTTCAATTCTTTTAAGCTCAATCAATATTAAGTTCTTTTTAGTTTAAGCAGATATGGGCCGCAGAATAATGGGGCCCAAATTATGATAATGGGTTTGAAAGGTGGATCTTGACAATCTTTCATTCATAGTTGGATACTTGGATTAGTTTTGATTTGCTACGACTATTTCTGGGTCTATTCTTCTTAAATCTTTTCGCGAGTCATATCTTCTTTTTATCTTTTTTTTTTTTTCTTAAAAATCTCATTCATTGACGTGCACAGCTTAACAAATAAGACTATGAATCTGTCATGGAAGTATCTTGACGGAAAAAGATTTTTTTTAATTTGGTATTTCTATAACAAAAATATTATATTCACTCCGTTTTTAATTTGGATTTTGCTGTTACAGATAGATTTAAAAAAATAAATAAAAATAAAATAAAAAAAGAGTTTCATCATGACCGTAAAAGTAAGCTTTTTATTTTATTTAAAATGATAACTGCGATATTTATTTTTTTAGTGTTTTCTTTTCCATTTGAAGCTAATGGAGGACACGATAATGGTTATCAGAGCCCAACATGGCACGCTCCTCTTTAACTCAAACAGCTATTTATCATCCTAAATCTATCCATCTTTCTAGAATCAATCTCCTAAATTCTGTTTTATTTTTTCTCCATCCCCTTAAATCTGTTTTGGTCAGAGAATCGAATAGGTAATAGTGATACATAGTGATTATACTATTTGATTTTTGTTCTATCCTTGACCATTTCGCTTTTATGAGTTACTGCTATCAAATTTGTTGGGTTTCGTATGTATTCATCTTTCAAAAAAAAAAATTGAATATTGTAAAGATTTGTTTCACCTAACACCATACCCTTCTTTGATCATTGAAATTGAAAAATATATTAAATTACCTTAGAACGTGTTAGTCATCTTCCTACTATTATGATATTACCTAATTCCCAATTTTATTACACCTTTTTTTTTTTTTTTTAGTATTTCTAGTTTTATTTCTAAAAGAGTTGGGATGTCATTTCGAATATTTGTTCATCTTTTGTTTTTTCCTATATAACTTCTGACCCAATGGCTTCGACGATGTTTTCCAAAGTGAAAACTTTTGAATAATGAACTTAGTCAATGGTCAACCCCTTGCAAATTGCACTAAACAAACTTCCATTGATACAATAATGATATTTTTAGTACATAGCTTTCATATCCTTGTGTGATTCAACAAATTAATTTTTTAAGGAGTTGTACTGATAAAGTCTTGTTCAAACGTATAAACTCAATCCACACAGAAACCGCATAAAAGAGATGATGAAATTTAAAAAAAAAAAAAAAAAAAAAAATGGGTAAGAAAATATCTTAAATATACACCAATTAGACATTATAAATTGACAATTTTAAAAACAATAACATAAGAGCCCAAACATTTTGAAACAAACTGTATAAAATACATGAATACTTGTTGTAATACAGTCATACAGCCACGCCTAAAGAATAAATGTTTTTAAAAAAAACAAAAAAAAAAAACAAAATAGTTCCATGGAAAATCACAACTTGAAACATTTTCTTCAATACTCTGTTTTTTAAGGCATTAGAGTATATTCAGTTTAGCTGATTTTGCTTCAATTTTAAGGAAATCTTGGCACCTGCAGATTCTATAAGTTGTTTACTAAGTATAAATTAATACAATATAGTATTGTCAACTAATATGTACAAAAGTTATGATATACATTATGTGATGCATAAATGCATATTAACAACTCCATGTTCTCAGCACACTTTTGCGTAGAAAAACATATAAAACCAAATAGGAAGAAGCCACTCACTAGGGTGATGGCTTTAAATAATTGATGTCAAAGAAACCCATCGAGCTATTCGATTAATTATCCATTCCTCTATTTCTTAGGTTGAACATATAAAGAATAAAGAGTTGGTACGCATCATGACAATGTCTTAGAAAACAAAGAAATGGATAAATATATTAAAAAAAAAAGAAAAAAAAAAAGAGAGGATGAAGTTGTTGAATGAGTTGGCGAGGCGGCGACTTTTTCATACATTCATTTACTTAATTTCCCAAAGTCTTTCTCACATCACTTTGTTATATAATAAGACATCTTAACCATTTCTTCTCTTCATAATCTCTATTTTCTCTTTACAACTATATCTTTATTCTTAGCAAAAAAAATGGCAATGAATGGTTTGTCCAAGATGGCTGCAACCGCTCTTCTCCTAGTTATGGTCATTGTCCCAGCCGCAGTCGCTGAGACTTTCACGGTTGGAGGCACTGGTCAATGGGACAGTGGTGTGGACTACACAAAGTGGGTTGACGGAAAAACGTTCAGGGTTGGTGACATTCTAGGTACATCATCCGAACCACATTTGTTATAACTTTAAATTGAAATATATATATTTAAGCTATGTAGTAACCTAATTGAATCCATCTCTTGTTTTGATACGGTCTTTGTTTTTGGTTTTGGTGGTTCAAATTGAGTTTGCTTTAATTGGTAATACAAAAATAAGATTTTGTATGTATGATTTCTTTGGTTATTTGGTTTGAGCAACTATATTTGGTTCAAGTTTGTTTCGGTTAGGGTAATCCGCATCTAAGATCTTATTAAAAAAAGAAAAGAAAAAAAAAAGGTTCATTATGAATTTATGAATGATGTAATGATGAAATCGAGATAACTTATTTCACATGAAAGTTCTTTTGTAAGTAAACAAAAACTTTCGGATTTTGTCCCATAATCTTCCTAGACCGGAAACACTAGTACTCTATACTTAGGTTTTGATTTGTTTGAATGGCGGTTTGATACAGAATTCAAGTATACTTCTTCACACTCGGTGGATGTGGTTGACAAAGCCGGATATGATGCCTGCGATGGCTCCTCCGCGTCTGAGAACCACTCCGACGGAGACACCAAAATCGAACTCAAGACAGTAGGAGCAAAATATTACATCTGTCCTACACCTGGTCACTGTCAAAGTGGCATGAAGCTAACCGTTACAGTCGTAGCCGCTTCTTCCGGAACTCCAGACGCTCCTTCGCCGCCTTCTTCAACTCCGGGAACTCCTACCACACCGGACTCACCACCGGCTGCTGGAACACCGGCCACACCTACACCTCGTTCAGGGTCAACTTCTCCTCCTCCACCGAAGCCAAGTGGTGCGTCTAAGGGAGTGATGAGTTACGTTTTGGTCGGAGTCTCGATGGTGTTGGGTTATGGTTTGTGGATGTAATTCGTTTAGAGAGCCAGGGTGGAGTCAGTGCTTTTGCTTTTCATTATTTGGTTTTGGTTGTAAGAGAATTTGGTTATGTGTACCACGTCAGCAGCTCTTCCTTTTTCTTCGGATTATATTATTTGCCATTTGATTGTCGTTGTATCATCATCATCACATTCACTTCTTCCTCTTATTTTAATTTAATAAACTATTATTATTATTATTATTATTGTCACTTTCCTTTTCCTGTTCTCTTCTCCATATTTTCCATGTTACTGTAGTTGGAATCACATGTATTGTTGACAGTTCTTCTCCACCATCCCCTAGTATTCTACATGACTATTGTGTAAAGTAATTAATTTACTTTTAATATTTGTTTTGTCAGTAATGAATCACGTAATAGCTGAATCAACAACAACTAAGATAAATTATCAATGTTTATTCAAATGGTATAGTTGTTAACTGTATAAGAAAATCACATAAAAAAATTCAACTTGGCTTAGTTAGTATTAAGTATTCCATTAGCTGCAGCTTTATAATAAAGAAACTCTAGATATATATTGAGTATAGATATATATTGGTTGCAAATTTAATTATCCATTGGATAGAATTATAAAGTTGTCAAATTTGGTTTTTTTGTTCCCTAACAAAAATGATAAGGCTTTCTGTTAATGGCTTTAAATAAAAATAAAAAAAGGACAACAAAGAAACCCAAAAAAAGAGACTATGGTAGCATTGAAATTTATGTGGAGTCCTGTCACTAAATTCACAGTTTTATACTATAAACACATGAGAAAGATGTGCAGAACACAAACCAGAAGACAATGTCAATGGAATCGACCTTAATTAAAAGTGAGCTTGGACATAACCCAACTAATTAAGAAGAGGCTTGAATTTTGATTACTCGTTCTCACACCTCTTATGTTATATAAACCAATAAAGCATCACCAGTTTTTTTTATATTACAATATCTCCCCAAGTTCAAACCAAAATATGGCAACGAATGGTTTGTCGAAGATGGCTGCAGCAGCCACTCTTCTCCTAGTCATGGCCATCATCCCGACCGCTTTTGCAGTGACTTACAAGGTGGGAGATTCTAGTCAATGGGACACTGGTGTGGACTACACAACTTGGGTAACCAGAAAGACTTTCAGGGTTGGTGACATTCTAGGTATATTATTTCGATAACTTATTGCACAAGAAAACTCTGAATTCTTTTACCAAGTGGCTAATGCTAACCTTTAACGACGGTTTGATACAGAATTCAAGTATACTTCTTCACACTCGGTGGATGTGGTTGACAAAGCCGGATATGATGCCTGCGACAGCTCCTCCGCATCTGAGAACCACTCCGACGGAGACACCAAAATCGAACTCAAGACAGTAGGAACAAAGTATTATATCTGTCCTACACCAGGTCACTGCACCAATGGCATGAAGCTAGCCATCCAAGTCATAGCCGCCGCGTCCTCGCCTCAGACCCCAAAGTCGCCACTGCCTTCACGTCCTGTCGCTCCTCCCCCAACCCCAGAAGAGGACTCTCCGCTGTCTGATGGAACACACGAAGCCGATTCGGGGTTTATCACGCCACCCCCACCGCCCTCATCAAGTGTTGCATCTAGGGGAGTAGTGAGCTACTTGGTGGTCGTCGGGATGTCGCTGCTTTTGCCTTGCAATGTATGGATAATGGATTAATGCCAGCGTGGAGGCAGTGCTTTTGCTTTTGCTTAAAAGAGAATCGGTGTGTGAGCCACGTCGGACCATCATCATCATCATCAATGTTTTTTATCATTATAAGGAGAAACATCTGTTCACTTGTATAATAATAACAATATTATTATTTTTTCTTTTGACCCGACTATAAGTGCATCGCATGTTCTCATGGCTGATTCACCATACATCGAAATAATCTTATCTACTTATTTACGCGTTTTAACTTCTCCGGTTCACTGTTGTTATGGTAACCTATGTTTTGGGAATCAAAGAGTACTCCGCCGTTAGTATTCGACATGATTATTGTGTGAATTTATTCACTAATCTGTTTTCTAAATAGTATCATTGTAGATTGTAGGCATGTGAATAAATTGCGACTGCTTGTGAAGGCCTTCTCTGTTATACACACACAATATTCACAGCTACTATAAAACAATCTAAGCAATTTTTCACACACAAACAAATGAAGTTTAAACCCTGTAAGAGTCCTTTGTAGAGAGACTGCTTTTTTTTTTTTGAATTTGGACATAAACCAAATGTTTAATCCATCCCCACACACTGAAGTGACACCATTACCCAATCGTCTTACATCAATCAACACACAGTTGCTAAAAAACCCTGATCAACATTAGAAAACAAACCAATTTTAGCTACACACTCCTTGCAACCAAAACCCCCTAAACCAAATTGAGATTTTTCCCAACCTCTTCTCTCTCTTTTTTCTTGTTTTTAATATAAAGTAACAACTCGGTGTCGCGAGTTGTTTCTTAGAGAACCAACAAACACAAGAAAAGGTCAAAGAAAAGGGAAAGCGTTGAAGATGAAAAGTGAAGAGAGAACAGAGCAACCTTTGTGTTATTATTATTAAAATGGTTAGAAACTCTTCTTCTTACTATAAAAGGCTATTGAGTGAGAAGAGCGTAGGAGGGCAAGTCCTCAAGCTGCATTATGTCTTCCAGCATCAGTTCTCTCTCCAGCTGTCTCCTTGTTGATTTCATCACCGTCTGTGTGTCATCCAAATATTCCAATACAAAGAAAGTATCAACATGTCATCTCGGAATGTATATGATCATAACTAATGTCTCTGTTTTTTCACAACTACTACTTACGTTGAACTCCATGTATGAGGCACGCATTGAAAGCCATTGCTGATCCATTAGCTTGAATGCAATGCAATAAAGAAGGTCAAAGGCATATTCGTTCTCTGCTTACACAAAACACCCAACACACTTACCTAAATCAGTGTCAAATTCCAATTAAAGCACCATGTGTGCAACAAAGGCTTTTCAATTTGATAATAAAGAAAACAGCATTGTCATTGTGTGAGAGATTACCAGAAAGAAATTTTAGAAAAGTTGCCCCAACAATTGTTCGTGGTTTCACTGTAAAATTTGATAAGGATATATTGTTAGCGAATCCATTTGATTATCTTAATACACTACTCATTATCAGAATGACAGGAAATGAACTAATTACGAGACTGCTGCCTAATGCATGCAAGTGGATTCTATAGTAATGGATACTAATCCTATGGCTTTGGATATCAGTAGCAACTATCACAATCACGAATCATGGTAACTAAATTCATGTGACTGTATGTATACCTGCTTCAAGGTCAAGCATTTGGATAAGCATGAATGTTAAGTTGATACCAGCAACAGCAAAGGGGTATTCCCACACAGACCGATCCCCAACCTGCTTCCTCAGAAGGTCCTGGAAGGATTTCTGCAGCATATAGTCATGTGGCGTTTAAAACAAAGTGACAAAACTAAATCAGCAAGATCTAAGATGTAGAGTCATGAAAAGCTGTAAAACATGATGTTACAGGGTATAAATACCATGTGATTGTACACATAAATAGATATACATGTTGTGCAAGTGTAGCAGTGTCAATGTGTAATGGAGACTATAAGATGCACGGGAAGTAAAAGTTATAGAATATATTTAGCTTATTCTTTTTCTGAAACGTTTGTAAATGTCATATATAGGTATACCTGAAAGTTCCTAGCAAAGTACAGCAAGTTCTCAAGAGATATGAAACCACCACCCCTGCCAAATGCAGCACTGTAAATCAACGAGGAAAAATGCAAGAACTATAACACAAATGACTGGGAAAGTCAGTATTATACCTAAAATCTGTTGAGGGATCTTTGCCCTGCCAACCCATCTCTTTCCACTGCTCAGATATTAATCCATGAAGATCTTCTTCAGGAAAGGCAAGTTTCCACAGATCCCTCAGAGCTTCCTAAGAGTGTACGAAGAAGCAAAAAAGTAATTACAAAAGTTGGTAAGTTTGGATTTATAATGCTAGCTTACAGTAAAAAGGTCAAAGGATAAAAAGATGCAGTAGTCTACTATATCCAAATGTATTTTCGAGGAATTCTAGAAGCTTAAGAACCCACAAGGAAAGTGTACCTGATGCAGGGGTATTGTGCTATCGTAGGCAACGTCAATGCGGTTCTGCAAACTCTGCAAGCATTCCTCCTGCAAGTTCCAAAAATAGAGTATAAATAATTAGGTGCCTTGATACACTTAGATGTAGCCAGCTAATATAAAGAGGACAAAAACGTTACTCGAATGTAGTGAACAAGGAAAATCAAACTTCAAACTCAAATAGTGGAAAAAGAAGTACCTGAGCAGGTGTTAGATCAAACGTAGAATTTGCATCACTATCTCTTCTCTGAGCACAAACACAGGAAAGACCCCTACCTAACCAAGCTGCTGATCCAGGCACAGCCTCAGCTATAACAAAACAAATAAGCCGGCATCAAAATGGAGCTTCACTGTTTTCTACAGAGGAGGAGTTGACATTTGTTGTTCACAGCTTTGAAGATAAATAAGTACAGTTTGTATAATAACACTACTCTGAATCTCTAACACATCAAAATTCTACATATTCACACACAGACAAAAGGTTATCGACTATTATTGTATTAAGAAACTCTACAATATATTAGCACCATGATCCTTGACAACAAGCTGGAGCTGAAAGTTAAGGAAGCTAATAAGTGCATTACTACTGAAACAAGCGTAACACATCAATAGCAGAGAATCCAGAAACCAAGCAATGCGCATAGAAAACGCATTTACTATACAAAAATGAGAGTTATATCAGAAATAAACAAAGATCTTCAACACAAAATTTCATCCCAAAAATAAATAAATGCAACGGCCATTGTAGATAAGCTCATAAGCTTGGAGACTGAGAGATGCAGGCGCTTTTTTTTTCTCCTATGAAACGCTTACCAGATGAGGAATTGTAAACGCTTCCTCGTTCGAGACCTTGAGAAATCCGCCTGACAGCTACGAACGAGCCTTCTCTATCATCCATCTCTAAAATTCTCGTTTCGCTGCTTCCGATTTAACTCAGAATCTCCATCTCTAGTACAATCCTGCGAACAAGCAAATGCAACTTCATCAGCAATCGAATTTGGAAATCTAATCAAATACAACATTCGGAATCAAAATCAATCGGAAACTGATCAAAAACACAAACGCAATGCGAATCACTAAACGTCATGATTGATATTAAGATAACTTCAATAAACACAAAGAAAGTTAGAGAAGGATTCAATCACCTTCGAGAATCGAGAATTCAATCCAATCGAATCAAAGAGCGATCAACTTCGAAACTAGTTCTAGAATCGTCAAGGAAACAGAGAAGATAATCTTGCACGACGAAGAAGAGTTTTTCAGGAAAACAAAAAATCAAGCAAGCAAGAAACTAACTGCGGCTTCAAGATCTACTGAGCGCCGCCGTATTTTATCGGCGACTGATATAATCGGACGGCGAAATCAGGTGGAAAGCGAATAAAGAAAAAAATATATTTTCGTATATATTTTTGCCGTTCCTTTCTAATTTCTTTGGTTTTTGGGGGTTTTCGAAAACATTAAAATAAAAAATGAGATATTTATAGTTACGTCACTGTAACGACGGGAAGGCCTGGGTAACAGGTGGCAATTAGGCTGGAGGACCCAGCGCGTGTACTTCAGTCTCCATCAGCGTCGTCATCGTAAGTCATACCGGCAAGAAAGTGACTTGGTTAGGTCAGGCCGCAATGGTTAATCCATTTGGCACTTAAAGTCAAAACGTCAACGACTTTTAATCCCTTTTTCTGATTTCTAATTGTCTATGGTAAAACAAAATAATTGATATAGATTTTTTTTTCTATCAATTATACCGAATTATTCTGTCATTTTTAATAATAAAGCTCATTACATTATCCAACAATTCAATTTTAATTTTGTAATAATTTCGTCATTTTTGTCAACTAATAATAAAGTCATATATATATATATATATATATTTAAGTGTACAAGTTGATAAACCTATAATTTCTAATCAGATTTACATTTTTCTCAATTTGATATTGTTGCATCATAATTTTGATTTTAAACACAGATAAATACTCCATGGTAGGCAAAACTGCATGTACATAACTAATGGTAGTTGACGGAAAAACATGGAGTATGTATTTTTCTGTGCTTATAATTAAAATTACGTAAATGCCATCACGGCGCCGGTCGGCGACACTTGCAATAAGCAATTAGGCATGGGCCATATGTTTTGATGGATGAAGTTTAACTAAAGCCGGCCTCCATATAATTTACTCTTGTTTTTTTTGGTCCACGAGATTGTAAATCAATCATCCACATGTGACATGTCTATAAAGAGATGATTTCTTCATTTTATATGCAACTTTATGGAAATGGTACATTTACAGCAAGAAAATTCAGAAACTAGCTTTAATTTGTTTACATTCTTTTATATTATTTAGGATGATGTTGCAATCACTATATTATAGCTTATGGTACGTGTAATCTATAACGCTGCGAATGGGAATTCAGGACCACCATCAACACTGCAAACTTTGTGCTCGCACATCATTCACTATTTTTCTTTTCAAAACGTAATACAAACTTCTATTAAATTGGTTATCTATATTCTACTTCTGTTGTATTTCATGTGTTTTAAACTGAAAATTTTGATTCCTTCAAACGAAATATCCTCTTTGTAAAATTTATACAAGTGAGATCCGGTCTCGATATCAAGGATGCATATTAGATTGAGCGGGATTGCATATTTAAATTTACGATTCTTATATGAAGTTCTTTTATATTTTGGAAATTAAGTTTTTCTAATCCCAAAGAATATAAATGGTGAATTAAAAATTTATATCTAGAAAAAGCGATCATCTTTTTATGCTCGAAAAGGAACAAGAACATAGATAATTGTCACCCCTTTGCTTGAACTCAAAGTAATAGCGATATTATCAAAAACAACATACATATCATTTTATTTTATTTTGGTAGTTAAATTACGTATATATATATATATATATATATATATATTTTATAAATGGGAATCCTGAACCTAAACTCATACTATATCTGTGTGTTTTTTTTCCTTTTAAAACATCTATAGTGATCAATCATAATTAACATCGCATTGAAAAAGACTCGAATATGGTTCCTCGCTTTTGAGTAAGCTCTTCAACTTCTTTATCGGAATTTCATATTTTTGTAATCCAACGGGTGCTAGACTGCTATCTCGGATATGCGTTTGATTTTCATTTTTTTTTTTTTTTTAAATATTATATTTGATAGTGTCACCCTGTATATTGTCAAACCCAACTTTAAAACCTAGACTTCCAAATTTAAAATTCAAGAAAAGAATATTTGACAGACAAAGCTACAATATTGGTCTTGAATGAATAACAAACATGTCAATATTTGGGTTGTCGACCGACTACAAAACCAATTTGCAAACGCAACATATATCTATATATTATTAACTTAAACAATAAATAAATACGAAACTGTGAAGCTATGGTGACATAACGGGTACAACTACGGTTGCACCAGTTGGAATAAGATATCTTCTTCTGATTCTCAAACCTGATTTACCTTCAGATTTGGTCAAAGCTCTTAGTTTATGGCCTTCATGTATATTTTTTTTCCGCTGTCAATTTTGTCAACTAAATATTTAAGATCAGTATTTATATATTTTAACCTTTACCAAAAAAAAAACCCTTATTTAAATTGTTTTTTAATTAATTACTTTCCTTTAGCTTCAAGCAAGAAAAAGAAAACCTACTTTCCGATGACCTTTGTCTGGTCAGGCTTCATTCGCCAATACATCATTCCAAGTTCCAACATATTTATTTTCACAAATTATTCGAAAACTAAACCATCAATCCGAAAATTTCGTCTAAGATGTTAGTTTTTCAATGTCTTGATCTCCAGTATGCATGTATATAAGATTTTTAATACACGAGAAAGGTATTAAAATTGAAAAAGTCATGAAAGGTATTACACCTTTTAAGCTAAAAAAAGAAAAGAAATAAAACTACTACTTTCTGAACTCCTCGTGCTCCATTAACTTTGTCGGCCTTAAAGGAAACGTCAATCACCAGTAACCTTTCTAGCCAATCACAGTTTAGTTTCGGAAAAAAAGAAAAAACAAAAAAGAAGAAGAAGAAGATGCTGCATTGATGATATTTGATATTTCCATTTAGGATCATACTTTTGGACTAATTGAAATAACGGCCCATATACTTCTCAGTTTTTGAATATTATGGGCTTAGGCCTGTAATAATGGCCCATTTAATTATCATCAACGTTTCAACGCTATCGAAGATTCGTCACTTGGCTTTTAGTTCTTCTCATCTTCGTTTATATGATTCTCCAGAAAACGATGCAAACGCCATTTCTTCATCTCTGCAAAAGCTTCACTTCTTCTCCACTTTTACCTCACAGCAACAATCTATGCTTTGGATTTCACAATTCTCTGTTAGCTCCTTCAATTTACAATTTCCAGCGACCAAACAATGTCGACGGGAGAAAAATCGTCGCGCGGAGCTCAAAACCAAACAACGGAAATAGCCGTCCGGCAGGAAACAAAGGGAAAACGACTCTAAAAGGAAATAAAGAGAATATATGGAGCGTAGATAACGAAATGGCGGAGAAGGAGAAGCGTAAGGTAAAGCCAAAAGGAAGAAGGGGGAAGAGATTAGGTGGAGGAGGAAGAAAGGGTAAATATGGTAGAGTTTTGGTTTCGGGAACGATGCTAATCGAAATTGAGACTGTTCTTCAAACCCAGGTTTCAATTTCAATATTCAATTTCTCAAATTCGTTTAATATTTCTACGAAATTAGCTAAATTCAAATTAATTGAATACATAGGAACCTGTGATAAAGCCAATGTGGAGAACATTTGCGAGTAGTGTAAGTGGGATATGGAAAGGTGTAGGAGCTGTGTTCTCGCCAATAACAGCAGAGATGGAGCCGATTGAAATTGGGAAGAGGAATGAGAATCTTTATGATTGTTATACTCTGTCTCGGATTGAAGCTTTGCCATTTTCTTCTGGAGGATCATCTGAGATACAGAGGAAGATCAATTGGGTTACTTTGAATCCTCATGGAGAGTTATTTCAGAATGCTGAGAGTAAAGATGAGACATTAGTTGATCAGAGTGGTGTAGATAGTCGTTTGCCTAAGTTTGAATCTTTTGACTTGAAAGCAAGTGATGTTATGGAAGAGGATTCTATGGTAGACGAGCCTGGCCTGATTTACTTTGAGGATGGATCGTATTCCAGAGGTCCAGTTACAATCCCTGTTGGGGAGATGAGTGAATCAAACTATTACCTCACACCAACTTTCAAGTTTGAACAGGTATATGTTTATTTTTGCAACTGAAGAGAAAATAATAGAATGATTCATTGCTCCTTCCTCTTGGACAGTGTTTGGTGAAGGGTTGCCATAAGAGAGTAAGAGTAGTCCACACAATAGAATTCGCCAATGGTGGTGCAGATATACAGATCATGAGAGTTGGTGTTTACGAAGAACAGTGGGTTAGTCCTTCAAATTATGAAGAACAAAGGTAACTTCGACATGTTATTTATCCTTTTTCTCCCCTGATATGTCACTAACGGTTTCATTTCTCAGTAACAACGACGCACCTTTGGAGTTAAAACCATTCTCACAGAGGAAACGCACACAACCATCAGAACTAACAGGATCATGGAAAGTATTTGAAGTAAGTGCAACTCCAATCTATGGAGAAGAAGACGAATTCGAACAGCCAGGTGAAAGCACTCCAGTTGTGTATCTGTGCACAGAAGCTCTGAAGAGAAGGAATTTACCGGAGACTTGGGTTTCGTTTGGAGAGGAAGAGATGATAGATATGCAAGATGTGTCTGTGATGTGGCTACCAGGTGGTGTGACTGCTTACGTGGATGTGAAGAAAGATGGAGTTTTATGTGTTGGAGTTGGATGGTATTCAGATGAAGGGATCAATCTTGTGATGGAGAGAGATTATGGTTTGGATGGGAATCTTAAAGAAGTTAGATCTAAATCCGAAGTGAAGAGACGATGGACAGAAGAACCCAAGTGAAAACTCTGTTTCAGACTGATGATGTTTACTTCTTTAGTACATACAAGTAACAGTAGCTGATGTTTGATGAAGCTATGAAGTTATTTTCTTTTAATCTATATGCCGTCATCACGCACCACCGTACGTTTTCTGGCGCCGTAAGCTGCCGCCGGAGAAAGATGATCCACTTCTCTGTTGGGATAGGTTCAAATTGGGCCTGAAGTATAAATGAGATAGGGTTCATCAAGCCCACTGGGTCTTATTTTGGAACAAATTCTAAAATACTTTACTTCCTTATTTGGATAACTCACGTACTATGAGTTGAACCCCAAACTCACTATAATCTCTTAATCAAGCTAAACCTTCTATATATTTCATATTTTGGAGACTAATTTGATATTTTATGTAATATTAAGAATAACGTTGGTACAAAATGTATACATCCAATGAAAATTGATATCAAACTTCTATGGAAATTAAGAGTGATTTTATATGTACAAATATTTGAGTTATTGTTAGGTTTATAGCCAAGGGAACGAGCCTGTCTTTCCATCTCAACTTGAATTTCAAAGAGGTAAAAATAAAAAGATAACGAAGAAAAGAAAAGGAAAGAAGGATGGAGAGGGAGACAAAGTGGGAACCTACAAGAGAAGAAAAAAAAAAGATGCCTTAGAAATCTCATCATCATTAAATTTGGGAAATTCCTTACGGATTTGATTGAAACGTGTAATCATTGTTGCATGGAATTCATCCCGCTATTATACAACCTTTAATATGCCTCTCTTTGTTTTTTTGCTCAACCTATGATCTTATTATTTTTAATTACTATATCCTCCTTTCATCTTTCTCTTTTCATTTGCATCGTTTGATTATGTTTACATTTACACTAGTATTATATAATTTTTATGTTTTGTTGTCACGTCATTTGCGATTATATTTTGCGTTTGTATTTGAAGCTTAAATAAATATTTTTGAAAAGAAAACGAAAGGAGCGTTAATTATAGATGATTTTTTTTTAAGTAAGCAGATACATATAAACGTGTTATAAATAAATACATAAACAAGAAGTCCTTGAAACTTATTTGCCCACGTTTCTCTACTTGAAACGAACAATACTCTTAGTGTCGGTAAGAATAAGATCAATAATTCCTTTAATGGCTGTTTAAGCAAGTGTTCCTCCTCATGTAGATAGTTAATTTCGGAATAGATTGGACCGGTAAAATTAAAATTAAATTTTAATTTAATCCACCTCAATCATGTTTTATGGTTTTGTCAAAAAGAAGATTAAAAAAATCTTATACTAGATGCTTTTATATTAGTCATTGTTGCTTTGTGTTGCTATTGTGGAGGAAGTTGGCCTGCTCTTTTCCTGAGGTGTTTGTGTGTTGTTGTGTGTAGTTATCAATTTCACAATACTGTTAAAAAAAAAAAACGATTTTAGAAATACATTTAATATGTGATAATGATTTAATTATATAAATTTGATTAAGCTAAATTATCTAGTCTAAGACGAATAATTATAATTCAGCCAACTAATTTTATCTACACGGTCAATAATATATATATAATTTCAAGAAAAATCAATGAAAAACAGCGTTTGGATGTTTGTTCGATCATTTTGACCCCTAAAGAAAAAAGATGCTATTCGAACATGTGATTTCCTACTAATTTTTAAAACATTGTATAAGCATAATATGTTTTTTTTTGTGTGATTTTCAACAAATGATATAAACATATTATATATATATATAAGACAAAGTGACGCTAACTAGATGATTTGTTGTATATTATATATCTATATATATAGTTTTATGAAATTATTCAACCAATAAAAATAAACGATTGGGATTAATTAATAAACAAAAATTATGAAGGTGGATTCGACATGATTTGGGAAGAGGTAACTTTTCTCGGTGTCATTTCCATCATCAGCTTTAGGACACATCTTGAGATGGATGGAAGCTTTGATGTACCTCCACCACACTCGATTACCTCCTTGACAACTTTCTCTAGCTCCTCTCTATCTATCTCTATTTTGTCATGTGAATTGAAAATGTCCAAAATTTCTATACTAATTATGATAAACCTTTACTTCATTTAATTTCTTAGTTTTTTTTATTCCTTACGTTGCTTCAGAAAGCTGATCATAATAATCAGTCCAAACTCCATACCTTTTTTTTTTTTTTGCCTCATTATGGAAGGGTTAGGTTTAATTAATGATGCAAGTTACTTGCTTAAACAAATGAAAGTAAATTCGTTAATTGTCTATTAAGTTGACAATAGGGTGATAGCAAGATAACGTTCCAAACATATCATTACCATTTTATTTTATTATGAAATTGAAATCATTGCAAACAAAATCATTCGTAAACAAAAAGATGATTTAAATTAAAACAAATAAAAAATTTATAACAGAAATAATTTTTTTTGTTAAGTGTGATTAGTACCTCAGGATACTACTTATTTAGTTGATGTAAGTAAATGTTTGTTCATCCATTATTAGAATTGTAGTTTTAGTGAAAAAAGTAAGTATTCATAAAATGCAATAAAATGTTAAATTGACTTGAAAAATCACCGGTCATGGTCGACCATCATAGTACGCAAAATGCGAAGGATATATATCTTTGGGTATATAATGAAATAGAATTTTGTTTTATTAGCGATATGATTTATAAAAACATTAAAACTCTTCACATGAAGTTGACTGCCAAAGACACGAATGGTACAAATGATACGCTTGGAAGGTCATTGACACGTGTGGGGACATACACACGAAACCCTACCCTTCTATATGAAAGCAAAAGAAGATAAACCGTCGAAGTAACATTTATTTATAACTTTATTAATACATATAGAAAAAAAAAAATAGTTGTCATACACTATTTTAATTGATACACGATAAGTCAACAAAAAACAAGAGACATTGAGATTTAAAGAAAAAAATATGGAAGGAACTGCAGGAGGAAGAAGAGTAGTCAGTAATTATGAGCTACAACAAGTAACATCGTCGTCTACGACGATTCAAGAGAATATGAACTTTCTCGTTCCTTTTGAAGAAACCAATGTTTTAACGTTCTTCTCTTCTTCTTCTTCCTCTTCTCTCTCTTCTCCTTCTTTCCCCATTCACAACTCATCCTCTACTACTGCTCATGCACCTCTAGGGTTTTCTAATAATCTTCAGGTCTCTGATCTCTCTTTTTATACACATGTATGTAATGATCTTGTTTGTATTTTTGGTTGATCTAAATTTGGAGGGTTTTGATATGGTTTTTGTAGGGTGGAGGACCTTTGGGATCAAAGGTGGTTAATGATGATCAAGAGAATCTTAGAGGTGGAATCAACAATGATGCCCATTCTAATTCTTGGTAATTTAACTCGTATCTTATTATTCCCCAGCATTATTAATCATATCTATTTCCCTTGCAATTTTCTGAGATCCAATAGAATTATATAGACAATATACATATACAAAGGCTTAACTATGACATAAGATTAAACCTATAAGGTATATATAAAAGTTTCTCATACATTAATAATTAGAGTGATTGCATTTGCAGGTGGAGATCAAGTAGTGGGAGTGGAGATATGAAGAACAAAGTGAAGATAAGGAGGAAACTAAGAGAGCCAAGATTCTGTTTTCAAACAAAAAGCGATGTCGATGTTCTCGACGATGGCTATAAATGGCGTAAATATGGTCAGAAAGTCGTCAAGAACAGCCTTCACCCCAGGTACTTATAAGTTAACATTACCACATATATGTGACTGCAGATTAATCAAACTTATAATTAGTCTTAATTAAGTTAACTTTACCAATAGTTTTCCTAATGGTGGTCGTATAATCACATTGTTTGGTATACAATTGATAGTTTCGTAAAAGCTGAGGTCGGAACTTAAGTTATGTGGATCATAATATTCTATCTTTAAAACTGTTTTCGAACCTTAGCACAAGTACTATACATCCTCCTTATAAATATATATATATTTTATTTTTCTATCAAAGTTAGAATATTGATTGTACGTAGGTTGCAGTTTTAGTATGTATTGTACGTCCCTCGAGGGCTGTCATGATCATTAAGAATGCAAACAATTTTTTCTATTTATACCTCTTTTTATTGTGCAATGTCTACACATATTTCCAACTAATTTTTTCTTGCATATTACATAAAGCCTCATATAACAAATTTCACACGTGTAATTCTGTTTTGTCTTTGGATTGACTGAATCTAGTTAAATATATATGTGTAATGTTGGAAATATATATACAGGAGTTATTACAGATGTACACACAACAACTGTAGGGTGAAGAAGAGAGTGGAGCGACTGTCGGAAGATTGTAGAATGGTGATTACTACTTACGAAGGTCGTCACAACCACATTCCCTCTGATGACTCCACTTCCCCTGACCATGATTGTCTCTCTTCCTTTTAATCTCCATCCATCTCTCTCTATCTATATATATATAGACAGATCTATAGATGTGTGATATATTTGCATATTTGATATTGCATGTGTTTTTTCATGAGTATGTCATCAGGTCTTCTTATACATGTATTCTCTTGACTTGTCGCTTCTAGTATACATATGGAATATTATTTATCAATTATACACTGATACTAGTTCATTTTTATTAAAAGAACTTCAGTGCATTTTAGTTTTTGAGTTGGGAAAGGAACTCATGTGCTAAAAGTGATTCCGAAGCAAACTAGTACTATTTATTAGAGGAAGAACACATTAAATGTATATAGGTGCAGGATCTTTTTCTTTGATAGGGAAATTAATACTCCAACAAATTAAAACCTAGTATAATGTACATATATTATCTCCCAAATCCCAAGTCCAATTTCTAAAGAAAAAAAAAAAGAAAAAAACAGTAAATTATGACGCACAGTTATTAAACGTTTACACTAAACGTGAGAATTAATTCTAATAGTAGTCATCTATGATTCCATTATAATCGAATTTTGGAGTTAATTTTTTTTTTTTTTTTTTTTTTTTTTTTTTTTTTTTTTTTTGTAACAGATGCTCAAGAATAGATAAGGGACAAACAATATGTTTGAAATAGACGATCAGCGTAAAACATCTAGTAAGACTTTTACAACGTGGACAAGATATTTGGCTTCACAAGTCAAAATTACAAATCCAGTTATATGTATGACTAGTTTTATAGATAAGCCATAAAAAAAAAATCAAAGATCACTAGTTTATTATAATTAATGTTACAGCTACAAATAGTAATAACACTCAAGCCAACCTAGCTACAAACTGGCACATGGTAAATAATATATCACACATGATATTAATTAGGGTTATATGGCTAGCTAGACAAGCCTCTCTCTTCCCTAATGATGAAAATGTTATAACTATAGATGATTGAATCATGCAGCTGGAGCGTAATCATAAATTACATCGTCATCATCATCGCCTTCGTTCTTGAAAGATGTAAATGCATTGTGACCATTGTAGTAGAGAACCAAGTCAAATACTATTGATGACATTCTCTTTCTTCACTCTAGCTACTTGGTACAAACAAAATGTATAGAAGCCTAAAGAAAGACAAATTGGTTTATTTTAAACATTGAGATGGTTGCTTGCTAATATTTATAGATGGTAAAAAGGCAAATTAAAATGTGGCGAAGTCGCTGAAACTGAGTCAGGGCATGTGACTCGCTGCTTATAATGTGTGCCTGACACAAGTGGAGTGTGACTAAACTGAGTAAGCCACCTATTTTGTGCCCTGACACATACTTCACTCTTTTATACATATATTGGTCCACCTCTTATTACACGATTTATTAACATTTCTCATTATATTATGACATAATTTTTTCTTCTTAATGGAATAATAAACTTTTTTGCAAGTAAAGAGGAAGAAACATAAAGTTTTTTTTTTCTTTTGGATTTTATAGGGTATTGATTCCCTAAACCAATAGCAAGATCATGGCATCATATGCATATGGAACCTTGAGGGACAAAAAGAAAGATTTATGATCTGATGTCTAGATTTGTTTGGGTTTCTCTTCATTTCAATATTATTATTATCGTAAAGATTTTTGTTTCTTGGTTCAACAGTACAATAGTTTCTCTATTATTGTAATTTTGGGATAGTAGAGAGATGTGTCTAGATTTCTTTGGGTTTTATTTCTATCTTTTCATTTTAACATTCTTTTCTTTACAGTTGGGTTTTTAAGAAAGTAGAGAGATAATTATTAAACGGCCCATATTAGGCCCATAGTCGGTTCAAAAAGATAAACCGTGAAACGATGGTTAGCTTGACCAGCTTGGTATTTCATTTATCATGACGTGGCAGAAAACCATTGGTTGCTGGGATCTTCTGTGTTTTTTAATAGCTATTATTGTTTCCTTTAAACCAGAACGATTGGTTTTGACCAAAAAAAAAAAAAAAAAAAAAACACAACGATTGGTTTATATAATTTTCTACGAACAATTATCATCTCCATCTTTTAAGGGTTTTTTTTTTTTTTTTTTTTTTTTTTTTTTTTTTTTTTTTTTTTTGCAGACAACAAAAAAAAGAAGAATATTTGTGAAACAAACTATCGTATGCAACTTAGAATGAAATGGATAAGAGCTAGACCCACCAAATAAAATAAAATGGATTGGTCTGATAAAAATCTTCAAGGTCTGACTTTAAATAATATAGTTTTTTTTGTAGAACGGAGTATTGCATAATTTTAGGAAAAAATTGGCTTATAGAGAAACTAAAGAAATGCTCTTATTTTACATAAAATAACTTCAATTTCACAAACGAAAAAACTGCACATCTTTACGTATTCTAAGAACAATTATACATCAACTAGACCAGACCTATACTATACATCAAATATTAAATGTATTTTTGTCTCTTAAATGTAATATTTTGAATTATATATTTCGAAGGTTTTAGAAACAGAAACAAAATAAAGGATACAGATCTTTTATCAAAAAAAAAAAAAAAAAACATCCCTGTCACTACAATTAAAAGACAGCGAATTTTGAATAACTTTGTAATATGGTGATTTAATCCCTGTTTCTTTACTTCAAAATGTTCTGTTCGGATCTGAGTCTTGCTATTTCAGCGATTTTTGTTTTTAATGTGTTCACGAATATTTTTGAATTTGTATCTTTAAGGAGATATCAGATATGTATATTTGTAAACACGAAGAGATCTCGGAAAAGCTTATCGTTATTCATAGACTTTACAAGATATTTATAGATGTTCGATGACTTGCATATCAAGTCTCGTATCTAACAACTTACACAATAATGATAATTATCCTAAACATATATGTAAGTATTCCTAATCATCTTAAGGTCGGTTCTAGAACTATCTAGAACCTTAACACACCCCCTCAAGTTGGAGCGTGTAGATCACATACGCCCAATTTGGACAGTAAGTACTTAAATGTCGGACCTCCCAATGCCTTGGTCAAAATATCGGCTAACTGCTCCGTCGTACGCACATGTGGAGTCGTGATAAGACGATCTTGAACTGCATCCCTCACGCTATGACAATCAGATTCGATATGCTTCGTTCTCTCGTGAAACACCGGATTTGCCGCTATGTGTATTGCTGATTTACTATCACAAAACATTTCCATTGGTTGATCTTGATGTACTCCCAAATCTTTCATCAATCGTTTGAACCATTTCAACTCACGGAGAGTCTCAGCCATTGCTCTATACTCGGCCTCTGCTGAAGAATGAGACACAGTGTCTTGCTTCTTTGTCTTCCACGAGACAGGAGATCCTCCTAATTGCACAACATACGCAGACAACGACCTTCGAGTAAGAGGACAAGACTGCCAGTCCGAATCACTATAAGCACATACCCGCAAGTCACTGTCCGCTTTTAACATAATACCTTGACCTGGACTCTTTTTTAAATAGCGCAACACTCTAACTACAGCATCCCAATGCGCCACACGCGGCTCATGCATAACTTGAGTCAAGACATGAACCGCATAACCAAGATCAGGCCGTGTCTGCAACAAATACACCAAACGACCAACTACACGTCGAAAACCAACTGGGTCATTGTAAAGTGGGCCATCATCGCCGAGCAGTTTATGATTGTGCTCCATAGGCGTTAAAAGAGGTTTACAATCGAGAAGACCTGCTTCAGAAATTATATCGAGACAATATTTCCTTTGCGTTAGAAACATACCAAGTGGACCTCTTGCAACTTCTATTCCAAGAAAATATTTGAGTTTGCCGAGGTCTTTCATATGAAAGCACCTGCTTAAATATTCTTTAAACTTCATCAACATACTAAGATCATTCCCGGCTATAACCAAGTCATCAACGTACACAAGAACTCGCAAGGACTTATCTCCTTTAATGTACGTGAACAAAGAATAATCAGCATAGGATTGCACGAACCCAAAATCCTTAAGTGCAGTTGACAATTTAGCAAACCAACACCGAGGAGCTTGCTTAAGACCATACAATGATTTACGCAAGCGACATACCTTGTTTGTATCTTCTGTATGAAACCCTGGTGGTAACTTCATATATACTTCTTCTTCTAAATCTCCGTGAAGAAAAGCGTTGTGTACGTCCATTTGATGAATCTCCCATCCTTTTGCTACAGAGACCTTCAACAATGCTCGTACGGTAGACATCTTAACGACGGGTGCGAAGGTTTCATCAAAGTCTTCACCCTCGACTTGATTATTGCCAAGACACACGACCCTGGCCTTATATCTCTCTACGGTTCCATCTGCATTATACTTCAACTTGTAAACCCATTTACTACCGAGTGCTTTCTTCCCTTCGGGTAACGTCTCTAAATCCCATGTGTTGTTCAAAACCAACGCATCTATCTCACCAGTCATTGCATTCTTCCACCGTTCATCAAGAAAAGCTTCCTTATAACTCCGTGGTTCTACTCCAAGAGACACGGCAGCAAGGAAGGCTTGATGACGTTCTGAAAATAGTGCATTAGTGACAAAATTTTCAATAGGATATGGAGTGATACCTGGAACCGTTAACGAGGGAGTGGAGTCGGAAGAAGTGACATGATGTTTACTTTTATCATGGGGAAGCACTTGTGTGGTGTGAGCAACATAGTCTTTGTGCCATGCCGGTGGTTTTGTTTGTCTCTTCCCGAGTGTAGCTGGAACTGGTACAGGTTCCACCACTGTTTGTACCAACTCAGCTGGAACTGTTACAGGTTCCACCACAGTTTGTATCACATTATTAGTTTCCTCGCTATCGGAAATATCTTCTGCATGTGGTTCATTCAACATTGATGTTTCTTCATCTTCTTCAATGGGAAGTATAATTGGCATAGTTGTGCTCACAGGAGCTGTCACTGTATACGGGAATGTTGTCTCATCAAATACTACATCTCTAGAGACAAAGAACTCATTTGTCTCAAGATTATACAGTTTCCACCCTCGTTTTCCAAACGGATAACCAACAAATACACACCGACGGCTCCGAGCTCCGAACTTGTCCTTGTCACGTGTGTATTTGTGGACATAACACAGACACCCAAATGTTCTAACCTCTGCATAAGATGGCGGCTTGTCATATAAATACTCATAAGGAGTTTTGCCTTGAAGGACCGCGGATGGAGTGCGATTAATAACGTGAGCAGCAGCGAGAACACTCTCTCCCCAGAACTTGACGGGAAGATTGGCTTGAAACATCAAAGACCGCGATACATTGAGAATATGTCGATGTTTACGCTCAACTCTCCCGTTTTGCTGCGGTGTAGCCACACAAGAAGTCTGGTGCATTATCCCATTTTCAGCAAAATACTTAGTTAAGCACATGAACTCAGTCCCGTTATCAGTGCGTATTGTCTTCACCTCTTTACTAAATTGGCGCCTCACCATTGCAAAGAAATTAGGTAATATCGTCTTCACCTCATTTTTCTCGAGTAGTAAATTTATCCATACGGCACGGGAATAATCATCAACTATCGTAAGAAAGTAAACAGCCCCACAAGATGAAGGAACACGATATGGCCCCCAAAGATCACAATGTATTAAATCAAAAGAACTTGTGGCTTTATTAGAACTCTCGAAAAACACTTCACGAGTTTGTTTTGACTGAAAACAAATATCACATCCACCAAACTTTTCTGGAATGCGTTTAACACCCGAAATAAAAGGTAAAAAACTTAAAACACCATAAGCGGGATGTCCTAAACGACGATGCCACAAAGTCGGATCCTCAGCAGCCTTGACTCTGTATCCTCTCGCTATTGTAACATCCCGATAAAAGTAAACACCATCCCGTTCTTCACCGACTCCAATCAGGGTCCTCGTAAAACGGTCCTGCAATACGCACAATGTGTCAGAAAAAACGGCAAAACACCTCGTTTGCTTAAGCAATTTAGCTACAGATAGCAATGTGCAATTAAGATTAGGCACATGAAGAACATTAAGCAAAGTAATCTTGGCTGATAATCTCATTGACCCGGTTTGTGTAGCCATTACTTTGCTGCCGTCTGTAAAACTTACTGGACACGCCAGTATATTTTTCACATCTGTAAGTAGCCGGACATCTCCCGTCATATGATGAGATGCCCCAGTATCAAGAATAACTTCACCTGTTTGTACATTACCGTGTAATTTCTCAGGGATAGGAGCAGGTTTTTGTCTCTCTAGTAGTTGTGTCAGCGAAGCCCATTGTTCGGCGCTTAGTGTTGGAATTGGTCCTGGGGAAGCTGGTGCTTGAGCTGCGTTTGATCGAGGTGGATTAGACCTGCCACGTCCTCTGCCTCGAAATTGACTTCCTCTTCCTCTTCCGCCAAACGAGCCACCAATACGATCACTTCGCTCAGTGTACCACTCCGAGAATCCCACCAACTGCCAGCAATCACTCTTATCATGCCCCATTCGTCCACAGTGTGAACAGGTGGATGAAGACCTGCCACGAGCAAGGGCAGCCATCGCGTTTTGATCACCATTCTGCACGTCGGAAGTTTTTGCCACAAACCCGACAACCTCACTTTTTGTTTCAGTCCTTGATGAAGCTATTCTCCGTTCTTCACGCACTACACGTTGGTACACAGAATCGAGATCGGGTAATAGCTCCATTCCGATGATTGACGTACACACATGACCATATCTCGCCTCATCTAACCCCATCAAGAACTGATGTACCTTCTCCGTTTCATGAGCTGTCTCAAAAACCTCCGACGCACCACAAGTACATTATGGTACTTTCCGATAGCCTTTCTGCTCTTCCCACTTGGTTGATAATCTCCCAAAATATTCTTGAACACTGGAGCCATCTTGTCGACACGCGACTAGCTCTATTTTCAGTTGGTATTCTCGCACCGCATTACCAATTGAAAACCTCTTCTTCACGTTTTTCCACATGGTGAATGCATCTGAGGTGAACGTCACCGTAGATCGAATGGAAGGTGAGATCGATGCTCGTATCCATCCAACAATCATCGAATTCACCGTCTTCCATAGCTCTGCTTCAATAGGGTCTTTCTTCTCGTCGGGCATCGTGATACTACCATCGATGAACCCAAGTTTACGCTTACCACGAAGCGCGTTCTCTAACTCCGACGCCCACTCGGAGTAGTTCTCACCAGTTAGCATCACCGGAGAGATCGCCGTACCAGGATTATCACTTGACGAAAGTTGGTACGGTGAGGGGAGCACGTCACCACCACTCGTAGACTCTGTTTTTGGCATCGTAAAATTTGTTTGCTAATCCGATTTCTCTCACGAAAAATAAAACTGTGTATGCCTAACTTGGCTCTGCTACCATGTAAACACGAAGAGATCTCGGAAAAGCTTATCGTTATTCATAGACTTTACAAGATATTTATAGATGTTCGATGACTTGCATATCAAGTCTCGTATCTAACAACTTACACAATAATGATAATTATCCTAAACATATATGTAAGTATTCCTAATCATCTTAAGGTCGGTTCTAGAACTATCTAGAACCTTAACAATATTCGTAATACTTTATAAGTTATAACAATTGTCAAGTTACGCGCCAATTCTATTATATATGAATATCTCTACAACCAAATGAATTATATAATTATTTTATCCTTTTTAATTACTATTATATGCATATCTCTTTTATTAAAAAAAAAGTGGAGTATTTGAAGGATGGGGAGGGGTCACATGGAGTAGCACATGGAAATTGGGTATGAAAAAGATACGAGAAGCGAGAGACACGTTAGATAGTTATTGATGATCCCCAGATGCTCCAAAAACTGCATATTATTTCTACGATTAAATCATATCGAATGCTCCAAAAAAACTATATATTATTTCTACGATTGAATCATATCGTATGTATAAAAATATCTCTTTTTTATTCTTAGTTTTCTCACGAGACATGCTTTACTTTTTCATCACTCCAATCCCAATCAGTTAACATCTAACCAGACTGTCATGTTTAACTAATTGTTTATTTGTAACTTCAGGTACTAATCAAGTATACGATAAGTACTCGCATATAAGAGAAATCTCAAAATCATTCATAATGGAAGCTATTAAGCACAAACCCTATACTAATTAAATCTCGCATACTTCAGTCTGTAGTTCATGAATGGCAGACCTATATGTTCAGTTAATTTGGAAAATAAATTACTAACCTAGAATATTGAAAATTGCAAATCTATAAGCTAGTCATGTTCTACTTGGTAAAAAAAAAAATAGTTCAATTAGTCAAGACATTGTGTTCCACGTAATTTTCATTTTCATGCACCAGCATTCAGTAGATCTCAACATATCGATAATTTGAATTTCGCTTGTTAATGAACCAAAATTTTGTTTAACATTCTAACAAAATAATAAGATCTTTATCAAAAAAAAAAAAAAACTTATAACAAGATATAATAAAGACTAAATCCATTATAAATTATGTTTTTATATAGTTTCATAAATCTTTTATCATTTACTGAAGCAAATAAACTCGATTAAATTTGAAACCTTTGATGATCACAGAAGTTTACATATCGTCCTGTAAAGTTACTTTATTTTTCTTTTAACGTGAAATCTCTTCTCTCTTTCCCTCCCCTCTTTAAATAAGAACTTTGTCGAAATGTGTCCAAATTAGCTGTCCGTCTAGGCATCTTAGATTTAGATCGATCTATTCTTTATTCATATCTATATTTTTCTAACAATCGTTATTTTGTTTGGGTTATAAACAAGGATTAATTTTGATGTTACCATTATTAGAAACACATGCATTTCGTAGGATCACTAGCGTGACTTTCTAATTTAAATAAATTTTCTCACATGCCATGTAACATGATGAGTATGGGATCCCATCTCCACATTACAAACTAAAAATTAAGACATACACATAATAACCATACATTTTTCTTGTAGTAAATAAAGTATTTATGGAGTATTTGGGTATTGATAATATTTTTCCGAAATCAAATTTCATAGGATACGATATTACGTTTATCTGCGCCGATTTGATATATCGTGTTTAATGCATTAATTGTGTTTCCCTCTTGTTAGAACTTAAGTTTTCAAAATCAATAATGATTAATCCAACTTACAGTATCAAATAAAAAAAAACCCACTTTCCCTTTTCTGTTCAATATACTAATGAGTTAGTATTCATTTATTTATTTTTGAAATATCTTGTTTTTTTTCGGTTCCACCGCCGACGGTGATACAAGAGTTAATGAGTAACAACAGTTGGAAATCTAAAAGGGACACATTCCTAAAAATGTTAAATTGAATTAAAGAAAAAATGTACCTACCTATTGAATAAAAAGTAAAAATACTTAACTTATTAAATAAAGTAAAAATACATTAAAAAATAAATAATAACTACCCAATATAACGACCAACTTAAACACACGCCATTTACAACACAACAGAGCAAAGAGAAGTCTCTTCCTCATCTGATCACACAGGAAAGTAACTTTCTCTCTCTCTTTCTCTCATACACACAAAAATGGCGGAACTTGAGAATCCAGGAGTAATGCCGAAGCTAATAGCCTTCTTATCTTCGTTGCTAGAGCGAGTTGCTGAGTCAAACGATCTGACCAGACGAGTCACGACTCAGTCACAGAGGGTCTCAGTGTTCCATGGACTTAGTCGACCCACCATAACGATTCAGAGCTATCTTGAGAGGATTTTCAAGTACGCTAATTGTAGTCCTTCTTGCTTTGTCGTGGCTTACGTTTATCTCGACCGTTTCACTCACAGACAACCTTCACTTCCCATCAATTCCTTTAATGTCCATCGTCTTCTAATTACCAGTGTCATGGTCGCTGCCAAATTCCTCGATGATCTGTAAGTTTCTTCAACATTTAAATTTTAAAGCTTTTTGAATCCAAGATCAATCAATTAATCCTCTGTTTCATGAATGCTCTGTTTCTTCTGTTTTGTCATAATCTCGAAAACATTATACTTTCATTTTAATTTGTTGAATTTTGATCCGAGTCTGTTTTTTATCTATGCTATCTAAACCATAGATCAAATGTTAACAGGTAAAATTGAATCTTTGTTAAGTTCAGACATCATAATGATCAATCAATCAATCAATCCCCTGCTTTATGGCTGCTCTGTTTTGTTCCTCTGAAACTGAATGTTTTAGTTCATAGATTATGCAGATAAAGATTCAATTTTCAGCATGTTTGATTTCGTTCTGATTCTCTAAATGCGAATTACGCATATTAAACAGGTACTACAACAATGCGTATTACGCGAAAGTAGGAGGAATAAGCACGAAAGAGATGAATTTTCTGGAGCTGGATTTCTTATTTGGGTTAGGATTTGATTTAAACGTGACGCCAAACACATTCCACGCTTACTTCTCTTATCTTCAAAAGGAAATGACTCTTCTTCAACCTCTCTCCCTCGTTGTTGTCCCACCAAGATCTGTCATTACCTTCACCGATGATGAAGCTTCTCATCAGAAACAACAACTCGCTGTTTGAATCACATTAAATTCCAAAAAAAAAAATCCAAATCTTTTTTTTTTTGTCTCTTTTCCCAAAAACTTTATCAATCTCGCCTTTAAAAAAAAAAAATTGAATTGTGTAGTTGTAGATGATGTAGAGATTAGTCGGCAGAGACTCTTATCTTGTCTTAATCAATCTCGATTAAGAATAAAAAAAGAAATTCAAAAAAATCAAGCCAGTGTAAGTTCTTGACCATTCCTCTTTCTATATATAATACTATATGTATATATAGATGAGGACAGATGGGACAAATCATCTTTACAGACTGGCTGGCTAAAGAATGTAAATGTCATTTAGTAATCATAAAGTTAAATAACCAAAAAAAAAATATCAGAATTGTTATGATTATATATGTTTTGGTTTTGTCTGATATTCAAATGTTACCCATGTCAGATGAGAAACATGGGTTATTACTTTAGTAATAACAACAAGAAGAAGGTACAATAATTGGGATTTGTGAATAATATTTGTTGTTACTCAGATTGTATAAAGGGAACAAAAGAACATGTGCAGTGCAGAGCAGAGACAGAGTGTAAACGATAAAGAAATCACATTCAATATCCCATTTTGAAACAGACTGTGACTTGTGATAGCTTTATACAAATAATGGCTCTTGACAAAACCAAACAAAATCATTTACTTTTTTGACTCAAGTTACATACAACTCAAGAACATTAAACAAACAAACAAGTATATAGAAGAAAACAGGGGAACTTGGAATTTGAGATTGAAACTTGGGATTTTAGGTGCTTGTTGAGGTAATTCTTAGAGGAGAGATTCTGATTTTCTTGGCATGTTTCCGAAGTAGACTATTTTCACTACTGCGATAGGTAGACAATGTAGAACAAGGCTAATCCGAAACTAGGAGAAAGTGCAGCCATTGCAAATCCATAGGTCAAGGCAAGAGCAATCAATGAAACTTGCTGCTCAAGGTAGAAAGGGAGACCTTTTGTGAGTTAAGAGATTAGTTCAATAGAAGTAAACGATAAACGATCATTCATGACTTAACGCATGTCACATGAGTTTTACGTATTAATTAACATGACTTTTCTATATCATCATATATATATGAGAAATATCTTGTTAAAGAAATTATAACCATGGATGCATTTGCATTGAACTCAAATTCCCAAATTGCTTTCGAGAAACAGAACATTTTAAAACTCTCCACGTCTTAAAAAAAAGCTTTAATAAATTAATCTCCAAAAGTCAAATTCACACAAGAAAGATAAGAAAGAATCACAACAACACACACACAAAAAACAACAACAACAAAGATATGGAATTTGGGAACATCTAAGGAGAGAAATAGAGACGCTTTGCATTCCAAAACGCTTCGATCAACGATTTGATGAATAGAAAAAGCTCACGAAGAACCAAAACTGACGATACCCCAAGTCCTCTCCTTTGGTGCTATATAGAAGATTGCAATCAAATAAGTAGCCACAATTGAGATAATGCAAAGCCTCATCCAATTTCTCAAAGGAAACCCTCTAGTGAGCAGCGAGATCATTGTAACCGAAGCTAAGAATCCAATCGCGTTGAAGGAAGCGTAGAGAGTGAAGTCAACTAGATTACTCGCCATGATTGCTTGTCCTGCAGTGCTGTTCTTGGAACCGATAATGGTGGTTAGGGTTGGTGTTGTTGTGCTGTTATTTGAACCACCATTAGAGTCTTCACTCCTGAAAGCTCCTGGAGGTTGAAGGATTCCAGTGAACGCAAGTGTTGCTATGAGTGTTGCAACAACCATTAGGGTTTGGCGTTGTTCGGATGTGGAATTTGTAATCTCGTAGTCTAGAATGTTCCGTAGCATATGCCAAGGAGATCTACTATGCGTAATTGGTTTATTAGTGTTTATGCGTTTTTCCTTTGCGTTCTTTGCATCAGCTTTCTGAAAGATTTGAACAACTCTGTACATTTCGGAAACACTTCCTCCTTCGGTTTCAAGAACCACGTCAAGAATATCCTTTGGTGTTAACCAGTTTCTATTTTGGATATTTGCATCGACTCCACCGACTATTGCTTCTTCACCAATCAACATCTCTACAATCTGTAGTAACTTACAATATTATATTTTACATTTTCTCTATGTTATATAATATAAGAATTGCAAATGATGGGTAAAGAAAAAGAAACTTGCCTGAAGCTGTTTCCCAATTGTTGCAAGATGCAAGACTGTATTCCCTTCTCGATTTCCCAGGTTTACGATCTCCCGCTCCATGTTATGATTCTTGATCTCTTCCAGCAATAACTTTGTAGCTTCCACTTGATTGTTTTTAACAGCAACATGAAGAGGGGTCTCAAGAGAAGCTAATGTTACTATATTGAGGGAATCAGGTGACGTCGAAATGAGCTCCTTTATGATATCGATTCGTCCTCTCTGCGCTGCGCAGTGAAGAGGAATCAAACCGTCTCTATCCTTTAACAAGCAGACATCACGTTTCCAAACTCTCAGTAGCTCTCTCACAACTTCTGATCTCCCTGATGCTGAGGCAATATGAAGAGGGCTAAACCCTTGGTGGTTCGGCTCCATAGCTAAACCTGGCTTGATAGTCAAGATTTTCGCAGTGAAGTCGGCTTGTCCGGAGAGGGCTGAGACATGGAGAGGATTCTCCTGAGACGACAAACAGAGACGATCGAGAAGCAGAGGATCTTCTCGAAGGAGGAAATCAAGTGTTGTTATGTCTCCATTACGAGCAGCATCAAACAATCTGTGGTCCATATTTTTTCAGCTTTCTTGAGTAGCAAGGAATATCCAATGTCTGTTTTAAGGTATAATGTACATTCGCTCTTGACAAGTATATCCTTTATATATAATGATAAATAAGGTGAAGAGAATATGTGATGATGAAGTTTGCTACGAGATAAATTACCTCGTGATTTAAATCACTGAATTTTTAAACTCTTGTGAGTCGAGAATAATACTTTCCGTAAGAAGATAAGCACCCGATAATGTTAAAAAAATAACCAAAAGAAGATACGCCTAATTAGTTACTGGTGGTGTTTCTCACTAATAAAAAAGGCATGTACAATAAAATAGTGAGATTCCTTGATGCGTTCACATCTCTAAAAGAACAGAAGCCATATGTACTAATATGATTCCCCCATAAAATATAGTGTTTAAGGGTGTAGATTAACAATGAAGTAACAATGGCTTCTCTTGAGACCCATCTTCATGTAAGAAGATAAGCACCCGATAAAGTTAAAAATCACCAAAAAAATACGCCTAATTATTGGGGGGTATTTCTCACTAGTAAAAAAAAGGCATATACAATAAAATAGTTAAAAGCTAGTGTACACTTTACTTTCGATCGACATCGATAAGTCACACATGTTTGTCGTGAGATTCCTTGATGCATAATCTTAAGAACATAAAGGCCGGTCATGTGTAGATATTTTGACCCATAATAGAAAAGAAATAAAAAGGTGTAGATTAAAAATGGGCCTGGCCCAATAATAATAACCCATTTAAGTTTATGCCCATATTACAAAAAGTTGTTAATGGAATTGAGGCCTTAATTAAAACAAGTTTATATTGTCATGATATTTAGTTAGTAATAAATTACTTTCCTAAAATGAATAGAATAGGAGAGAGTAGAGAGAAAAAAAAAGTCAAAAAGGGGAAGACGCCAAAAACATAATTAAAACAGCCCAAAATCGGCAAGAGCGGTTCGCAGTCTACCCTACGCCACCTACCGGTCCCGTAAAACACGGCTCACGTTAGCCATAACCATGATGACACTACGGTGGCTTGGTGGCTTCGTCCCCGAGTTCAGCCGTTTTTTCTCTTTTTATTTTCACATCGATCCAAATATTGTTAATATTCCACGTGGCGTTATTGTCGTCCACGACGGTGCCCCCACCACCCTCCGCCACCACCGCTTAAGGCTTTCTCCTTTATTACCAACTCTGCTAATGTACGCTTCTATATAACCTTATCCTCCGCCACCCACCATTATCTTACGCCTCTCCTCCACTCTCTCTCTCCCCCTTATCTTCTCGATATTACGTGAAACCGCCGCCGCGAATAGCCATCGCATCACAGCCATTTTCTTCAACAGATCTGACTTTTTTTTTCCAATCCTCAGATTTTGATATTTTCTGATCCATGTCCGATCCGGATTCTCCGATGAATAATGATCCAATTCCGGATCAATCACCGGACCGGATCCAATCTTCTCCGCCGACAGCTCTCCTCCCGCCACCATTATCTTCCTCTGCTCCAGACGATGCCTCAGCTGAACCGACGTCCGGCACCGATCTGACGATCGCTTCCGTCCCGGCCACGTCCAAGAGCTCAAGGCGGTTACCTCCACCGTGCTGGTCTCTTGAGGAAACGATCGCGCTAATTGACGCGTACAGAGACAAATGGTACGCTCTCAACCGTGGAAACCTCAAGGCGAATCACTGGGAGGAAGTTGCTGAAGCGGTTGCATCAAATTGCCCCGACGTGGTGCTGAAGAAAACTGCGGTTCAGTGCCGTCACAAGATGGAGAAGCTTCGGAAAAGGTATCGAACCGAGATCCAGCGAGCTAGATCTGTGCCTGTGGCGAGGTTTATATCCTCTTGGGTCCATTTTAAGCGAATGGAAGCTATGGAGAATAGACCAGAGACTAAGCCGAGTAACGAAAGTGGAGATGAGGAAAACGACGGAAATTACTCAGGTCGGTATCAATTCAGCGGTGGTTCGTTCAAAAACGGAGGAGGAGGCTCAGTCACAAGGACAACGCCGAGGTTCTTCAACAGGAATGGTACGGCTGGATCTAGTGGTGGCGGAGGGGGTAGTAGCAGCGGCGGAATCAGAATTCGAATACCGACTGGAGTGAGCATAGCACAGCCAGGTCCGAGATTTCCCGGTAAGATAGATCAGAAGTACACGGCGAATCCGAGTTCCGGTATGAGTGCAAATCCGAGACCTAGTCGTCTCGGAGGAGGAGGATCTAATTACGGTGCAAGGGTAGTGAGAATTCCTGAAGAAGAGAGAGGAGGAGGAGGAGGGAAACGAGGGAGAGAGATGATGATGATGAGAACGACGGAGGATGAGGATCCAATGGTGGAGATAGCGAGTGCGATAAAGCTACTAGGTGATACGTTGGTGAGAACAGAGCAGACGAAGATGGAGATGACGAGAGAGATAGAAGCGATGAGGATGGAGACGGAGATGAAGAGGACGAAGATGATATTGGAATCACAACAACGAATAGTGGAAGCGTTTGCTAAAACCATGTCAGAAAATCATACGGAGGAGAAGAAGAAGAAGAAGAAGAATATCCGCTGATCAAAGTCCCCCTTAAATTAATTAATTATGTGTGATTTTTCAATTTCTAGATTTGTTGAAATCCAAATAGCTTATTAAGCTCATGCATCTTTCTAACACTTAGTTATGTATCATCCTACTTCATTTCATTATGTTTTATTAAGTGTATAAATTCCTAGTTCCAGTGTGTATCTCTGATCGTTTGATTCCCAAGACAAAAATATATATATTATTGGAGTATTGATGACCTCCGAATACAAAGCAATTATTAAATCTAAAACAAAATCTTTAAGCTTGAAGAAACCTTTTTATAAACTGATGGATCAAATACAAACACAGCTAAATGTCTGTCCTCTTTAACAAAATCCGTCCATTATTCGAGACAGAGATGGATTAAATAAAATAAAGAGATAGGTACATCACGAGTCTCACAAACTATCTATCTATAAAAACTCCACCTTATCATCCCATCTGGTAAAAAGATGCAACCGCACTTCTCCACCTTAGCTGGCTTTAATCCTTTTGCAGTCACTGGCTTCTTCTCTGCACAACTTTTCATGGCCAAACCTCGCTTTTGAGCAGCCTCGGCCATGTGAAATCTATAACATTTACAAACTTTAATCATACATATGTTCCATTGTTCCTGCTCAAGATGAGATTCATGCATATGCCTTCCATATCCAGAGCATAAAGACACAACTAAAAACTACAAGGAACTAAAGATTACCACTCACTCACATTCAGTAGTATGATCCTGGACCACCACCAGAGTAACTACTACCACCCAAGCCACGGCTTGAGTATATTGAAGAATACGAGCTACCTCCTCCCTGCAAATCCAATTAATAAAATGTTACACAACTCAGCTTTCCCAAAAAAAAAAAAAAAACCAAGGTTGTGAAGCCACTTACATCTCTTCTAGGTAAGTCAGCACCATAGCTTGATGAGTACATTCCTCCTACATCGCTGCCACTATACGAACCTGAAGAAAAGTAAAATTATTGAATTATAGCCATGTAAGTGTTTGCATCCTGATCAAGTATTGCTTTATGTTAAGCCACAACAAAAACTTCTGATTCAAACCTCCTCCATGATCCATTCCCTGACGACTGCTGTATGGGCCACGCGAGTCATGACTTGACATGGAATTTCGGCTGCTTCCATATCCTAGACTAGATCGAGGAATCCTACGCCAAACATGGAAGTAAGAATATCAAGATACACTTAGACACAAAGAAAATTGCAACCAGAGATAACTAAAAATATTCATAGCAGGAGAACATACTGGTCAGGGCGGTCCCCATAAGATTCCACATATTGAGAGGGGCCAAGATCATAGTCCAGTCGGGGTCTCGAATGACGGACATCAACGTCAGCATAACGGGGAGGAATATCATCCTGAAAAATAAAATACCCGTTTAAGTTAACAACCATATAGTCTAATGATAAAAAAACTAGAGAACAAAATGGTCAGAGAACGAAATAAATCAGACCAATGCAGCATATGGACGCTTTGATCCAGGAAGAGGTTCATAAGCACGAGATCTTCCATCACTATAACTTGGAGGTCTTTCAAATCTTGGACTGTAAAGGTCATCCACGAATGGCCTCCTCATTTCAGAGCGAGAAGAACTTCTAGGAAGATCTGAATAACCAGAACCACGAGGTGCATAATCATCTCTGTAAGACAGATGCCTCTCAGGAGAAAGCCTGGAGCTATAGCTCACAGCTGGTCTGCTTCTTGGAGGAGGAAGATCATCACGCCGACCATAGTCTCTCTTCAAGCTAGCCTTTGGATACAGAGGAACTGCAAAACACAGTTTGGAAGATAAGATCAAATACATCAACACAAACGAGGTTCAAGTAAAAAAGATAACTGAACATGCAAAAACAAGTCCAGTGGTACCTGGAGGTCTTCTATCGTATGACCTAGCAGGTGGTGGTAAGGGCCTGGCTCTTGCAGGCGGAGGTAGAGGTGGGCGTGGACGTCGTCCTCTTGATCCAGCGGCTCTCTTTACACTAGAAGGTGGGGCCCGAGAACCAACGCCTCTAGCACTCCGAGATGGAGCAACGCTACGAGGTGGCAGGCGAGCAAATGAACTCCTTCCAGACCGTCCAGTCCCATGCCTAGACCGGTGGTCAGAGCGACTGGACTGTCGGCTTTTACCTGCTCTATGAAGTGGTCTAGATAAGCGTGCCCTCACTTTTGCCTGGAAAAAAAAGAAGAGGAATTAGAAAGCAAGAAAATACTTGAATAGATGAGGATAAGGACAATTAAAAATAACATACCTTGCCCTCTCCTTCGCCTAGCTCTGAGTTGTTGATGAATTTGGCACAACTCACAGCAGCCTCATGAGTATCGAAAGTTACAAAGCCAAAATCTTTCCTCCTAGCTGATGGCATATTGCGTGCAAGCTCAATTTTTTCAAGTTTACCATATACTTTCAGAAGTTCTCTGACATGTTCTTCATTCCATGAAGGTGACAGACCATCAATGAAGATAGTCTTAACCTGTAACATCAGAAAATTATGAAACTAAGTACTATGAGCAGATAGATAACAGATTCACCAACAATCAACAATCTAGTATCTAGCATGTCGTTAAAGGGACAGAAGGAAAACGTATTTCGAGTCTTTTTTTAGTATGGGTTTAGAAAGTATTCTAAATCACCATCCAAAAACAGTAAAAACCCCTATTAAGTGAATATGTGGCATCAACTCCTCCAACGCTCTAAAGAAGACATGGTAGGATTGCAACAAATAAATGATCCTTCATTGTGAGTACCTGCGCCATTATCTCATCTTCAGGGTCTAAGAAGGAATCTGCAAAAGAAACTTTTGCAGGCTTCTCAACTCCAAACATCACATCTTTCTTGAGGAGGCGTTTGTGAGCATCCATGGCATCTGAGCGAGATGAGAATTCCAAAAAGGCATACCCTCGATTCATGTTGACATTGTTGCTGTCCTCTACCAACGTTATATCATCCATATTCTCAACGCCAAAGTGTTTCAGCTTCTCCCTCAACTGGAACAACAGCAAAGACCTAATGGTTAAGATTACCATGAACTGTGGAGTTGGGTTTAATTGACACATCTATGGACACCCGAATACTTACAGCTTCTGAGGTCCATGTCTTGCATATGTTACCAATGAAGAGGGTATCATTATCCTGGCTTGCAGTTACACCACACTTTTTACCATTGATCTGCAGTCCCAATGACCAAGAGCATGATATACAATGTAAAGCTACACAAACTCTCCATCAAATACGAAAGTGTAGACGATTACCATTGGGCTTTTAAGCTCCTTAACAGCTCGTTTTGCCTGTTCCACAGTTGCAAAACGCAAGAAAGCAGAACCCTTGCTCTTCTTTGTCTGAGGATTCTTCAAAATCCTAATTTCAGTCACCTCGCCCACATGACCAAACACTTTCTTTAAGTCCTCCTCCGTGGCACCTTTGTCCAAACTTCCAACAAATATTTCAAACTCCTTACGCTTACGTCTCTCATGGAGAACATCATGATGCTCTTCTTCTTCCACATCAACAGTTTCTCCATGCTTGATTTCTTCATCAGCATGCTCATCATCATCATCTTCACTCTCAAGCTCCTCAGGAGCATCTCCAACCTCGTCTGCAAACTCACCTGCTTCGTCCTCGACCTCCTCAACCTCCTCCTCCTCCAGTTCTTCGTCCTCCTCATTCACCAACTCATGAACCTCCTGTTCCAATTCTCTCTCTTCAAACTCCTCCCCACCATAATCTTCAGCCTCAAACGCTGGTTCATTGTCATCTAAATCCAATCTTTCATCTTTTCCGAAATCATCCACAGAATCCTTTACCTCCGTCTCCTCTGCGAGTAAAAGCGAGTAAAACATCTAGACTATTCCAGGTAGCCTAAAGTTTGTTCACAGATAACAATCCCAGAAGATAAGTCTATATTCCTCAAGAATTTAGAACAGTTAAATCCAAACATGCTATGGTCAGATATGTTTTTTTTGGTAATCTCTATCTCTATGGTCAGATATAATACAAGTCTAAGTCACTAAATTTCGTCAAAATAATGAACACCATACTGAAGCTATCTCGATAATCCAAAAAACGAAACAAAACTTAAAACGAGGCTCAAAGAAACTTACTTTTCAACAGAACAACGGCATCCGGATTCGCTGCAGCATCAGAATCATCAAACGAATCCGATTGCTTCGGCCCATCTAATGGAATATCTTCCTCAATAGATTTATCTACCTCCGGTGTCTCCTCCTTCGCTTCTACAGCATCGGAGCCAGATAGCTCAACGATATTATCAGATTCTTCATGGATGGATTCCACCGGCGGATTCTGCGCCTTGAGCGCCGATCTCGTAAGCCTTCCGCCTCTTCTCGCGGCGCCTCCCCTCTTCACAACCTTCGGTGGCATCGCTTTCCTATGTTGTTCTTAACTAATCAGAACAAATTAACCTAATTCGAAGAACAAAGATCAGAGCTAAGCCACACAATTATCGGGATCGAACAACCCTAGCTCAGCGGATCAACAATGGTATTGAAATCGAGAGAGAGAAGAAAACCCTAATTAACGGAGAGATGATAGCCTGAGCTTGTTGGACTAAAAATAAGAAAATAAATATAAATATATTCAATTAAAAAAAGAGACGTGGCGATCAAGCTTTTATTTCGGTGTCGTACAAAAAAAAACGCTAAGGAAATATGGGCTTAAGGCCCAAATAAAGATCATAAGCCCCAATGGGCCTGTTTTTTTAACCGGTTTTGGTTCTTTTTTTTTTTTTTTTTTTTCAGATTTTCTTGGTTAGCAAAAGTAACAAAAAAATGACGCATATATATGAGAGTGGGCATACGGCAACAAGCGTGAAAGTTAAAAAAAAAACCCTAATTTACATTTTGAAAACAATGACGACGATCACCAATCTTTGTGAGGATTTGGTAGAGCAGATACTGTCTAAGGTTCCTGTTTCTTCCCTAGGAGCAGTGAGATCCACTAAAAAACAATGGAATGATTTATCAAAAACTCGGCTTTTATGTAAAGGAGAACCAAGTCAGCAGTTTCCAGGGTTCATGGTGATGGATCATAAGTTTTTCTCAGTGAGATTCAATATCCAAGGAATCCTCAACGAAGATGGTAAAGACTTGGTTAATCCGTTAATCAAGGAGATAGGTAAGCCACTTAACCAACTAGAGATATCTAAAGTCTTTCATTGCAATGGCTTATTGTTATGCGCCACAAGGGACCACTCAAGTCTTTTGGTTTGGAATCCGTATTCGGGGCAGACCAGATTCATCATCCAACCCGATGAGCCTTACGAGATACACGACAAGTTCGCAATGGGATATGATAAGAAGAAGAACCACAAGATCTTGAGGTTTTACGATGACTATGACAAGTACCAGTTTTACGATTTCAAGTCAAACACATGGGGGGATACAGACTACGTACCCGACTGGCATGTAGATTGCTATAGGAGAGGCGCGACCGTAAATGGAAATCTCTACTTTATGATTCGAGAAAAATACTTAACAAGAGCTAAGGATCGTGTTGATTACTTACTCAGTTTTGATGTGACAACAGAGGAAGTGAGGTATCTTCGTATGCCGTTTCAGTATCGTAGTGAACACATTCCGACTCTATCTAGTGTTAAAGAAGAGAAACTCGTGGCGTTATATCAGCGTTGGGAGACAAAGAAGATGGAGATATGGGTGACAACTAAGATTAATCCCATAAAAGTGTTGTGGAGCAACTTGTTTAAAGTTGATATGGTACCACTTATTAGTTTTGGGTTTGAGTATGATCTTGAAGCTGGCAGTTTCTTCTTTGACGAAGAGAAGAGACTCGCTGTGGTTTTTAATGTAGATAGCTCTGAATCGACCAATGCCCGCTACTACCACACAGCTTACATTGTTGGAGAGAAGGGATACTTGAAAAAAGTGCTTCTTGGAGAAGCTGTCAAGGTAAAATCTTCCATTCCGCCTAGCCCACTTGTGTGCAGTAGCTCTTATGTGCCAAGTCTTGTGCAAATCAACCAAGTTGCTGGACTGCAAATCAACCAAAATGCTGGACGTAAAAAGATCTTGAAGAGAAAGATCAGAGGGTAGTAGCAAATTATAAGAAAGAGATCACTCGCTACTATAAAATAAAATCTTTCTTTTTATTCGTTTTTCTTTTCTTTCTTTTTGTAATCTCCTTTGAACAAGATTGTGTTTGGTCGTTTGGGGAATAAAAGATACCAAAAATATTCAGTCATTTAAACCGGTTTAATAGACAGAGGGGACAAGAGAAACACAGCAAGCAACAAGTATAAACTCATTGTAAAATCGATTAGGTGAAAGTGAAAACAGAGCAAGATGCTGAAACTGCAACATTATAATGAATAAATGGAGAGTTGAAGACGTAAACGCAGTAGCACACTCATTATTTTGTAAACAAACTGTAAATGATGATATCAAATCATAATATGACTAAAAGAGAGTAATAAGTTGTTGAGAGGGTTGTGCAGTCACATGAATCCCTACTTCACTCCTATCCCGTCAACAATAGATCCCTTCCCTTGTGTTGTTTAACCCGAAAGAGACAGGCAATAATACATTTTATATCCGTGAGGGACGATCTCGAGAAGTTGAGAGTGTTCTGCAGCTCCATGAACTCCTACTTCACCCCTAACCAAACCAATCAATCTACACCAAATCTCTTTGCTTTCACTACAAGCAACACTTGGCTTTTCCCATAGAAACGCCAACTTTCCATAGTATTCAGCCATTCCAACGCATTGAGCTTTTCCAAGATCTAAACCATAAACCACTCTCCATAGCATGAGTTGAGAGTCATACCACATTAAACCGAATCTAGAGAAGTAAACGTAGAGCACATTGTCTTTGACACACACTCCTGTCTTCCACCATTTGTCATTAGGAATCTTAGACCTTTCACAAGAACCATCTCTAGTATCGTAAGAATTCGATTAGGTTGAAAAGAGCAACAATAATGAATAAAACGAGAGTTGAACAAGTAAACGCAGAAGCCATTCATAGTCTTGTAAACAAACTGTATTGATATCTCTTGTGTTTAACCCGAAAGAGACAGACAATGCTTCAATCTATATAGCCGAGAAGTTCACATGAATTCCTACATCACTCATATCCAAAACAATCATTCTATACTAAAGAAAGTAGTAAACATTTACCATCAACAATATATCTCTCTGGAGGTTAACCAAGAGACAGACAATGGCACATTTTATAGCCGTCAGGTACAAACCAGAGAAGCTGAGACGGTTCTGCAGTCCCATCAATCCCTGCTTCACTCCTAACCAAACCAATCATTCTACACCAAATCTCTTTGCTTTCACTACAAACAAGACTTGGTATTTCCCATAGAAACGCCATTTTCCCAGAGTATTCAGCCATTCCAACGGATCGAACTTCGCCAAGATCCAAACCGTAAACCACTCTCCATAGCATGAGTTGAGAGTCATACCACATTAAACCGAATCTAGAGAAGTAAACGTAGAGCACATTGTCTATAACACACACTCCTGTCTTCCACCATTTGTCATTAGGAATCTTAGACCTTTCACAAGAACCATCTCTAGTATCGTAAGAAATCATCTTGTCTTGATGACAACCTAAAGCACAAATCTTCCTGTCAAGTGAAACACTAACCGAACTGATCCATCTGCGCCTCCCTTTTTCCTCAGGGATCGGCGCTGCTTCCCAAGTTTGCGTCTTTAAATCATATACTTCCGCTGGAATCTCGTTGCCTCTGTAGCCTCCGATCACATATATCTTACCGCCGACTTGTCCTACGGAATTGTACAATCGATTCACTAGCATAGGAGGTCCTTGACGAACCATTCCGGATTGGGTGTCAAAGATCAAAAAGCTTGATGAGCGAATATTAAGTCCGGGAATGAAGAAAATCTCTGGACCAACAGCGACGACGGAAGAAGAGTAACGACAAGGCCATGGAAGCAAAGGGAAATCGATGGAGACGAAGACATTCTCAGTCGTCGTATTGTTCCCAGTCCTGCGGAGATTGAACCAGTGACAAGTCCCGTGGCATTTTGTTTTGTCGAGGAAGCAGATATAAAGAGAATCTTTTCCGAGTAAAGATCGAGTCTTGAGTATCTCAGGCGAGCGAACAAGACTTCTCAAGTTCTTGGAGACGCAAGAAAGGATTGGGTAACACCGTTTTGGTACGCAGGCTAAGATGTTCAAAACGATGTCGAGTGGCAGTGACGAAAACAATGACGGCGGTGGTTGGTTGGTTTTTCGCGGTGGTTCGTCGGAGTTAGACATCGACTTTAGTTTAAAGGAGAAGACTAGAGAATCAGAGAGTCTTTCACAGGATTTGAGAGTTTATTCAATTTTGGTTTGGGTTTATATAGCCAAAAACCAACATCCGGTTGATTTCCTTTCTGATTCAGTTTTTAATCTGTTAAAACCGGTTTATATATTTTGTCTTGAACTGGGCTTATAACACACTGTCCACTACTCCTACAATATAAAACTTTTATAACTAATCGTTCATAGAAGAAAGTCAGAAACACACCAAACATATTTAAAATATACCAAAGCGAGAGATTTAGGGGTATATTGGAGTGGATATTTGGTGAGAATTGAGTTTTAATGAATTTTGAGAGGATTTGATTAAATTTTAGTAAATTAGGAATTTTGTTATTAAATTCTCTGAAATCTCAGCTAAAACCATGGGAATTGAGTCTTTGTATTTTTAACTAAGAATTCCTCTCAAATCTCAGCTGAAACTTTTAAATGAAATCCTAATAACGTTTTCAATAACAGTGGATTTGATTGTATATTTTAAAATCATTGATCCAATAACAGTGGAATTTAAAAGATATTTTGAAATTCATGTTTCAATAACACATGATTTGCAATTAAAACTCAATTCTCACCAAATACTCACTCCAATATACCCCTCTTAGATTTTTTAAAGAACATGGCAGAATCCAATCTTTCTCCTTTGTTTATTAGTCTTTGAAGGAGGCTAAAAAACAACTTTTGTTGCTGCATCGAACACCGCTTTTACTTTCTGCAAAATCATCATCATCATCACAAGTCTTTAGCAGATTGAGCTACAAAGATTTTGTCTTAGTGTTTTTGAGCTGCACTCTACAGTAAAACCTCTATAAATTAATATTATTGGGACCAAGATATTTTATTAATTTAGAGAGAATATTAATTTATCGATAAATTAATAATTATTAATTTATAGAGAGATTTTCCAATTTTCACAAATTCTATAAAAATCTATTTAAAATAAGATTTTTTTTTTGACAATTTCACATTATTATAAATTTATTTTATCTAAAATTCTTTTTATCTTATAATTTACATATTTTATTTTATTTTTTCCATCTCCAAATTTTTGTCATATTTCCTTTTTCTTTTAATTTTCCAATTCTGGATGCAGTTCGAGAAGAAAACACCAGAAGTTTTTGATGCAATAAGAAAAATTAGAGATGAGCTCCAACAAGAATGCATGTTTAGAAATAAACAAACAACACTAGAGTCATATTTTACTAAATTATCTTAATTGTATTTTTTTAATGTTATATGATTATTAATTTATGTTATTAATGGGACCATATATTTACATAGAGGTCTAAAATAAATTATTATCTTATTATTTTATCGAATTGTGTCATTTTTTACACCGGCTCAACTCGGGACCGGGAAAATTTATTAATTTATAGAGGTTATTAATTTATAGAGTATTAATTTATAGAGGTTCTACTGTATATCTATGCTAATTGCTAATGCCTTTCTTAGTTCTTGACCCTAAGGAAACAATCTATGAGGTTATAAATCATAGATTGCTCATAAGTCCCAACCATGATTCTTAACATGGTCTTGAATCATACATCTGCAAGACCAAGCAATTGGATCCTATATAGTGTATTTCATCTCAACCTGCTATTAATTACAAGTGTGAAAATGATCGTATTAGAGTTAGATTGCAGTGTGAAAATGATCGTTTTAGAGTTAGATTGCAGTGTGAAAATGATGGGTTTTCATTGCAGATTTTCTTAGGTAATAAAATGTAGAAACCAAAAAATCGAGTATTATTCGGTTCAGTAGATACACAGTTTCAGTTTTCATTTGAATCGGTTTTGTAGAAACACAGCAACAAACTCCTATGTAACTGAGTGAATTTACAATCACACAAACTTGCTCGATTATGTTGAAAAGAGCAACAATAATGAATAACCCGAGAGTTGAACAAGTAAACGCAGAAGCCATTCATAATCTTGTATTGATATTTAATCAAATGACTTAACAAAGTACTAAACATCATCATCATTTATCCTCAACAACATACAAAAGAGACAGACAATGCTGAAATCTATATAGCCGAGACGGCTCTACAGTCACATGAATTCCTACATCACTCATATCCAAAAGAATCATTCTACACTAAAGAAAGTAGTAAACATTTACCATCAACAATATATCTCTGAGGTTAACCAAGAGACAAACAATGCTGCAAACTACAGCCGCAAGGAACAATCCCGAGAAGTTGAGACGGTTCTGCAGTCCCACCAATCCCTGCTTCACTCCTATCCAAACCAATCATTCTACACCAAATGAGTTTGCTAAAAACACCCAGTTTCTTTTTCCATATAAACGCCAATTTCCCAGAGTATTCAGCCATTCCAACGGATCGAACTCTGCCGAGATCCAAACCATTTACCACTCTCCATAGCATGAGTTGAGAGTCATACCACATTAAACCGAATCTAGAGAAGTAAACGTAGAGCACATTGTCTATAACACACACTCCTGTCTTCCACCATTTGTCATTAGGAATCTTAGGTCTTTCACAAGAACCATCTCTAGTATCGTAACAAATCATCTTGTCTAGACGAAAACTTAAAGCACAAACCTTCCTGTCAAGTGAAACACTAACCGAACTGATCCATCTGTGCCTCCCTTCTTTCTCTGGGATCGGCGCTGCTTCCCAAGTTTGCGTCTTTAAGTCATATACTTCCGCTGGAATCTCTTCGTCTCTGTAGCCTCCGATCACATAGATCTTACCGCCGACTAGTCCTACGGAATTGTACAATCGATTCACAAGCATAGGAGGTCCTTGACGAAACTTTCCAGATTGGGTGTCAAAGATCCAAAAGGTTGGCGACGGAATATTACATCCGGTAATGAAAAACATCTCTGTACCAGTTGCGATGATGGAAGAAGAGTTACAAGAATGCCCGTGAAGAGAAGGGATATCGACGGAGACGGAGACGAAGACATTCTCAGTCGTATTGTTCTCAATCCTGCGGAGATTGAACCAGTGACGAGTCAAGGGTCGTTTGATTTTGTCGAGGAAGCAGATATAAAGAGAATCTTTTCCGAGTAAAGATCGAGTCTTGAGTATCTCAGGCGAGCGAACAAGACTTCTCAAGTTCTTGGAGACGCAACAGAGGATTGGGTAACACCGTTTTGGTACGCAGGCTAAGATGTACAAAACCATGTCGAGTGGCAGTGACGAAAACGATGACGGCGGTTGGTTGGTTCTTCGCGGTGGCTCGTCGGAGTTAGACATCGAGAGATCGTGTAATTAGGAGGAGACTAGAGACAAGTGAGTTAATCTTTCAAAGGAATTGAAGATTTATTCAATTTAATTTCGCTTATATAGCCAAATACCAAAAGTCGGTTTATTTCTTCTCCGATTCAGTTTTAATCGGTTAAAACCGGTTTCTATATGTTGTCTAGAACTCGGAAAACTCAAAGATGACCAACGTTGTTTATTTTACATAGATGAGACTTAGCTTAAAAGATCAAACTCCTCTAATGAATCATACAAATTTTGATCTGCAAGAGTCGTTCACACTAAAAATATTTTAAAGAAATCAAAGCCAGAGATTTGAGTAAACCAGTCAAAGAACATGGCATAAACCAATCTTTCTCTTTTGCTTCTTAGTCTTTGCAGGAGGCTGTAAAACTACTTTTATTGCTGCATCAAACACTGCTTTTACATTCTGCAAAGTTATCATAATCCCAAGTCTTTCTTTAGCAGATTGAGCTGCAAAATATTTGGTCTAATTGTAAAATGTAACTCGAGCATTAATGATTAGTTACCACTTGTGTTTTTGAGCTGCACTCTATATATGCTAATGCTCCTATCTCCTTTCTTAGTTCTTGACCCTAAAAGAGAAACAATCTATGAGGTTATAAAAGAGTTTGATCCTTAACATGGTTCTTGATCATACATTTCAAGAAGAATCTTTAAGGAAACATACTTGTTCTGTGGAGATTGTGCAAGCACCTGGATAATTCATTGGGAACTGCTTGTCGTCTCTTAGATCTGCAAGATCAAGAAATTTGATCTTATATCACTACATTACGTCTCTTACACTTAATGATGTGAGATTCCTAACATTCAAGACATAACAGATTGGTTCATTATCTTCAACCTAATTTGGTTCCCACAAGAACAATAGGCACGTTCGGGGCATAATGTCTCAGCTCGGGGACCCACTGCGAAACACAAGCTCCATGAGATGGTGTGATAAGAGTTAGAGATTGCAGTGTGAAAATGATGGGGAAAGAAAGAAAATTTTAACCTTTTTAGCAATGTTCTCAAAGCTAGGCCTGCTAATAAGTGAGAAGGCAAGAATGAAAACATCTGCTCCTCTGTAACTCAATGGTCTAAGCCTATTGTAATCTTCTTGACCTGTTATATAATGTTAAAACCTCCACAAGATTCATAATTGTTCTCATTCTCTTCATTCCAAGAAGAAACATGAGCAAAATCTGATAGTGAATTCAATCAATTTTGCATCATTGCCTCAGTAAAAAGATCCAATCTTTTTCTAAATACAGAGAAACTACAAGTAAAAAACATAGTTACCAGCAGTATCCCAGAGACCAAGATTGACAGTTTTGCCATCGACTAAAACATTTGCACTGAAATTGTCAAACACTGTTGGAACATAATCCTGTAATAAGGAGATCAACAGTCACCAAAAGGCCATAAAAAAAGAAGACACTCCAAGAAAGAGAGAGAGAGATGGTTATATACAGTGGGAAAAGTGTTGCTGGTGTAGGAGATGAGAAGACAAGTTTTGCCCACAGCTCCATCGCCAACAGTGACGCACTTTATAAACGTTGTAGCTGTTGTTGATGTTGCTGCAGCAGCCACTGAAGCTGACATTGATTTTGATAACTCTCTGATTTTTTTTTTTTTTTACCCTTTCTCTCTTTTCTTTCTGTGCTTCTGGTTTTCAAGTGTAGAAGGAGATTTGAGTGGAAAAGGTGCAAGATTTTTCAAAGTGTGGAAAAAAAAGGAGTCAACTTTAATTTGAGCTGTCAGAGAGGCAAAAAGCCTAAAAAGCGTCCATTTTTAATTCGGTGGGTTTGGTTTTTGAATATAAATAGATAGACTTGCTTTATTTCATCTTTCGTCCAAAAAATCTGATGTACTCCCGTTTTATAAAATATCTATAATTCTAATACTTTCTAGTTCAAGTTTTTTTTTGTTCAATTTAAATTTAAACAAATGGATCGACCACCAAACGATATCATCATTAACAAGAAGCAAAGGCAAGTCAATTATTACTCCCGTGTTGATACAAAAATAGAAAAATATTTAAACTTTATCATTCCTTTCTTCCTAAGATATGATATAGAATCATAGTGTTAACTCGTACCAAAGACGACCACGAGCCTAATAAAAATAATTCCCCAATATAATTAGCTTTTCCTTACAAGGTAAATAAATAGTGACAGTAGCATAAAGGCCCAATAATAAAAGCCCATTTATAAACAGTAGAAATTAAATAAAATCAAAAAGAAGAAAACAAACAGAAGAGAAGGAGAAAAAACCACAGGAAAAAAGCAGAGCACTCTTTACCTCTTCTCTCTTTCTTCTACTCTGTGATCAAAATATCAGAATAAAATAAAAAAGAACCTAAATTTCTCCGCCTCTCTCCTTGCTCTGATGATAAGAAAGTTGGAGACTTTGAGAATCAATCCAAAGTTTTGATTTTTTACTGAAGGGAATTGAATCGAGTTATGTACAAGGATCGGAGTGGAGGAGGAATAATGGGTGGTGGTGGATCATCGAGATCGGAGATCCTTGGTGGAGCTATTGATCGAAAACGAATCAATGATGCTTTAGACAAACATCTTAAGAAATCATCACCTTCAGCATCTAGGGTTTTCACTTCTAAAGACAAAGATTCTTTCCCCTCAACTTCCACTGCTAAATCTCAGCTTCACTCTCGCTCCCCTGATGGTTAATTGCTTAAATCTCTGTCCTTTTCTGTGGTTTAGTACTCTCTGGAGATTTTTCTGATTTGGGTTTAATTTTGCAGTTGAATCTGAAACGGATAGTGAAGGATCAGATGTGAGTGGTTCTGAAGGTGATGATGATACATCATGGATCTCATGGTTTTGTAATTTGAGAGGGAATGAGTTTTTCTGTGAAGTAGATGAAGATTATATACAAGATGATTTCAATCTCTGTGGATTGAGTGGTCAAGTTCCTTACTATGATTATGCACTTGATCTCATTTTAGATGTTGAATCATCAAATGGTAAGTGAAGGATCTCTATTGATGAATTTTAGGTTTTACTATGTTTGATTCTTTTGTATAATTTGGGGGAATTTTATTGAATTTAGGTGATATGTTTACTGAAGAACAAAATGAGATGGTGGAATCAGCTGCTGAGATGTTATATGGTCTTATTCATGTTCGTTATATTCTCACTACTAAAGGAATGGCTGCTATGGTAAGAAAAGTAGACTTCTTTAGTTCCTTTTTTCTGTTTCTGATTGTTCTTTTGAAATGACATCTGTTTTGCTGAATCTGTTTTGTAGATGGAGAAGTATAAGAACTATGATTTCGGGAGATGCCCGAGAGTTTTCTGTTGCGGGCAATCTTGTCTTCCGGTTGGACAATCTGATATCCCGAGGTCTAGCACGGTGAAGATATACTGCCCGAAATGCGAGGATATTTACTACCCGCGATCTAAATACCAAGGCAGTATCCTTTTTCCTTAGTTCAAAAAGGCTTTATCTTATTATAACATATCATTTGATGCATTCTGCTATGGTTTCCATTAAACATTGCATAACTCTGTAGAAGATGAAGAGTGTTGTCCGCTTGTCTTAGTGTTTTTTTCCTTAATGCTTATTGCAGACATTGATGGAGCTTACTTCGGAACTACTTTCCCTCATTTGTTTCTCATGGCCTATGGGAACATGAAACCGCAGAAGCCGACTCAAAACTATGTTCCTAAGATCTTTGGCTTTAAGGTACACAACAAGCAATGATGCTCTCTCCTCTCAACAGTTCAGTGGTCGAATACAATCTTGGTGGCTCAACCACCTTTCATGATGGTCGCGGGTTTGAAGTGGATCATACTAAACATAACTGCATTTGGAGGATGAGAAGAGCTAGTGAAAAAAGGTCGACACTCTGAGTTTTTCACTATGTAATCTTGGAAGTTCCAAGTAGAATTTTCTCTATAGAACCGTTATTTGGTGGGTACATGGATCTTGGGGAATTCTTTACCTGTGAGTAAATCAATTAAGCCAATTTGACCAGATGGTTGGATTTTGGTTTAACCGTTGTCTATAATTGCTGAGAATTTTATGTTATTTGCTACTTATCTTTGAGTTTCTTGTGGTATACGGAACTAAGCTTACATTCTTTAATCACGGAAGAGTGGTTTTAAACCGATCCCTCATGCGTTGATACAATGTCTTATCCCCTCAATATGCTCAGTGAATCATGGATAATATTATATTTGACAAAATTTTGAACCGTGGAAAGATAATAACCAAGAGCAAACGAACATCAGACACGTCACTCTCGTGGAATCAGATTCTACGCCAATCCAAACAATCAGCAGCTTCTTAATTTATGATCTGATTAGCTACGACTTTAACATCATTAATCGATTCTATTTTATCAACCCTTGCTATGTATTTGTGAGTTATGAAGATAGACAACCACTCCTGATCAAATACATACCACTTTTGTTTAACCATTCCTTCCATATTTCATCTGTGTTACACTTTACGACTCCATGAGAAGAAGGAAGCCACTGAATCTGTCTTGTCTTCATATAAGGCCTGTAGTTGAAGATTAAACTTCATGAGAAAGATCCTATTCAAGCACATCATCTACTGCTTTCTCCACCACTTTCTGAGCCGTATAGAGAAGAACAAGAGACAATGGAAGTCGTTTGGTGACTTCCAAAGATACCATAACACACTCCTCTGATACAGCCAGCAACCATAATTGGTATAAATGAAATTAGTAAGCTCAAAATTCCCAAAAATTTCTGGATCAAGTTCATTACCTTGCGTGTTTCTGGAGCAAGTTCGTTATCCACAATGGAGATTAACTCAAATCCTAAAGGAATCAAAAGCTCTTCATAGCTACACAACATTCGATTTTTTAAAATGAAGTCAGACATTAAGAGAGTTGTAGAGTTATGAAAACGATTTAAGGAGAAGATGAAGATTTATACGCTGAAATTGATACTTGGTAAGGAGGTCCTCCAACGCGATCATCTAACTGCATAAACATCATCAATAATATAACATTTCAGATGTTTGTTTTGATGAGAGAAGTGTTTAATGATTTTTTCTTACAGGAAACATCAATGTTATAATCTCTCCACAAGGGTTCAGAAGTTGTTGCATACGCTTTGCCCACAGAGGTCTCACTTTAGGTTCAAAGGCACAGAAGAAACTGCGAGAATCATCAGAATGGAGGTTGTTGTTCTCCTCATATGAATCCAAGAAATCTAAACATATCAAGTTACAAAAGGAACTAAGATGTATACTTGTAGTAGAAAATGAGGTTGAAACTGAGAAAATCTTAGATGAAAGATCACAAACCTCTGTTGATCTTTCTACAGAGGTTTTTGAAAGATCAAGTCCAACAACATGACGGTCAGGTGTTGCCATCACAACCACATCGTAGCCCTGTCAAAACCAGTTTTCAAACAATGGAAATCTTACAAGAAAGAATATGAGTAACAAAAGAAGAAGAAGAAGAGATAGAAAGGTGACTAACGGTGCCACGTCCGGGAACTAAAGCTCTTCTATTAGGCAATGAACCCGTTTTGCAGAGATGAACAACAATGGGAGTTGCTTCTCCTAAATCCCACAATATGCGACCCTCCCATATGATTATTACAGGAAACATCAATGTAATAAGCTCTCCACCGGGTTTCAGAACCTAACCCCAAAGGATAAGCCCAAGCGAAGCGTTTAGTCGCCTAGGGTTTCGTTAGAGGCTCAAAGGCTCTGCCTTAAGGTCCAAGTCTTTGCCTCTTTAGTTATATTCTGTTTGGTTCTTAGACAACTTTCTTGCATTTGCCACTCTCTCTCCCTCAGAGTGAGATGTTTGGTTTACGCTTTAGCAAACGACGATTAGAACTTTCAGACTTTGGATCCAAAATCGTAATCAGAGAAGAGACAGTGTGAAAAAATGTGTTTCTCTTCATTAGGACATATGTATAACCACCATATATATATATACGGTGTTTGCTGTAACGCTAACAGTAACAACGGCTAGGATCAAGAGTATAGTTGTTGGCTATAACGGTAACTTTTTTTTTTTTTTATTGTATAACAGTTACTATTTCTTAGTTTCCATTTTTTTTTTCAGAGTTCGAACATAGAAAAAGGAAACAATCCCAATCTTTCCATATTTTTTTTTGCAAACCTTTGCTTATAAATACCCAGTCTTCTATTCTTGAGAAATCAAAATTCTCATTCCTATTTCTGCTTTTTTTTTTTTTTCTTTTCTTATGGGAGAAAGCTCTGTTAGTCTGTTACAAACCAAAGCTCTGTTTTTTTTTTGTTGCTCTGTTTCTTCCGTTTCGTTAGATCGACGGCGTGGTTAATTAGCCAACAGAACAACAGCGATGGATAAGCTGAGAAAGCTTTGAAGATGATGGAGTCTATACATTGTTCCTTGTTCTTCTCTCTCAGTCCATCTTCAAAAAGCATCGAGAATCCATTAAAGCCCAAACCATGGATGTTACTTACGCGGCGGCGGAAGAAAGAGAAAATTGGAGATTACAATGTCGGTTGCCACATGATCACGAGAGCAAGGTTTGTTTTTCTCAAACTATTTTACCCAACATTCCTTTTTTTTTTTTTGCCCTTTAACTGATCTGCTGCTCTCTTTCCCTTTCTTGATCCTCAGATTGCATAAAGATCGTGACCATAGCTCCACCAAGGTAGCTACTGATACAAACTCCTCTTCTCTATTCACCCCTTCATTCTGTTTTTTACTACAAATTGGTATAATGGAAACACAGAATCTATCCGACGAAAAATTCAATCTTTATGCGAAAAGCTAACGTTGATGATGTTTATGCAGTTAGATGATCGCGTTGGGGGACCTTCTTACCAAGTATCAATTTCAGCGTATAAATCTTCATCTTCTCCTTAAATCGTTTTCATAACTCTACAACTCTCTTAATGTCTGACTTGGTTTTAAAAAATCGAATGTTATATAGAGCTTTTGGTTCCCTTAGGATTTGAGTTAATCTCCATTGTGGATTTCTCCTTTTGGTTCCCTTACCTCTGAGGCTTCTTTTGCCTCTTACAGCTTCTTTGATTTCTCCTTCTCCAGATTCTCATGCTCCTTCGCTGCTCAGATCTCAAAACCCTAATTTCAGTCGCCGATCCTCTTCTTCTTCTTCTACCTCTTGCTCTTCTCAGTGGCAGCAGCTATTCCCTGGGCGAATACGGCGATTCAGATCCTATTCTCCGTCTATTTCCATGGTATCTTCCGATTCTCTATCTCATTGCTTTGCTAATTCTTCTTGATTTTATATGCTAAATGCCTTTATCAGAGATTGTTTGATCAATTCATCGGGTTGTGTTGGAAAGATTGATGTTTTGTTTCTTCAAAGATTGTATTTGGCTATTTATAGACTTATACATGAGATTGTTCTAATAAGCTTGAAATGTATTAATTACTCTTTATCGCTTTCGTCTTCAATGGTAGTAATCGTTAGGTGGGAGTTCCAGTTTTAATGGCCATTGCTGATTTATTCATAATTTTCATTCTTTTGAAAGTTCACTGTTTGTCAAAACTTCTGTAGTGTCTTCTCATGATGAAGATTTTGTTGTAGGAGGTGATTTCTTAACTCATATATATGTACATATTCTAAAGAGTATTGTAGATGATGCAATGCCTCTCACTTCTATCTCTGAAAAAATAAGAAATCTGGTTCTCTGGTTTCTTGGTTTTTGGAAGCCTGTTACTCTATTTCTTGGAACACCAGCTTTGATTTGGAAATGATATTGGTTAAGTTTTCGTGGAATGTCTTTATGATAGGTATAAGCTTGAGTGTTTGTGTTTTTGTCTCTCTTCTCAATAGTGTACGTAGAGAGCAGTTGGTTTTGGCTATTCACTTATACATGATTTACTCCCAGTGACTGACTCTGTTTTTATATACTGTGTACAGTGCCTTCCTCAGCACACGAGAAATCAAGACAACACAGGTATCTTCGGATTCTCTATCTCAATGCCTTCTTGATTTTATATGCTCAACGACTATATTACGCAATTTTTCCAAATAACCTAATTTTTTTCCTTCTTTTAATTGTAGGTTTCCAATTCATCCCACGTCTTCTTTGGGTAACAATTTCTTTACTCTTTTATATAAATTTGACTACATATATTATTTTTTCAAAAAAACTTTGTGTTAATTTACAAAATTGTGAAGACTAATTGAGTTTGACTTCTCGTACATCTCTTTGAATCATTAGAGATGTTACAAATTCAAACTGTTTTTACAATAATGTAATATGATACTTAAGTTTCTTTTGATTTTCAGATTTTTATACTATATTATATAAAATTCGTTATTTTTTAAAAATAAGGTTTTTAAAAACTTGAGTATTATATTACAAAATTGTGAAGACTAACCGAGTTTGACATCCCGTCCATCTTTTTGAATCATTAGAGATTGTTACAAATTCAAACTGTTTTTACAATAATGTAATATGATATACTTAAGTTTGTTTTTATTTTTGGATTTTTATACTATATTATTACATATAATTCGTTATTTTAAAAAAATAAGGTTTTTAAAAAACTTGAGTATTATATTACAAAATTGTGAAAACTAACCGAGTTTGGCATCCCGTCCATCTTTTTGGATCATTAGAGATTGTTACAAATTCAAACTGTTTTTACAATTATGTAAATTGATACTTAAGTTTGTTTTTATTTTCGGATTATATATAATTCGTTATTTTAAAAAAATAAGATTTTTAAAAACTTGAGTATTATATTACAAAATTGTGAAGACTAACCGAGTTTGGCATTCCGTCCATCTTTTTGGATCATTAGAGATTGTTACAAATTCAAACTGTTTTTACGATAATGTAAATTGATACTTAAAGTTTGTTTTTGTTTTCGAATTTTTATAACCGAGTTTGGCATTCCGTCCATCTTTTTGGATCATTAGAGATTGTTACAAATTTAAACTGTTTTTACAATAATGTAAATTGATACTTAAAGTTTGTTTTTATTTTCGAATTTTTATACTATATACTATATAATTCGTTATTTTATAAAAATACGGTTTAAAAACATTGAGTATTATATTATCACACCTTTAATGATCGCTCAACCGAAGTTTTGGATACATCGAGTCCAACAACATAACGATCAGGGGAAGCCATTGCCACCACATCATAACCCTGGAAAGCCATAACAACTACTATAAGAAAGCATATGGGCTTATATGTCAAGAGTTGTGTACACATAAATTATAGCAAAGAGAGATAAGTGTGGAAGAAGATACAGTTCCACAACCAGGAACTAGAGCTCTGCCTTTAGGCAATGAACCAGTCTCGGTGAGATGCACAATAATCGGAGTTGGTTTTCCCAAGTCCCATGGAGTAGCTCCTGCTTCCCAATAATGGAATCCACGTAAGCTAAACTATTCCAGTTTCACAATTTTTTTTAACAAATGTCATCATCTTACAATGTATTCCTTAAAGAACAAGTAAACGCTTCTAAACAAGACACTACGCACATGACCTGTCATTTACAAATATCTGATGATGACCTGATTTTAAGTTGTAATTATGAACTTTTTCCATGGAAGTCAATGACTTCTGTATAATGGGCTTTTAATAAAGCCCATTTTAGGCCCAAAATTGCTTTCGCTTTAACGGCGGAGTTCTTAGCTATGTCGACAAATGCATACCGCAAAAAACGGTCGGAGGCAAAAAAAAATATAAACCACAATTTGTTTTTAAAAATTTGTGATCAAATTGTGAATGAAGACAAATTTTCCACATCTCTTGGAACTCGATGAGACCGAACATACTGTATAAAATTAAAAAGCCTGAGATCTTAACAACACCATATTGAAACAATTATGTAGATTTATTAGATACGATCATCATGAAGATAAAAGAAATTGAATTAAGAACATAGTTATGCTCTGATTCTTGTGGAACAATCGAACAAAATTTAAAACCCCAGAGAACAAAGCCATCACACAGACACAGCCATATCTCTCTCCCCATCTCCCAAACTCCACATTCATTTACATAAACCAGATCTACAATTTCTCATACTCCGACATCGGAATTTTAAAACCAGTCAATCTCCGATCCAGGAAAAGATAACAGAAACAGAGCAGTAACTTCATAGTTTTGGAAGATATAAGTGCGTGGTGGTTTTGAAGGATAGCTTCTAGACAAAAAGGCATATATATTTATATATATAGAAAAAACTATTTGCTTGATAATTTTATGTAAACATTTTTCTACTAAGCCACCACAAGTGTTCCTGTCCGTACGGTTTTGCCGGCGGCAGAATCTTTAGTTTCGGATGATTTTTTCCGGAGAGATCTTGATGAAATTTTCCAGCTTCTCTCTTTAGCTTCATCAGATTCGATTTGTTCTTCTCTACACTCTTTGCTACAAAACGCCTTGTCTCCTCTGTAAATCATCAAACCAGCAAAAAAAATTAGAATCAGAACTGTAATAAAGAAATCAAATTCAGATCCAGAATCTGAATTGGTATGAACAAAAAGTTTCAAGTTTTGTTTGAATCGAATCAGTACCTGTACATGAAAATATCGGAGTTAAGGCCAAGATGTTTCCGGCAAAGAGAGCATGATTCCAAAAAGTGTGGCTCTTCACAACCAAAAAAATCAGAGTAGTATGAAGCCATTTGCTGATTACTAATCTTAAAGACGAGAACTTTCGAATTTACGAAAAGCTAAAGAAACCAGACTCGAGAGGAAGAAGAAGAAGAAGAGAGGAGGAGGAAGAAGCAGGTTGATTTGTTGGCCATATATAAAGCCGGCTGCTTGCGGACTTTCTGGTTGACTAGAGCGAATCACCTGTGTCACGGACCACTCTAGTTACTGTACACTACGATACATCCCCACCGTTCATTGGTACCGAATCTTCATCTCGAAAGATCTATACGTTAAAGTTCAATAATTCATTACTTTTCTTTTATTATTGTCTTTTTGTGTGGGGTTAATTCCGTTTCTGATTATTTTATTTTTACCCCCTTATTTTCATCGATAAAGTTTATATACAATGAATCAAACTCTTTGTCCGTACCAGTTACATTTCACATTTGATTATACAAAGAAATTTCGAGTAACTAAGCATTTTTTTTTTTCTTTTCTCCGCCACAAAAGTTTATAACAAGTTATAAAAAATAGAGTATATATTATTTTTTGCAATACAATAATTTGGGTGGATCTCGTTCGACGAGGGGAATCAAACAAGTCTTGCGTTTGTGAGATTCGTTGGCCACAATAACATGCATAGCGCATGATTGATGGACTTTTCCCAAATATACAATTAACATTAAATGAAAGTTTCTAATTTTAAATTTTTATATTACTGATATTTTACGAAATTATTTTTTATTTTATTAATGGCTGTTCCCGTGTGTACTTTCTGCGTTCTTAGGATTCATTTCGCCTGGACAATGTTTCATTCCATGTCTGTAATTTATAATCGCTTCTCATTTCTTTAATGCTTTGCTTGTACTTATATAGATTTCATTGATTTCTTTTATGGACTGTAACGTTTTTTTTTTAATTATTACAATAGTAGAGTGAATAATCTATTCGTATTTTTTCATCAGACAACAACATCGTCGTACACGTAACACGTGTAAATCTCCAGGTAAAAAAAGTTCCAAATAAACTATTGGACGAAATGAAATCTCATTTGAAATAGTATTCTATTCATTTCTATTTTTACATTAGAATCCTCTAGTTGATATTCTATAAAACGTCATGGCTCAATCTTTGTTAGAAAAATTCCAAAATACGATCATAATAGTAAAGAGGTTCTAGAACATATACATACTTTGAATTTAGATATGAAAGACATATACAGTATGTACATACGAGCAGAAGCGTTACCGACCTATTTTATTCATTTATTATATAGTATACTCTTTTTAGTCCGTAGTGTAGTTTTTTCGTTTTATACTTATAAACTACGTAACTATACATACGTGTCACATAGGTGAAACCATCGTTACCGACTTCAATTAACACATTTTTATGCTTTCGATTCATTTTATATTTTTCATTTACAAAATTCAAATCAATGGTAAGAAAACACTAAGATCACGTCATATATGATATCATATGATATACACACTACTACTAGTTTATTTGTTAATTAAATAAGATCACGTCAACAATTCAATGTTTCTGAGTAAGCAATGACTCACATTATGAACGGCAACCCAATGATCAACTTTAAAAAAACTATTAATATAAACCTTTTACCTATACATACACACAAAAAAGTGTAATAATACATACAAAATAAAAGGTGTTTTTGTGATCAATAATAATAAAGTTCCAAAAAAGAAAAAAGAAATGGTAAACATAATTGGTTTGGACCACGCAACTTGTCATCTGTCGATACCACAAGGCGTCGAGTGGGGAAATGGGTCCCACGAGAGTTGGGAATATCAAACGAGGAGCTGACTAGACAAACCCTTAAAAAAAAAAAGACTAATTAGTGATGGGACCCACAATCACCTCTCTTAGGCCCAATTATCAACGTCCTTGTCTCTCGGGCCCATGACAGCTGCCCTTGTACCCCGTTTGCCCTACTTTTTTTTTTACCCACCTGCTCTTGACACGTGCGGTGATCCTCGCTCGTACGCCAGCTAAGCTCCGAGTTCGTGCTACGTGGCGGTTAACAGAAGGTCTTAAGGTTGCATGGGAATAAAATCTGTTGTTTTGATTCTACGGTTAGGATTTGATCTAAGAAGATCGTCGGATCTGGTCGTTGATTTATCCATTGAAAATGATCTCAGCCGTAGATCAATTTTAGATGGTCTAACTCTAGGCTCTAGGGTCTAGCCACTTCCTTTTGGACGCTTGGAAAAGGTAGGTAGGTAGGACTTTTACACAACCAAAACGTAATTTATGTTATTTCTGTTTTTTTTTTTTTTTTTTGGTCAACTGTTATTTCTGGTTAGGCAACTGTTGTAAAAAAAATAAAAATTCACTCATCTGATATCGATTTATTACAAACAAATAAGAAAGGAAAAAATCGGTTTAGTTTGCTGCACTGAGCAAGTCAAAATGTGTACTGTAGGGCTCATTTAGAGCAGCTCTTCAAAGAGACTGGTAGCTTCAACTAGAAGTTTCAGTCAACTATGTTGTCTTCACCTTTTCTGATATTTTGATCCAACTTTTACCTGTGGTCTCTTTTTGAACGCAAGACAAATGTGGTAATTGCAGTAAAACCTTGTATCCAATTCGAAAAATGTTAGTATACATTTAAGCTTCATATCACTTTCACTCTTCTTGCATATTACCGTTGCTTTACACTTCACTTTTGCACTCATTGTTGGGAAATTCTCAAAATCATATTAAAACTTAGTTGGATCATTTGCGAGTCACTTGGACCTGTAGGTAAGGTAAGTGTTGAAATTTCTTGTTCATAGTCTTAGAATACTGAATTTGAATTTTCCCTTTCACATTGAAAAACGATTGGGTCTTAATAGTTTTAATGGGCCTTAATATTGACCCAGTTTAAAACATAGAAGAATAATAATATACGAGAAATCTGAAGCCTAATAAGTCGCGACGGAAGAAGAAGATCTGCTACTGCTTCTGCATAAACCTTATCCTCCAATGGCTTCCACTTTCGTTTCTCTACCAAAACCCTTCTTTGCCTTTCCGGTCAAAACCACTTCTTCTCCTTCAGCTAACCATAGACTTCTCGGTACTGAACAAAATCTGAAACTTAGTATGTTTCTTCCCTTTTTGGAGATAAAGTTTTTCTTGTTGATGATTTTGTTTCCTTGTGTGTCTGCAGGAACTGGAAGAGGTTGTCTTAGAATCAAAGCAATTTCCACTAAATGGGAACCCACAAAGGTATTGCCTTTCCCTTTTAATTTCTTCTGAAAATATATTTTTAAAATTGGAGATTAATCTTTTTGTGTTGAGATGTTAATTACAGGTCGTTCCTCAGGCAGACAGAGTTCTTGTTCGTCTTGAAGAGCTTCCTATGGTTAGTAGCTAGCTCCTTTTATGGTTTGAATAATCATGATTATGCATTCAATTGCCAATAAAATTTCGATACTTCAATTGTTTTTTTTTTGCAGAAATCCTCTGGTGGAGTATTGTTGCCTAAAGCAGCTGTAAAGTTTGAGAGGTACCTAACAGGAGAGGTAAGGCATTGCTCATTACTCCTTATGTTTATATGACTTGAGAGCATCTTTTGATTAGAGTAAATCATTTCAGGTTGTCTCTGTTGGTTCTGAGGTTGGACAACAAGTTGAGCCTGGAAAAAGGGTAAACGGTTCTTCTTAACTTAAGACAGAATTTATCTATCCATTGTGACTACTGTGGATCTTCTCTTTAATCTGTTTCTCCTTTGTCTTTCACAGGTTCTGTTCTCTGACGTGAGCGCCTATGAGGTTAGTGAATTGATCAATTGTTGTTTTTGTGAGTGGTTTTTAGGAATATGGAACTGAACCATCTCTGATTTCATTTCATTTTCTCAGGTCGATTTGGGAACAGATGCTAGGCATTGCTTTTGTAAAGAGAGTGACTTGTTGGCCCTTGTTGAATGAACATCTTGTCCCACCCCACAAAGAGAAGATACATTTAGTGAATGATTTGAAGATTTTATGAGTTTTTTTGTACTTTTAAGACCGCAATTGTTGTTTTCTGCCAAATCTATCAATTGAGAACATTTTCACAGAGTATCGAATAATAAAGATCTTCAAAGAGTTGACCAAAAATAAGGACTAGCTGCAAATTTTTGAATCTTCTGATACAAATGTTAAAAGGTACATACTAAAAAAAAAGAGAAAGGAGGAGACTGAATCAAAACTCAAAAACTCGGAGCTCGACCATGCCTTCTTTTCTCTTTGGAGAATACCAAGCCACGACTTTGCCAGACTCAAGAAGCCTCAAAGAGTAATTCAAACTGTAAATCAGATCTTCCATTCGTGCTCCAAACTTTCCTCCACCGACCTGAAACTGCGAGTCTACTTTGAAAACAATCGGACCCGCAACCTGCAAAATTATTGTATTGCACAAGAAAAAAACAGTGATTGAGATGTGCATTGGCTTAAAAATTGATTCTTTTACATAAAAGACTGAGACTTTTGATCTTTGGACAAAATCTAATACCTGTTGCTGGAATATCAGGTTAAGTCTGGGAGACCACAATGTGTCATCTGAGTTGTTGCTACCTGAAGATCTTCTAATTGCATGGAAGATTTTTTTAGCAAGGGCAGAAGCTGAGGGTAAGTCCACGCGGGCATCTACTCGTGTTAGATCGCCATACAACTTACTAAACCGGCCTTTTTGGAATGTATAACAAGCAGAACCAAATACGTCTGCGCTTATTGGACTCCGCTTCTTGCCATTAACCAACATGCCTCGGCCTGTAATCCAAGCTGCCAAGCTGCTACCTAGGGAATGAACATTGAGAAGAACTAAGCATTCGGATTCAAGGTCAAGAAAAAGGAAAGAGACTTCTTTCAGTGAACGGGTTTTTAAACGAGTACCTACTATTCCTGAAATTGCTGCATGAGGGTCCTTTAGCCGTAAATCGTAAGGCAAAAATACAGGTGAATCCTCTTCTTCTGTGTTGTCTTCTTTCTCTTGTGGCCTCCACAAGTCTCTGTTAGCCTTGTATGAAACTGCAGCCTTGGCGCATAAACCAGGCATCAAAGAAGTAGGAGCATCACCACCACTCTCAACAGTAGCAGCAGCATTCACAGGCTGAGGATCACCCTTGCTTTTGTGTAGACCAAACCGGTATTGAAGCCCTGATTCTGGAGCAAGGGATGAGACGTCAAAGTTTAATGATTCAGGAACATCCCAGAAACGTCCTTTATGATCCAAAAACAGATCTGGCCACGCTGCTTCCACAGTGAGATCATGTTTCTCAAGCTGCTCATTAGCTCAAACGAAACAAATTAGCATTACTTCAAAAACAAACAAAGAATCCATCATGAGTACAAAAGATGCTTACCGGATGAACAAACATCAACTTGTTACGGAGTCCCTTTTTATCGCCAAGGCGTTCAGTGCTAAGCAAGAGAGAAGAAGAAGAGCCCAACGCAATCTGAGTCCATAAACCAATAGAGTAAAGTGATTTGTCAACAATGTGTTTTGCTGTATCCTTGACAAGTTGGAGATCCCAGTCTTCTGCATTGGTAATATCTGCTTTGATATCAGCAAAGAGCTTCTTAGGTTTGAACTGCCCAACTAATCCTAGCCACCTGAGTGAAAAAAACAAACAGACCTAATCACATGTTTCATCAAATCCAACAACACCAAGAAAAAGACAAAAATATCCAAATTAATGATGTTGCTTTTCTATTTCCCCAGTCTGATTCTTTGTTTCAAATTTTCAACCTTTAGCAATACTCACTCAAGCATCACAATCAAAAGTGATTTCTCCACTAAATTTTCTAAATATCCTGAGAGGTGAAGATAATTTACCAGTTGTTAGAAGAAGGACTGAGCAAGAGAGAATTGAGAGAGAAAGAGCCGAGTCTCTTCTCAGAAGAAGGAGCAAAAGAAGGAATGATTCCGAGAGGAAAGCCTTCGCGAAGCAGAGAGAGCTGTTGAATCCGGTGAGAACGGCTGGCTCGTGCACCGTCTACGGGAAATGGCTCACCAGGAACAGAACGAGCCGTGCCTTCAAGGGTTTGAGGTGAAGAAATGTTCTGGTCCCAAAACACTGAATCAATAGCTGAGTTGAGGTTCGCCATTTCCTTCTTCTCCTTCCTTATCTCAGAGACTCTCCTCTGTAGTCTGTACGAAGAAGCTGAGAAGGCAAAAGGGGTTTAAGCATTAGCATGGGCCTCTTTCAGCGTTATGGGCTTTTCTTAGGCCTTGTTCGTAATTACAAAAAAGTGGGGATATCCAATTCTTAATTGCGTTTCATACCAGGATTAACCAACCCGTACCGAAACCGTGCTGAAATTTTTGTCTTTATTGCTGTGACTGTGAGACAGTTTGAGATTTTTGTTCAAAAGAAAACAAGATAAACCTGTGGTTTCTGGTATTTGCATAGAAGTTTGCATAGAAGACATTGTAATAACTCAAATAAAAGTGTCAAAGTAGACGAGATTCAAGCAAAAAGAATTCATAAGAAACTGAAACAGTTAAAAAGAGTCAACAACAATGCTCTCCAAACAGATGTGAATTTATTTGCAAATCCCATAATCAAGAGACAATTTGAGAGAAGCTGATACAAAAAGAAGAAGGAGAAAGCTTGAAAGAGAGAGCACATGTTTGGGTTTTAGCTAGACATTGGATGATTGTAAACGTATTCAATGGCGAGAGAGCAAGAATCGATCTTGTCAGCTTCTTTGTCTGGGATTTCCAGCTTGAATTCTTCTTCAATAGCCATCACTATCTCCACAGTGTCCAAACTATCTAATCCCAGATCGTTTTGGAAATGAACTTCAGGAGTCACCTGTCGATAGTTATCACAAATTCATCAACATTAAACCCCCAATGTTTGAAAATTTTGTATGAGATGAAACAAAAAAAAAGGGTTCTTTCATCTAATTACAAACATTGAGTGCAAAACTCAAACTCCATAACATTGACCATATCATCAATCAGATTCATGGTAACAAAAAATCTGAGAATAAGCTACTTACTAGACAACATTGAGATAACTAATAACCCCACATTTACAAGCAACACTAATGAAGCATCGTTTGAGATACCACTTGGTATTATATTCCCACTAAATCAACCAAAAAGCTACCACAGATTGTCCATTGACAGAGATTAAAGGCAAATCCACGATTTGATCCGATAAATTGCAGTTCTAAACTCAATTTAATAAAGATCGAGCTGACCTTAGCGGGATCGACTTTGGGGAAGCTCTTGACAACATCAAGAACTCTATCGACGACATCTTGTCTGCTGAGATGATCATCGTGCGAAGAAAAAGAACGGATCGAACCAAGCAACCCAATTTGAGACTGATTCGATCCTAGGCTTTGCAATGGAACCCTCAGGTGACGAAGAATTGCATTTCTCAGTGCCATTTCCGTCTCGAGAATTAGGGATTTGATGTGAAGAGACACAAAAGAAGAGTAAAGTAATAACCAAAGGCGAGATTGTTCAGCAGGTCAAAAGAGAAAGACACGTGCTTGTCACGTGCTGGCTACAATAGGCCCAGCCTAAGTCTCCGTATGGGCCTTACTTGCAGCCCGTAATAGTTTAAATTTTTATAATCTGCATTTAACTTCCTATATATTGTAAATTATCCCCGATAGTTTATAATTTCACATTACTTACCCATTGGTGATTGGTTATTTTTTCTTTTCCTCGGAATAAACATCAGCAGCTTACGAATAACAACAACATACTAATACAGTATTTGCAAACCCAGAGCGACGGGATCTCTCCGGTAAATATCGGAAATTTTTTTTTTGCTCAGCGAGATCTCGACGTAGCTTAGATCCGTCCGGCTAGTTAGATCCTTGAGAAATCATGGCTCCAGTCTCTGCACTCGCCAAGTATAAGCTGGTGTTCTTGGGAGATCAATCCGTCGGCAAAACCAGTATCATCACTCGATTCATGTACGACAAATTCGACAATACTTACCAGGTAATTTCAATCTCAAATCTAGCTATTATCTCGACGATCCACGACGTTCGCTCGTTTTTCGAGGGATTATAATCCATGGTTTGATCGATTTTTTAGATCCGTTTTCACGAATTGGAATAGTGTTTTTCAGCTCCAAGTTCTAAATTCATTTGCGTGATCTCGCGTTTGGTTCTGACGTGATTATGTGTGATCTGATTTGTATATCGTGTTTAATGTATATGACTTAGCAATCAGCTGAATGATCATTGTTTTGTGATTTTGGCTTTTGTAATCGCTCACTTTCGATTATTCTACATACCATAGAAGATAACACTCACTTAATCGCGTTGAGGATGTTTCATTGATCTTGTTATCATCATTGTTTTATCTAATCGAAGTAGTTTTTTCAATTGATGAATGAAACCACCTGATCTTGATTTGTAAAGATGATAATTACGTTTAAGCTCCTAATAGCTTGCTAATCATCAGTATACGGAATGTTCGGCATTTTCTCAGTAGTTTATGTTTTTTTCGTAATGTATAGGCTACAATTGGTATTGATTTTCTATCAAAGACAATGTACCTTGAAGATCGAACGGTCAGACTTCAGCTGTGGTAAGATTCTAGAACCTCTTTCTATTTTTCAAATCTGAAGAACAACAATGCAGATCATGATTTTTGATGATTAACGTTGAGCGTTGAAACGTATGACAGGGATACAGCTGGACAAGAGAGATTCAGGAGTCTTATTCCGAGCTATATCAGGGACTCGTCTGTTGCTGTTATTGTGTATGATGTTGCAAGTATGTGTACCTCTGCTCTTTCTCTGCTTCCGAAACTTCTCAAGCTCATGCATGCTTTCCCTTATTTTGTGATGTTGTGGCTGTGATATTCAGTATTCTTATCAGTAAATGCGTTTTGATTTCTTCCTTATTTCGATCCATCATAGTTTGTGTACACTAACACTCGATCTTTATTTTGTTTTCCATTGACATATAGGCAGGCAATCCTTCCTAAACACCACTAAGTGGATCGATGAGGTTAGGACAGAGCGTGGTAGTGATGTCATAGTCGTGCTTGTGGGAAATAAAACCGACCTTGTGGACAAAAGGTACTAATGATCTACCATCTCTTCATTTACATTTTTCTTGTTAAATCTTGATGTGAAAATTACTGTTCAATGACTGAAAATTTGATATTTCCACCTTGTTAAAACGCGTTTAACTTTTCTGGTGCATCGGGTATGTTCTCAAACGGCCCAACAAGATAATAAATGGAAAATCTTGCTCAACTGTGTATTAATCAAAGGGTTTCTTTATAGTCAACACGCTTAACACTTAATGGTGGTGCCTACTATTTGCTACTGCCAATGGCCCTTTGTAATAAATTGTATGTTTCTTAGGCAAGTGTCAATAGAGGAAGCAGAAGCCAAGGCTCGTGAGCTTAATGTAATGTTTATCGAAACCAGTGCCAAAGCAGGCTTCAACATAAAGGTACAAAGATCTTTGCTTCACATATCTCTGAGTGTTTTCTTGGACAACAATAATTGGTTAACTGAGACTTTTATACCAAACCTGTTGATTAGTAAAGACCTCTTATACATCATCCTTATTTGTACGGATCTATCTTTGATACTCTCCAAACAAAGACCGCAAATCCATAACATTTTTTTGTATTGCTAGGCGCTCTTCCGCAAGATAGCAGCAGCTTTGCCTGGAATGGAAACATTGTCTTCGACAAAGCAAGAGGATATGGTTGATGTCAATCTCAAGTCTTCCAATGCAAATGCATCTCTGGCTCAGCAGCAATCCGGAGGATGCTCTTGTTAAAATATGGCAATAATAACAACAAATCGATAGAGAGAACACACACAAAAATATGTCCTCGGGCCTTCCCATGATCTGATCCGTAATCGTCCTCCATCTGTAAAATTTTTGCCTGCTTCTTCTTTTTCTTCCATCAGATTGTTTTAAGTGAGACTTTGTTTTAGTTATGGTTTGTCCCTAACTTTGAACTTTTGTGGTCTTTAAAGTTTCAGATGCTCTGCTTCAGTACTTATGGTTGTTTACATTTTTTTCAAAACTGTGATTTGTCTTGTCTATGAATTGAACTAATATAACTGCGAGCTATATATAATAAACACACTCTTCTCGTTTCTTCTATCCATGTGAAGACAGTTGAATGAAGAAAGAAGCATAGAACTGTTTTGACCCGTAAAGATTCAGAGAATTAAGTTAGAACACATGTCGTTTGGTCAGACCACTTTAATGAGCCAATTAAATTCAAAGTCTCACTGTTCCCAGGTATTTCTCTACTTCCATAACCTTGATAAGAAAAAAAAAAAACAAACAATTTTGTTCCGAAAATATAAGCTTGTTTCTTGGTGAAAAGCTCTGGTGGATTAATGCAGTTGGAAACATTGTTGGGTCCAATTCTGTATTATCCCAAAGACCCGAACGATGCGTATAATAATTGCTGCTTTAGGAGTAAACAAATATTGACATTTTCTTTTTAAGAGTTGACAAAATAAATAAAAATGAAATGAACAGTTTTGATGAAATACTGTAATATCTATAGTACAGTAGAATGATAGTGATAAATGTCTTTAATTTGGCTAGTTATTGCTAGCTAAATCAACAACTAATTATTTTACAAAAAGTCTAGCTATTTTATTCACTAGTTGACGAAAAAACATATCTAGTGATTTGTAAAAACTTTTTATTCTAATAAATAATACAGTATGCTGTTTACCAGAAAAAAAAAACAAAAAATATTTCAGTGATTTTTCGATGTTAAAATGACGCTTAAATTTGAAAGGCAATATCCATCAAATTGCCCATATAATGGTCTTGCGTTTTATTTGAATTTTCCAAATCTCAAACACATAATTCGTAATCAACACTATAATAACACAAGTGCCTCTCAAAAAGATGACACATCAGATTTTTTATGAATTATGGAGGTGACACATCAATTAATGAAAAAACTTTTTAATCCAATAAAATCATTTCAATTGTACACATCACTTAAATAAGATAACCAATCAAATTAAAACAACTAATAAAAATTAATCTAAACAATAATAATAATAATAATAATAATAATAATTAATCTAAACAATAATAATAATAATAATAATAATAATAATAATAATAATAGTAATAATAATAATAATAATAATAATAATAATAGTAATAATAATAATAATAAAATAATAATAATAGCAATAATAATAATAATAATAATAATAAAAAATAATAATAATAATAGCAATAATAATAATAATAATAATAATAATAATAATAATAATAATAATAATAATAATAATAATAGTAATAATAATTATAATAATAATAATAATAATAATAATTATAATAATAATAATTATAATAATAATACTAATAATAATAATAATAATAATAATAATAATAATAGTAATAATAATAGTAGTAATAATAATAATAATAATAATAATCAATTTTTTATCGATGAAGAAATCAATTGTTGTTTGCATATTTTTTTTCTGGGAAATGTTAGCAATATAATGTTCGTGCTGCAACCCCAACAGATGAGAACTACTTCATTGGGTAGATTTGTGAGTGGTCTTCCAAATTTTATAAAAGATTGCTCGGAAAATAAATGGTTTATTTGTAAAGATATCTCACAAGGTCATCAGTTCACTGATGTACAACAGGTATTGTGTTGGATCATTATTTTTTTATACTAATCGTTTTGGACGTTTTAACAATGTTGATTTGTTTCGTGAATTCGTTTTTTCTTAGGAGAAGTTAAAGAACAAACCCTGGATTTTGGAAGATGAAACTGACCAGTTTCAGTACTAAGGACATCTTGATGGCTCTCAGTCTGCTACTTACTATCTCTTAGTGATTCTGAACAAAGAGTTTTTCGCCATTCCTGCTGGTTTTTGGTATAGAAAAATAAATTTATATGCTTCTTATGTTGATATGTTTCTCTATTAGAAAATTATGCGGTACAGTACATACAAGATGTTTTTCCGTCTCTTGATATATGGAAATGTCTTTAGATGGATCCGTTTGTTATTTTTCAGCTTATGTTTTTGTTTTTGTTTTTTTTTCTATTGTATTAGGTATAACTTTAACAAGGTTGCACAATATAAGCAACTTACGTTGGAAGAAGTAGAGGAGATGATGAAGAATCGTAGAAAAAATGGCTAATGGGTTCCAAAGGTGGATGATGAAAGCTGCAATATATTGGTCTTCCATTATTTGGAGAAGTGGAGAATGATAAAGAGATTGGTGGAAGCAGTGGGGGTGGTAGTAGGGGTCGTAAAAAGTTGTCAAGCGGTGATGGAGAATAAGAGAATGTCTCTGACAGAGGGGATGAAGATGAAGAGGAAGAGGAATCACGGAAAAGTAGGTTCGAGCTTAACAAAAAGAGTAATGATGATGATGAAGAAAAGCCAAGGGGTGGTGATCTTGACATGGATGATGATGACATTGAGAAAGGTGAGTGATAATCGTTGATATATGGACATGATTGTTCTTTATTGTTATCTATTTAACGAAAATGAAGAATCATCTTTACATTTTTATAATGTGTTGATTTATATTTAGGGGATGACTTAGAGCATGAAGAGATTTTCACTGATGATAAAGCAGTCGGTAATGATCATGATGAACGTAAAGAACTGAAGATCTTATGGCTCCTGAAATAGCATGTCTGTGTTTACTATAATACTTCACTTGCAATGTACAAACTGTCTTTAACTAAATGTAGTAAATTTCTTTTGGTAATCACATTTATATGTTATTTTCTATAATACTTCATTTTGTCTTCATTTCTCTATAACTAACAATTATTCAAGTTTGTCTATTTACTAAATATTGTATTCTTGAGTCTTTACTTATAGTGGGTTCCCAACTTTCTTTTGGCTTTACTTGCATGATGAAGATGATAAAGAAAATGAAGAGGAGGGAGGGTTGAGCAAATCTGGCAAAGAGTTAAAAAAATTGTTCGGTAAGGCTAATGGGAAGAAGGGTTACTTAATATGATTGTTTTCACAAAAAAAAAAACAGTTTGACAAACAAACAAACAAAAAAATCAAAAAAAAAAAAATATCAACATCAGCAATTTTAAAACAATTATTTATAATTAATTAATATAAATATACCAAATATAAAACATTAAATTCATTAAAATAAATAAAAAATTCCTCAAATTAATTACAATATTAAAATAAAATAAAACAAAAATAAAAACAAAAAAACAAACAAACAAACAAAAATCAAAAATTAAAAATTAAAAAAATAATAATAACAAAATACCCCGCGGCGTAGCGCGGGTACAAACCTAGTAATGATCAAAATTAAAGAGAGACCCCTTCAATAAAAAACAGAATGAGTAACTTGAAATCAATGAAAATGTAGGTGAGAGGAGAAGAGAGAGCCACGAAATAACACTATTCCTCCCTCAAAGCCATTCATTAAATGCCAACTTCCCTTTTATGACCGTTAATGCTGTAAGATGGCGCAATATCAAATTACAAATGAACCCATCGAGTAAAATTTTATATTTATTCACGGCTATGGACCCATGGAATTTATATCTAATTTGGACCCACTTCTTATATTTTTTTTGTTTAACTCCATAGTCTTTTTACACTTTAAAACCTTTCAAACTCTCTTAGAGACATAAGTCGTCATCTTTAGTCGAATTAGAGACATATGTTCTTGGATTTATATGCCCAGTTTTTCTACCTTTTTTTTAAGTTGATGTTTATAGTGATACTAGCAAATTGGGTTTGTGAATGGTTAATTTTGACTTTTCCATGTCTATGAGAAGTGAAGAAAATTATACAATTATGTCAGATTTTGTTTTTCTAGATTAAGAGAAACACAAGGATATGTGTCACATTTATTGCATTGATTTTAGATTTGAAAACTTCAAAATAATCCCAATATTCTACAATTTTGACATGAACTAGTCATAGGTTTCTTCTTCTATTATCTGTCATTTTGATGTGTGCACCCAAACAAAAAAAAAGAAGAGAAATTCATCAAAGCAAAGAAAAAAATACACACGACATTGCTCTTCTAATTTTCTAAATTTTTCATCAAAAGAACAAATATGTCCTCCTTAAAATTTAATATACAATAAAAACAACAGTATAATATAATATAACCAAAAAGGTAAATCCATTCTTTATCTGTTGGTATAGTAAAGCCACCAAATATAATAACTTCATATGAATCTTGTGAGGGGTATTTTGAGTAATTTCACAAAGAACGGTCAGAATACGACCAAAGAAAATCAACGGCGGTGATCAATTCTTCCTAAATCCACAAGCTTCTTCGACCGGTTTGCGCAAAAAGACGACGCCGTTGAAATGTGAGGCTTCGCCGGAGATTTCAGCTCACCGGAATAACCAAAATCCGGCGGGAATTTCCCTTTCCAGTTAGAAGAACAGTTAGGTTTAGCTCTGACAAGTGGACTCAAGCAAAAAGCCATCCCTGACACGCTCTTCCCTATCCCAATCATCGCCGTCTTTCTCCTTCCCGGAGTTCCTATCGCCGGCGTTCTTCTCTGTCTCCCAGGTGATTCCTCAACTGATTCACGGTCGTAATCAGTCGCCGATGCATCTCCCGCCGGCGACATTCCTCTGCAATATCTATGTCTAGGTCGATTTTGATGATGATGATGATCGGATTCGGAAGCGATCAAATCCTCGATGTAGCACGTCGTAGTGGTGGCTGATTGCTTTTTCGATCGAACTGAGAGGACCTTGGAGAACCATGACCTTGACGACGAAGGAGAAAACGTAGTAGTGGAAGACGCGTCGCAGTAATCGCGAGACGTGAATTTAGAACGCGAATCGTAATCGTCAGATCTCGTTCTGAAGAAACTAGAGAATCTAGATAAACCGCTATTTTTCTTCTTAAACGATCGGCCTGAATCGAAGACTTTTTCCGATGAAGATGATCCTCCGCCGTCAGTGGTGGGGACCACCACAACTTGTGGCGTGGCGAAGAAGCGACTATTAGAAGAAGGTAAAGAATCACCTTTAGCTCCGGCGTCGGATTTTCTAGGAGCAACGTAAGGAGAAACAGAACGAGGAAAAACCAGAGGAGGTGGAGAAATCTGTGAATGACGATGAAGATCGTTTTCAGACGCGGCGGTTGAAGCGGCTAATGAAAAAAGACGTTCACGGAGACAAGAAGCACAAACGCCGATACTGCTACTAAAATCAACTGTATGTCTCTTACACCTCATCGCAAGAGAAAAGATTTCGAATTCTGAGAATTTAGAAGAAGAAGAAGAAGAAGAAGAAGATGGATCTTGTAAATAAAAAAAGATTTATTTGTCTTCTTCTGTATTCGAGGTTTCTCTTTTAGAAAGAGAGAAGATCTAACGAGAAGAGAATCGCCGGAGTAAATGGAAACTTTCAGATTTGTTTTTTTTAAGAAGAAAAATAGAAAATACGATTTCAGGTAATAAAGACTTGACACGTTAGCGTTTGGTTTTAAAACATTGTTTTGCAATGATGATGATGATTATACTTATATGGTTAAAAGATAATGATTTTTTTTTTAATTAACGTCACTATAGGAGTTTTTTTTTTTTTTTTTTTTTGGGTGTGCTTGTAGTGGGAAGATGAACATTTCATAGTTTTCATGATTCATATTGTCGTTGACCTTGCTTTTTTATCATTGTCAAAACCAACATCACTTCATCACAAATGGGATATGTAATGATTAGTTATTACTTCATCTCAATTGGGTTATCTAATGATTTGTTATTACTTTAAAACTTTTTTAAAACTAAACGTCCTCTTAATTTGACTCATTAAAACCATATTAAAACTGTTAGGACACACCGTACTTAATTAGGTTTATATGTCAACGTTATGTGAACAATTCATCGAAATCTCATGGAAAACCACCAAAATAAAGGTCTTGCCTGTTTCTTTTTTGTTTTGTATAGCAACACGTTTAAATTTTGTACATATATTGGTTACTATTAAATGTTCGTCTAATTGTGGTATAATTAAGTATCTGAAATCATTATGATAGAATTATGAAAAATATTACTTATATGACCGTGAGTGCGAAGATATTATATGAATTAAATTCAAATATATACATGGAAAGTAATCCACTTTCTTCTTTGTATGATTTCAAAGACAATCATGAAATAAATTCGTAGTAGTGACTAGTGATTGTGGAGGACGAACAAAAAACAACAAAAATACAATTATATAAACAATAATTTGTTGAGTGTGTGTATATACATTTCTAAAAAAGCAAGCGAATCATGTGACGGGTAAGGAAAAAGATGGGGGCTCGTGGATGGTGGAAGCCGACAATGTTAGGTGATAGGAGACGTCGTCGTTTTATGCATCCCACACGCTTGTTCGTCCGTTTCTTCTTGGGTTTGCCACGTGGCCTCTTCAGGCCTTGCTCTCTTTGTCACACTAAAATTTATTACTGGATTTTAAAGCCTTTTTCTTCTTTATTATTGGGTTATTGGGCTTATATTTCTTTTTGCTATTTGTGTTTGTTGTTGCAAAGGTACAGTATATTGAAATACTGGAAGGATATCCAAAATATAAAAGATTTACGGTAATTATAGCTTTGATTTTAAAAAATTAATAATTAATCCTTACCAAAATACTGAGACTTGGATTATAATTGGGGTTCAATAACCATAGTTTATAATTTTTTTTAAATAGCTATCAAAATTAAGGACTTTTTAATATTTATGATATTTTTTTGTTTGGATTTATTATTCTAACTTTATATAATTGGTATTGGATAACAACTCCTTAAAAGCTAATTTTGAATTCTACAAAACAAACGTAGAAATAATTAAAAGACATAAATGGTAAAATATCAAGTACTTAAATGATTTACAGTCAAAGTGAAATTAATGTAATTGGATTGGTTTGGTATATCATATTGAAAACGCCCGCTCTCTGTTTTCACGTTTTCCTTCTCCTTGCTTCTCTGCTCTATCTCTATCTGCGTTCTCCTCCCCAAATTCTATTACTCTTCTTCTTCGTTGTCGTCGTCTCGGGCTTTTTGAAACGTCAAGGAGATAAAAAAAAAGGGAAGATGACAACAATGGAGAGTTTGATCGGGTTGGTTAATAAGATACAGAGAGCATGCACTGCACTCGGCGATTATGGCGGCGGTAATAACGCTCTCTCTTCTCTCTGGGAAGCTCTTCCTACCGTCGCTGTCGTCGGTGGCCAGGTTTCGTCTCAATCTGATCACTTTTTCTCTTAGGTTTTCTCCTTTTAAAGTTTTTGTTATTTGTTGTTCTTGATGAGTGTAGAGTTCTGGCAAATCTTCGGTTCTGGAAAGCATTATAGGGAGAGATTTTCTTCCAAGAGGATCCGGTTTGTGATTTTAAACTAAACACTTTTGATCTTCTCATTTGTGATTCTGATTACTAAGAGAGAATTCGATTTTTTTTTGTAGGTATTGTTACAAGAAGGCCTTTGGTCTTACAACTTCATAAGACTGAAAATGGAACAGAGGAATACGCTCAGTTTCTTCACCTTACCAATAAGAAATTCACCAATTTCTGTATGTAACTACTTGTATATGAATGTATGTCTTTTGACTATAGTGGATGTTTCCATTGAGACAATATATTGAAATCTATTTCGTGTCACAGCTTTGGTTCGAAAGGAGATTGAGGATGAGACTGATAGAATCACTGGGAAGAACAAACAGATATCTCCAGTTCCTATTCACCTTAGTATCTTCTCTCCTAATGGTAAGTTATTTATCGTTTCTATGATGTTCTTGTTTCAAGTCTTGTATCCAACTAACATTAGTTTTTGATTCTTGTGTGTAAACAGTTGTGAATCTTACTCTCATTGACTTACCTGGTTTGACTAAAGTAGCCGTTGGTATGTTTTCTTTGTCTCTTCTTTTGTTTATTGTTTGGAGATTGTAATTACTTATTATTAACATTAACAATTTGTTTCCAGAAGGACAGCCAGAAACTATTGTTGAAGATATCGAATCCATGGTTCGCTCATACGTCGCAAAGGTAAGGATCGTGTTGCTACTTCTTATACTTTTCTTGGCTTAGTGATGCTGTTTTAGTCACTTTTTCTTGTAGTTTAATAGTTTTTGTTCACAGCCAAACTGTCTTATACTAGCAATATCTCCTGCCAATCAAGACATAGCCACATCGGATGCGATTAAGCTCGCCAGAGACGTGGATCCTTCAGGTTTGTTTTGTTGTGTTTCAGCAAATGAATTGTGGATTAATGAGCAAAAGAATGTTTTCTGAATTTTTGTTTCAATGTTGTAGGTGATAGAACCTTTGGAGTCCTGACAAAGCTAGACTTAATGGACAAGGGAACTAATGCATTGGATGTAAGTGTCTCCCAACTCTTGGTCTTTCTTATTTCCTTGACTTGAGTCTTACGTAACGACTATGATTGAATCTTTTTTCTTGATAAGGTTATTGAAGGAAGAGCATATAGGCTGCATTATCCTTGGGTTGGGATAGTGAACCGTTCACAAGCAGACATTAATAATAATGTTGATATGATGGTTGCGAGAAGAAAAGAGCGAGAATACTTTGAAACCAGTCCTGACTATGGTCACTTAGCCACCAGAATGGGTTCAGAATATCTTGCAAAGCTCCTCTCTAAGGTTATACTCAAAACACATGAATGAGACTTTGGTCGTTCTGTTTAGTAATGTGGTCTTTTTATTTATTTTTTCAGCTCTTAGAATCTGTTATAAGGTCCCGTATTCCAAGTATCCTATCCTTAATAAACAAAAGCATTGAGGAACTTGAAAGAGAGTTAGACCAATTGGGTAGCCCTGTCGCGATTGATGCTGGAGTGAGTAGATACATTTTAATGAAATGATTATATGAATTTGTATATATTTTTGTGGTAGGCTAAAATATATTGGTCTCAGGCTCAACTATACACTATCTTGGGAATGTGTCGAGCATTTGAAAAGATATTCAAAGAGCATTTGGATGGCGGGTAAAAACACCATTATTGAATTTTTTTATTTTTTTAAAAAATATTTCCCCAGCTTGCTTGTAACGGTGGATTAAACTCTTTTAAAACTGTGACTGATGAAAAATCTTAGGAGACATGGAGGTGCTCGAATCTACGAAATCTTTGACAACAAACTGCCTGGAGCCATTAGAAAGCTTCCATTTGATCGTCATCTTTCATTCCAAAGTGTTAAGAGAATTGTCTCAGAATCTGATGGCTATCAACCTCACTTGATTGCTCCTGAATTAGGATATCGTCGTCTCATTGAAGGATCCCTCAATCATTTTAGAGGTCCAGCTGAAGCTTCTGTGAATGCCGTATGTTCTTTTTTCTTTTTCTTTTCCACTTCACTTTTTTCATCACTATCTATATAATGAGACCGTAACGAATGTCATTGTAACAGATTCACTCTATCTTAAAAGAGCTTGTAAGGAAATCTATCGCAGAAACTGAGGTAATTAGATTGGTTATTTTTAGATACTTAATGGAAAAAAAAAAGGGGGGTTATTGTTGATTCTTGTTGGCAAATAATTGCAGGAGCTAAGAAGGTTTCCATTGCTACAAATTGAGTTAGTTGCTGCAGCAAACTCATCTTTAGACAAGTTTCGTGAGGAAAGCATGAAGTCGGTTCTTAGATTAGTCGACATGGAATCTTCATATCTAACGGTTGACTTCTTCCGCAAGCTTCATGTAGAAAGCCAAACCGTGTCTCTTTCTTCACCAACAACAGACCAATATGGCGAAGGGAATTTTAGAAAGATAGCTTCAAATGTAGCTGCTTACATCAAGATGGTTTCAGACACACTTGTTAACACCATTCCTAAGGCTGTTGTTCATTGCCAAGTCAGACAGGCGAAACTCGCTTTGCTCAATTACTTCTACGCACAGATCAGTCAAAGTCAGGTTTGTCTTCAACTTTGGTTAAGTTGCTAAGTTTGGTTTGTTTGGCTTGACTCTTGAGGATTGGGTCTGGTCTTTTTGCAGGGGAAAAAGTTGGGGCAGTTGCTAGATGAGAACCCGACTTTGATGGAAAGGAGGCTACAGTTCGCAAAGAGGCTCGAGCTATACAAGAAGGCTAGAGATGAGATCGATGCAGCGGTTTGGGTTCGATGACTATAAGCTAAAGTCTCATTGTCCTTGTGTTGTTTCGTGTGCTTAATGGTTTTAATATTTGTTCAGATAAGATATATAATCTTCTAATTAGCTTCATAAACATTCAAGATATATTGCTTTAAAAGTAATTTAGTACTTTTGGTTTTTAAACTATAATTATCTCAGACTTCTTTGTAAATTTGATCCACATTCCAACCCGTGAACTTGCTTTCAACAACACCTTGTCTTCTATCTCTCATCCTCGGCTTTCGCGGTTGGATTCCATTCGAGTTTTCGGATATAGAAATCTAAAAATCATTTTGATATTTTAGAATTTTGATTCGAGTTCAGTTCGATTTCATTTAGATTTGAATAGGCTTTTAGATACTCAAATTTGAAATAATAAAAAGAATTAATTACATTTGAATAAAATTTAGTTAAATTTTCATTAATATAACTAAGAACTTTAGGATATTTTAGTTATTTTGATTATTTTGATTATTTTACATATTTTGATATAAAAATAATTGATAATTTTGTTTTTATAATTGTAAATTTAGGTAATTAGGTTATATTAGATCAAAATATAGTTAATATTTATGGGTTCAGTTTTTTGGATTTCGGATATTTTTCCCAGGCGTCGCATCTGTCCCTCTTTTATTCCTTCGTTGGAATTGATTTTTGTAATAATTTCCAAATTTCTCTGCAACTTTACCGAAATTGCTAGTAATGGAAGAAAAAGGGAGAAATGGAGGAGGAGCTGAGGCAGTGATAAATCTCAAACCTGGATCTTCGCTACCAATTTCGTATCACCCATGTTTTGGTCCTCACGACGATCTTCTTCTTCTTGAAGTTGATAACAATCTTGTCTCAGATATCTTCCATAAAAGGTACGATTTTTCAAGCTTTTGCTTTGGCTTTGTTTTGCTTCTTCAATTGTGTTATTAGGGTTTCTCAAATTTGTTCTCTGTATATCTTTAGGGTAACTTTGAGAGGACTTCCTGATGAAGATGCTGTTCTTTGCACCAAGTCTAAGACTTATGCAATCAAATTTGTTGGTAATTCTAATTCAATGTTCCTTATTCCTCCTTCTATTTGCCCTGATACCAACAACAACAACAACGATAAGTCACTTGTCTCGGTCTTCAAAATTGCTGCTGGTAACATGGAACTTGTTGAGGTATCTCCTAGGCTTGATAAACTTAAGCAGCTTTTATTGGAAAACCCGTTTGGTGCTGGTGATGTTGATTCCATGATGGATGTTGATTATAATGGAAAGAGAGATGTAGCATTGTACACATGGAGCGATTTGGTTAACACGATTCAAGCGAGTGATGAGGAGTTACTTAATGGCTTGCAGACTCTTTCTGCTGTTGAGATTGATGGTTATTGGAGGGTTGTAGATGAGAATTACTTAGACATGATTCTGAGAATGCTTCTTCATAACTGTGTATTGAAAGATTGGTCATTTGATGATCTCGATGAAGATGAAGTTGTGAATGTGTTAGTAGCTGATGAGTTTCCTAGTAAACTCGCGAGTCACTGCTTGCGTGTGTTTGGCTCTAAAGTTAATGGAACTGATAAGTGGAAGTTGGAACCGAGGCTTGTATGTTTGCACTTTGCTAGACAGATACTGAGAGAAGAAAAGATGAGACTAGAGAGTTTCATGGAAGAGTGGAAAAAGAAGATCCCGGATGGGATGGAAGGAAGATTTGAGATGCTTGAAGGAGAGGTTTTGACAGAGACAATCGGGATCGAGACACGGGTTTATACATTCAGCGTACGTTCTCTACCTTCAACTCCAGCAGAACGGTTTGCGATACTCTTTAAACATAGATCAAAATGGGAATGGAAAGACTTAGAGCCTTACTTAAGGTAACTCAACAAATTTTGTGATGAATGATTTCATTAGAAAATGGGGTATTTCGATTTATAATATTGATTTGGGTGTTTTTTGCGGTATTGCAGGGATCTTCATGTCCCTAGACTTTCAATGGAAGGTTTGCTTCTGAAATACACACGCAGAGCACAGCCTAGAGCTGATGCTCCTCCTGTCTTTAGTGCAAGATAACATCGTTTCTCTGTTTCTGAACCTTTGGCTTCTTTGTTATAAGTTGTGTTAGTTGATGTTAGAAGTTATAACTAATGAAATTACAGGTCATAGATCATCCAATTTTCTTACCTATATGCATAAAACTTAAAACTATATTTATTGTTGAAGAGACTTGGGGAGTGGTTCTGGTTGTCTTTTGCTAGGCATCTTCTTGATCAGGTTGTGTGCATTTAGATATGTTATGTCTGAGAGATTGACATGGAAAAACAAAAAATTCGCATAGTGAAAAGTTTCATTACAAACCGATATCGTCGTTGAAAAATCACTGAGAGGGTCATTAAAGAGAATTTAACATTTCCACCAGCAAGCATCATAATGTACCAGTGATGTGAATTGCAATGGTGATCATGGTTGGGTTTTCATTAGGAGTGTTTGGTTGCCAAGGTTTCATAGCAACCATTCATTCATTAAAACTCCATGGTCCAGTTCCAGTTGGAGGAGCTTCAAGAAAAGGAAATAGAATTTTCATTTTATTTTGTTTTCCCACTCATTTCTCTTGATTGGCTTAAAATTACACAGAGACGCACTCCTGTCTCTGTTCATCCCTTTGACCTAAGTTCCAAAAAATGAGGACGCGCCGTCGAACATACACGGCAGAAGTGAAGCCCATAGTTGCAGTGTCGTCCAATACAAAAAGAAGAAAGCTCCCATCGTGAGTTTTCTTCTCCTTTTAATATAGGAGGATTGTGGGATCTAATAATTCCCTTAGATCTCCTGTGGCAAATACTGTCCCTCCTTGGATTAAAAGCCAACATACAAGCTTCCGTTGTCTGCAAGGCATGGTGCGAAGCAGCTGTCTCTGTTCGCAAGTTACAGCCTCCTCCTTTGCTTTTTCATTCACGATCCAGAGTGCCTCCTTTGGGGTCATTGTACGTTATTCCTCACCCATTACGGTTTGAAACATGTAACCTCATATTCCCAGGGTTGCATTTTGACCATACAACCTGTTGTTCAAAGGATGGTTGGGTGCTTGCGAGACAAAACCGTGTCTCTTATTTTAATACTCTTCTTCTTAACCCGTTTACCCGGGAGAGCTTCTACTTACCCCGATGTTCACCCGAATTCAGCGAATGTTGCTTAGCTTTCTCAGCCGCTCCTACATCACCTAGCTGTATGGTGATCACCTTCTTCCATCTACCAGTGTCCGCAGCTGTTTTGATCGATACTTGGCGGCCTGGTGAATCCGTATGGACCTCCCATCTCTTCGAGAACCAGTTACACCGTCGCTACTGGGAGAAATGTGTTTTCTCGAATGGCATGTTCTACTGTCTCAGTACCTCCGGCCATCTTGGGGTTTTCGACCCGTCTATAAAGCAACTTGGAATATTCTTCCACTGAAACCATGTCCCGCCTTTCCTGGTTTTTATTTCCATAACCCAGTGTTTATGATTATGACGGAGCATCAAGGAGACATCTTTGTTATTTATACACACTTCAACAACAACCCAACGGTGTTTAAACTAAATTCTAAACGCAAGGAATGGGAAGAGAAGAGAGATCTTGGTGGCTTGACAATATTTACAAGTTTCACTGCCTCTTTTGTAAGAGCTGGTCTCTCCACGGAGCATAGGAACAAAATATATTCATCCTCTCTTGATATGGTTGACCGATATGGCATGTACTACTCCCTCGGTGATGCCAAAAGCTCTGATCCCCCTCCAGAAAATGATGTGACTCACCACCTCGTTTGGGTGGAGCCACCTCACTACAACGTTACTTTGTGACTTCATTTATGTTTTGTATCATCAACAACTTTATTTATGCATTTTTTATTTTTTAAGGTTTCATTTGAACTATTTGCAAACGTTGTAGCTCTGTTACTCTATGAGTTGGACAAGTTTCTATTTATCCAATGATATCTCAGTTGATGCCATTATAAGAATCAAGTCTAAGTATGATCTATGACTTGGAAAATCTATATTCGCAGGATCCTTTTCCGGCAAAACCAAATGGTGGATCTCTTTCGCTAAGACTATAGCTTGTAGTCTTGTACATAGATTGCAGGTTTGTTGCTAAGGAAACAATTTTGGCGTTTCCATGATGTTTCTACATTTCGATCCTATAACTTAAGATAAGTCCATTGAAACCGAAACAGGAAATTGGAACATTGCAAGTCAAAGCAAGAGATAAGAAACACAGATTCAAGGCTGTAAGAACAGTGATCACTCATTAGGATACATAACTCAAACACTAAAATGTCTGAAAAAACCTGAAACGAAGAAGATAGAAAATCCAGAGACGCAATCTCTGCTTCATGTCAAACTACAAAGAACAAGGGAAGAGAAGAGAAGAGACGATGCATAATTCCATATTAACATTCCATTTATAAATGTGTCTCAATCCTGTCTGTGGTTAGAGCCTTGTCTCCCATCTAATTCTGCTTTTTTATTGGCCATTTCTTCATCTTGTAACGAAAATAATAGAAAAATAATCGATTTATACTTTATTTAATTTGGACTTAGAATTGAATAGACGAACATTACCCTGCTCTCCTGATCGTGTATGTGCCATGTGTAATTAGTTAAAAAAAAAAAAAAAACAAGTTCAAATTAGACAACAATCATACCTAGTGGAGCTGTTTCATTGCACTGCTGCCAAGGGCCCAAGTGTTATTTGATGTTACAAGTGTTAAGATTTTATAATTTGTGAAATTACAGGTGACAGATCATTTCGATTTCTTATATTTCTTATGATTACAGGTGAAATTACAAGTGGTAAGATTTTTTTTTTTTTTTTTTTTTGGGATTGTTGCACCAACTCTTACAAGTTAATAAACTAATTTAATAGTATTGACTAAACCCAAATGTTCAAACATAAACCAAGCGCAATTGTCCCTCTATGTTAGCATTGTTTAATACCACTCTACATAATACATTACATACGTAGTCTCGAAAATTCGAATGACTTATTGAGTCTATGTATCAATACAAGTAATTAATCATTATCTTATAAAGTCAAACTAATGAAGAATTTGATCAAAATTGACCCTTAAGTTGAAGTTGGATTTAGTACGTGTACAAATAGACTATATCATCACCGTTCATTTCATCCAACTAAAAACACGAGGTTAAATCAAGACCATCAAGATAAACCCTTATATATACAATACACAAACAGCTTCGTTACTTGTGCGTGCCATTCAGCCAAACATTTTCTTGAGAAACTTATCTTTTTTTTTTTTTTTTTTTTTCTCGAGAATGTTTGTTGAAACAGTGATTAGATTCTCTCAACTGATCGGCGAATTCATCATTATCGCCTCCGTCTTCATCCTCTCTCTCCGTCTATTCTTTAGATTTGCTTGCTTCCTCGCGAGCCGTCCCTGGCGTCGTTACCGTACATTCACGGTTCGCCGCCGGAGATGGAGAAAAACCACGGCGGAGGAAGATCATTCATCACAGTATTGTGCGGTTTGTCTCCAAGATGCGGCGGAGGGAGATAAGATGAGGCGGTTAACGGCGTGTAGCCACTGTTTCCACGCCGAATGTATCGATCCGTGGCTGGAGAAGCGGTCCACGTGTCCTCTGTGCAGAGCTCAGATACCGCCGGTGCCGCCGGGAAATCCACTGATAGCGCTTTTTGTTCCTCCCGGCGTGATCGAGTTGTTCACCAAAGGAACCTTCGTCTCCGACGCGTAGGCTTTTTAGCTCTCTTTCGTCATCACAACATTTTAACTAATTATTTAAGACTCAAAATCGAGTTTATCAATTTCTTAGAATTTAGTGGATTCTTTTTTTTTTTTTTAATATCTCATATTAGTAGTAATTAATGTATTCTTTCATTTCATTGTGATTGTTACTCTCAGGAAAAAAAAGAGGCTATTATCGTTGAATACACACGACTTCTAAAATTTAATTTATAGTATATATTTATCAACACTAAATTTACTGTAGAATTCGCCAAATAATAATAAAGAATTTATACACCATCAAAGTCGGATTTTAAATTCCAGTATGCTATATGTTCTGCCGTGGTCCGTGGAGAATTCATTATTCATCTAAATTCGAGAATACCTCATTCACCCAAACCCAAAGTCGTCACGAAAATGACACTTAAAGATATTTTATTTTTATTAGTAATACAGTCCTAGGATGTTCTTTTTTCTTCACCACTTTAGAAATTTTCTTACCCACTATAAGCTAACCCCATCACCAATAAAGTTGCTCCAACAAGTGGTTTTAGTCTATGTAACGGGTTTTTAGCAAACAATAATAATTTTATAAAAGTATTTATGTTCTTCTTTTTGTTAATTTATTCCAAACCCACTTGAGAGAGAAGATAGACAGAATAATTTGGGCATAATTTAGCTAACAAATGCGCCAAAAGAAAGAGGAGAATAACTTTAAAAATAAATTAAAAAAAAAAAAAAGAGAATAGCTTTTAAAAAAGAATAAAGAAAAACTCAAATTCTGATATCGTAATTGGTAATGGACATAATGAATCTCATTGATCAGAAATCCAGAGAACAGAGACGTGATTAGCACTTGTGAGTTAAGACTCTATAGTGTGATTATCACTCACCAGTCACCACCACCGCTTAATATTCTTCGGATGAAACTCCATAAATGCTACTGCCCAAGATATATACTTATTGTTTTTGTGTTACAATTGACAACTAGTACGTTATTTGACTTATTATTCAACGTGTTTTCACGTGCCTTAAGTTGTTCGTACGTACTTTCAAGTTACCATCAGAATCAGAGCCTAGCAGCCTGCCAGATAAGAAAATCGGGACACGGCTCTTCTTATTCCACAAGCAACACATATATAATTATATAAAATCATAAAGGTTTCATTTTCTCAGTAAACAGTTTTAATAAAAATAAAAGACGTAGAATCTCTAAGTAAACGGAAAATAATGCCGTTTTCAACAATATGCTTTGTTAGGTTGGTTTCTCGGTAACTTCTCACCATTTATGTTTCACAAAAACCATTTATTTGTTACTTTTAAATGCTAATATCATAGATTCATAGTCGATCTTATTCTCTACAAAAATTGACAAACGATTAAATATTATCATTTCCCCCCAAAATATCTATAACCTGAATTCCTATATGCAATGTTTAAAGAGTTTTATGCTCAGTTAATGAGATTTGATAAATTTACTGTTTATAGAGTTCAAATTTAGAACTTTCGTAACTACAAAAATAAATTAATTAGTGTTAGTGTATGTGAGTATAGATTTTTAAAAAAAAATTAAAGTAAATGTAGAAACCAGATTTTTGGACATATTAGCGCGACGAGCCTGATATTAGCATAGATTAAACACTAAAATGTCTGAAAAAATCTAAAACTCAAACTAAAACGAAGAAGATAGAGAATCGAGAGACGCAATCTCTGTTTCATGTCAAACTACAAAGAATAAGGCATAGAAGAGAAGAGAAGATGCACCATTTCATATAATTATATTGGCTCTAATTATATTCATAACATCATTCCATTATAAATGTGTCTCAGTCCTGTATGCGGATAGAGTTTTCTCTCCTATCTCAGTGAATGTAATCTTGTATTTTTCCATACTCTGTCTTAGGTAATCTAATTTTGTTTTGTTATTGGCGATCTCTTCATTATGTAAGTAATTAGTTTTTTATTGGTCAATTTTCAACAATGCTCTTAATTAGTTTAAAGTAATAAAAACTCAATTCAGTTGATATCTTTGCAGTGTGCGCAGTAAGGACCGTGATATCCAATAGCTCTCTCAATTGATTTTGGGACTCCATCAGTTTCTGATAAAATTTGTTGTCATGATCTTTAAACAAAGTTCAATTCTCTCTTGGGACCTTTCATAGAGAGAGTTTCTACTCACATCGCCAATTTAATCAATGATACCCTCAAAGCTATGAAAATGGGATGTATCAGAAGCATGGGAACGAGCACGAGGCGGAGCAGGATGAGCAAAATAAGAGCACCCTCAACCGTTTAGAATTAAACGAAAAATAATGTCGTTTTCAACAATATGCTATATTAGGTTGGATTCTCGGCAACTTCTCACCATTTTATGTATAAAAAAAAACCATTTATTTGTTACTTTTATATGCTACTACCCTAGGTTCATAGCCGATCTTATTCTCTACAAAAAGTCAAAAGCGATTCAAAATATCTACAACCTGAATTCCTATGCAATGTTTAAAGAGTTTTATGTTCAGTTAATGAGATTTGAGAAATTTACTGTTTATAGAATTAAAATTGAGAACTTTCATTACTACAAAAATAAATCAAAATTAGTGTATGTGAATATAGATTTAAAAAAAAAAAAAAAAAAATTTAAAAATCAAAGTAGACATTATTACAAATTTTCCATCATGAATGTTTCCCACACAAAAGACAACAAAAGGTTTAGTGGAAAAATTGAAGTTCTTCGTCTAAATGCTTAATGGGAAGTGGTTGAAACTTGAAACCTTGACAAGAATTAAACTAATGAGTAAGGAAAACAAAGCGAACGGTGAAAGCCGGTCAGAAAGTTGATCATTAAAAGCGAACGGTACCACATTACCAAAAAAAAGAAAGAAATCTTATAAATTTGGAGCAAAGGATAGATGGGCAGACCATTATGGGCTGCTCATTCAAGATGAGGTCGATCGCAGTTGAGAAGGTTCACTCTTGGAACGTGAATCAAATAACACTTACATACTTTTGAGTCTATATTTCTCGTGTTTTTAAGTATTTTGAATAAATATTTATCTTTAACTATATCTGGGATCGTTTTACATTGGGAATATTTCTATTGATTCTGAAAATTTTATTAGGAAATGTACGTTTCCACACTCAAAGTTTTTTCATCGGAGGCAATAGTTAGTTGAAAATTAGACATTATAATTAATCAATTACCTATCTTAAGTTAAATAAAGCTAGTAATATATATGCATTATAATTATCGTTAATTAGTTTCTCTGTAATTTTGCATAGAATCAGGGGAAAATATCAGAAAATTCGTCATTTTTAACAGCAGATACTTAGTAATACGTTGCCTATTCCATGAAGATTGGGTACATATTGATCATCATCTCCTATTAGGTATTTAGAATTTAGAATCAGAAAAAAAAATATTTCCGTTCATTGATTATGTACATACATATCTTCTATATAGTGAAAAATAGATCTCCTACAATCAATTAAAGAAATAAGTATATGTAAGGAAGTATATATATTATGTATATCTTGTTTTTGATAAGTATATATATAGTATATATTATTATGTAGATACGGATTTATATATATACAGTAGGTATAATCAATCAAGCGTACATTTATTTTGTCAGTAAAAAACGATAAAGACAATGTCTTGTGTATTAAAAGATAGATCATCAAAATGCTTCGTCACTATCAAAAACATTTGCATTGTGGTATTACTATTATCGATTGCTCGTGGAGCGATTTCTGCAGATCCAGACTATGGAGATGCCCTCACAAAGAGTCTTTTGTATTTCGAAGCTCAACGTTCTGGAAAATTACCACCGAACCAAAGAGTTACTTGGAGAGGAGATTCTGCGCTCAGAGACGGTTCTGATGCTCATGTAACTCAAAACCCCAATCCCTTTTTTCTTCATTATTATTTGATAATGTACGTAGATTTATTAAATTTGAAAGTAAAATATTTACTAATGTTAAAAACAGATTGATCTAACTGGAGGGTATTACGATGCCGGAGACAATATGAAGTTTGGATTTCCTTTGGCGTTCACGACCACTCTGCTAGCTTGGAGCAGTGTAGAGATGGAATCGAAGCTTAAGGCCCACGGGGAGCACGAGAACGCCCTAGCGGCTATCAAGTGGGCCACTGATTATTTCATTAAAGCCCATCCTGAGCCTAATGTTCTGTACGGACAAGTGGGCAATGGCGACTCGGACCACGCGTGTTGGATGCGACCCGAGGATATGACCACTCCGCGTCCATCATACCGCATCGATGCTCAGCATCCAGGTGCTGATTTGGCAGGCGAGACAGCTGCTGCGATGGCTGCAGCTTCTTTGGCTTTTCAAACGTCTGATGCAGTTTACGCCAAAACGCTCATTGATCATGCAAAAGATCTATTTGACTTCGGTAAACATTACCCCGGGGTCTATCAATCTTCCATTCCTAATGCAGGTGGCTTTTACCCGAGCAGCGGTTATGAAGACGAGTTGTTGTGGGCTGCGGCTTGGCTTCATCGTGCCACTGGAGACCAGACTTATCTTGATTATCTTACACAAGCTTCTGGTAGCGGTGGTGCGAGGTCCGTTTTCGCGTGGGATGATAAGTTCTTGGGAGCACAAGTCTTGGTATCCAAGGTAGGTTACACAAATTCCTTAAAACAGATCATATCCTAACTTACATGACAAGTCACATGATTTTTTGCAAATGTTAGCTTGTGTTTGAAGGGAAAGTAAAGAACGAAGGGAAGATCGCAGAGTATAAGAGTATGGCGGAGCAGTTCATTTGCAATTGCGCTCAAAAGGGTAACAACAACGTTAAGAAGACTCCGGGAGGATTGCTCTGGTTCTTGCCATGGGACAATCTCCAATACACAACCACCGCTTCTTTCGTCATAGCCACTTATGCTAATTACCTTGAGGCTGCACAAACTTCAGTCCAATGCCCCAATGGTGGTGTCCTTCAAGCTTCTGATCTTCTCGACCTCGCTAGGGCCCAGGTAATTAGGCATGCATTCAGTTTTTATTTTCCTTTTTTTTCTTTAATGAAGCTAAGTTTGGAGAGTCCTAAAAAAATATACAAAGAAAGAAGAGGATGCTGTCTCAATAGATATTACATATTCCCTCCGTTTCAAAATAATTGTCGTTTTAGGAGTTAACTTTCGTTTTAAATTAGTTGTCGTTTTAGATTTTCAATGCAGATGTTTAGTAGAATTTCCAAATTTATCTTTATTATTTTAATGTTTGACCAATACAATCAAATCAAATATAAATTAATTAAGGGTAAAATAGAAAAATCAATTGTTTTCTTAATCTACCTAAAACAACATAAAACGACAACTAGTATGAAAGAGAGGGAGTATTAAGATTTTTCTTATGTGATAATGGCATTGTTTATGCATATATTTAACATAAAAATAAAAAATCTATATGGGTTTATGTAACAGGTAGACTACATACTTGGGTCAAACCCAAATAAGATGAGCTACATGGTTGGATTCGGGACCAATTATCCTAAAAGACCACACCATAGAGCCGCCTCTATAGTGTCAATCAAGAATGATCCTAAACCGGTGACATGCAATGAAGGGTTTCAAGCTTGGTACAACAATCCCAACCCGAACCCAAATGTTTTGGTTGGAGCAATTGTGGGTGGCCCAGACCAGAATGATGCTTACGACGATGAACGGTCTGATTTCCAGCGCGACGAGCCTGACACCGTCACGGTTGCTCCTTTGGTCGGTCTTTTGGCTGCCATTGCATGACCTTAATTATATTCCCCTTTTTTTTTTGTTTTTGGGTTAAAATTTCATTCCTATTTGTTTCTACCTAATGTTACCTGTCACTGGATTCATTATTCTAAGACGCTTTAGCGACTCACAGTTTAGGTCTAAGGGTAGGAAAAAAACAACGGTTTGTTATTTTATAATTTGATTTAGTGAAAACATTTTGAGATACTGAGTTTTATACATGGAGAGATTAAATAGAGATCAATACTGTCAGAGCAATTTTAAATTCTCACACAAAGAAACAAAATTATATTTTCTGAAACACAATGCATAACAATTTTTTTGAGAATATATATATTTTTTCAGTCCAACATCTCAACCCAACGATGGCAAGTGAAATCATGCAGGAATGGCTCAGAGGCCAGATAATCTTTATTGGAGTTCCGTGAAACGAGTGTGTTTCAAAGCTCTCTGTCTGGACTCTGGAGATTTGAAATTAGATTGTTTTACTCTGTTTCGAGACTAAAGCAATTCCGGTTCGGTTAAGGTCTCGTTGAGTCTAGTCTAGTTCGATTTTTGTAATATTGGTTATGTTTTTAACGCTTTTGTTAACCGTTGTCTTTAATTAATTAATTAAAGAGATCATCGCCATTTAAAAAGAATCAAAGATCTATCTTTTATGATATAATGACTATGGAGTATTGACAAAATAAAAATAAAATGTAAATTATTATACATAGAGGTATGTATACATATACATAAAAATAGAAACAGTAATATACTAATTTTGTTGACCAGAAAAAAAGGAAAAGAAGCAGTTATATACTAAGAGCATCATCATTATAGAGTCTCTCAAATATATTTTTTAATATTTTTATACAATTTAATTATTATTTTTAATTTAAATTTATATATAAAAAAAAAACTAATCAGATCTTGACATGTGTGTAATGAGTCTTTAGAGAGGTTCTCATGTGTTCTCAAATGAAAACCGATTCTCTACTCTCTCTTCTCTTTTTTATTATTTTTCTTTTTAATATTATTGAAAGATTGTGTCAGAGATGATGCTTTAAATATACAAAAAAATAGAAAAAAAAAGGAAAGAGAGAGAGAAACGCTTCAGAAACGTTTCTTATAAGTGTCATTCTGTGATTGCTCTAATTAATTCATCTCTCAAGTAAATATTATTATACTTGTGTTCACACTTAAAAATATGTTTTGAGTGACTGAGTCACGAACCGATGTTTGTGCTCTAATATTGTTGACCAATAAAAAGAATCAGTAATATGCTAATATCGTTGACCAAAAGAAAAAAAGAAGCAGCAATATACAAATTCTGTTGACCAAAAAAAAAGAAAGAAGCAGAAATATACTAATTCTGTTGACCCAAAAAAAGAAGAAGCAGTAATATCCTAATATTCACGTTGACCAAATAAAAAAACAGTAATATATTAGAATATAGCCTAACTAATTTTAGTTCTGATATGTAAATATATAGTATTGGCCTATAAATATATTATACATATGAAAACAGATAAAAATGGCATCTAATTTCTATTTTCACAATTTTATCTATATCTTTTTATGGTAAATGAGAGGATAAGCTCATATGATGAGTTTCAGGGTAAAACTTTTGTCAAATACCTTGTGGAGTAAAAAGTAATTAATTATCCTTAATTAACCAAGAGTTGCATCTTATAGATTCTCTATAAATAGTTGGATAGTAGATTAAGATGTATTTGTAAAATACCATTTGGTCTTGAGATCGATTAAAAACAATGTCTCAGTTGAAAAATGGATCTTCACAATGTTTATGTGCAAGTATTTGCATTGTGTTTTTATTAACGTCGATGGCTTGTAAAGCTGTCTCTACAGGTTATGTAGATGCTCTCACAAAAAGCCTTTTGTATTTCGAAGCTCAACGTTCTGGAAAATTACCACCGAACCAAAGAGTTACCTGGAGAGGAGATTCTGCACTCAGAGACGGTTCTGATGTTCACGTAATATTCATAACCTAATCCTCTTTTGTTGTAATGTATGTTTATTAAATCAAAGTAAAATATTTGCTAAATTGTAAAAATATATAGGTTGATCTCACCGGAGGGTACTATGATGCCGGAGACAACATGAAGTTTGGATTCCCGTTGGCGTTCACGACAACAATGCTAGCTTGGAGCAGTGTAGAGATGGCATCACAACTTAAGGCTCACAAGGAGTATGAAAATGTCCTTGCGGCTCTCAAATGGGCCACAGACTATCTTATCAAAGCTCATCCCCAGCCTAATGTTCTCTACGGACAAGTTGGCGATGGCAACTCGGACCATAAGTGTTGGATGAGACCAGAGGATATGACGACTCCACGTACTTCATTCCGCATTGATGCTCAGCATCCAGGTGCAGATCTAGCAGGGGAGACAGCTGCAGCTATGGCTGCTGCTTCTTTGGCCTTTGCACCATCTAATCCAGCCTATGCCAAAACACTTATTTCTCATGCAAAAGATCTATTTGAATTCGCTAAAGGTCATCCTGGCGTTTATCAAAACTCCATTCCTAGTGCGGGTGGTTTCTATACGAGCAGCGGATTCCAAGATGAGTTGTTGTGGGCTGCGGCTTGGCTCCACCGTGCCACCAATGACCATACATATCTTGATTATTTATTACATGCATCTGGTAGCGGAGGTCCAAGGACTGCTTTCTCGTGGGACGATAAGTTCGTGGGTGTACAAGTCTTGGTCGCCAAGGTAGGTTATACTTATATCTATTTTCACTAACTTATGTTACAAGAAACCAACAAAACTTAAAATTGTGCAAATGCAGCTTACATTGGAAAAGAAAATAGAGAATAATGGGATCGTCGCAGAGTACAGGAGAATGGCGGAGCAGTTTATTTGCAACTGTGCTCAAAAAGGTTCCAACAACGTTAAGAAGACTCCAGGAGGTCTGCTATGGTTCTTGCCGTGGAACAATCTTCAATACACCGCTTCCGCTTCCTTTGTCCTCTCTGCTTATTCTGAATATCTTCAAGCTGCAAAAGCCTCTATTCAATGTCCCAAGGGCGTTCTTCAAGCTTCTGATCTTCTCAACCTTGCTCGTTCCCAGGTACTTTAACCTAATATAGTACCAATTATATTGATGATTTTTTCTTATATTGTATACTAGAGATATACTCTTTTTACTTTGAATATACGATGTCTAACGGTTACGACATGTTATATTAGGTGGACTACATACTTGGGTCGAACCCAAAGAAGATGAGCTACATGGTTGGAGTTGGGACCAATTATCCCAAAAGACCACACCATAGAGCAGCCTCTATAGTGTCGATCAAGAAGAGCAAAGCTCTTGTGGCGTGCCTTGAAGGATTTGATAAATGGTTTAACAATCCTGCACCAAACCCTAACGTTCTAATCGGAGCAGTCGTCGGAGGACCCAACGAAAACGATGTTTATGGAGATCAAAGGGGTGATTTCCAACACAGTGAGCCTGCACCTGTCACTACTGCTCCCCTAGTCGGTGTCTTGGCCGCCATTGCTTGATCTTTCTCTCTTTGTTTCGTTAATTTGTATAACGATTTTAGACCTAGGTATCATTTACAAGTCCTAGATTTAGGAATCGAATTTAGACCTCCAAAACAAAAAAAAGTGAAATCTTAAAAATATATAAAAAAGTTGGCTACTTTAATCTTCGTCTCTACAAAAGGTGTTTCATTCTGAACATTCACACTCAAGTCTAACATTTACAGCACAAAAAAATTTGTACATTATAAGAAATCCATACTTCTGAGAGGATATAAGTCATTCTTTATCCTTGATGCATCAGTCAATCAATCAATCCCCAACGTCGAAAATGGCTCGATGGCTCCCTGAGATGTCCAAAAATTGATAATTAGACCCGATATTTCTCTCAAACAAAAAAAAATTTGCATTTGAAGTATTGTTTTTTGTTTACTCACAGAGCAATCATCATAAACACGCCATATGGTCTCCCCGAGAAGGTTTGCTACTGAGAGAACTGTAAGCTGCGGAAAATAGTTCTGCTCTGACAACGGAATCGTGTTGGTTATGATCACTTCTTGAAACAGTCCACTCGATAGTCTACTGATTGCAGGAGGGCTGTTTCCGAACATAGACACAAATGTAGAAATAAGCTTCTCTTTTTATATCTCCTACACTGAGAAAAAATTTCATGGACTTACCTAAAAACGGCATGAGTGGTACAAGCATATACTTCTCTTGCTCCTTCTTGGTGTAACAGAGCCGCACCTTTGCTTATGGTTCCTAATATGTTATAACTAACATAAGTATCTAAGCATAATGGAGAGTGTCTACGGATTTCTATGCAGGCGGGAACATATAACTCACCTGCGGTGTCAATCATGTCATCCACCATTATGGCTACTTTCCCTTTAACATCCCCAATTAAGTTCATCACCTACAAGAATTGGATTGTTAAATGTTAAATCCAGACCTGGTTAAAACGTATTTGACAATGGGTTTTTACCTCTGCAACATTGTGCCCATGACGTCTTTTATCAACTATAGCTAAAGGAGCATCAGATAACTTCTTGGCAAAAGCACGAGCTCTTGCGACGCCACCAACATCAGGTGAAACCACCACCAAATCACCAGAGGATATGGCCTTACTTGCTAGGTAATCAAGAATCACAGGCTGTTCATGAATATTAAGCAAAGTAAGGGACCATGAGCAAATTCATTTTTCTCCAAAGGAAATTAAATATAATGCTTTGAGGAATCATTTAAGATAGAAAACTTTGTTACCTGGCCATAAACATGATCGACTGGAATATCAAAGTATCCCATAGACTGTCCGGAATGAAGATCACAGGCAAGGACACGGTCTGCACCAGACTCCGTTATCAAATTGGCCACAAGCTTGGCTGCAATAGATTCACGTCCTTGAGTCTGCAAAAAAATTGTAGAACCAAAGAGTTAGTCATATGAAAACTCTCTTCTTAGCCATCAAATAGAAACTTGAGGGAAACTCAAATCAGCTTCAAGCAGAGAACTAAGCTACCAATTTGATTACTCTATTCCTTATGGATACTAACTACCTATAGATCTGACTTAAACTGACAACTGATTACTCATGGAAGAAGAAGATTGATTCCAAGACAGATTCTTAAGTTTTCAAGTACTTGCCTTTCTATCAGCTCGAGCATAACCAAAGTAAGGAATCACAGCCGTAATAGTTTTGGCCGATGCTCTGCGACAAGCATCAATCATAACAAGCAATTCCATAAGATTCTCATTAGCAGGTGGACAAGTAGGCTGTACAAGGAACACATCGCATCCCCTAACACTCTCTTGTAGCTGAACATAGATCTCTCCATCAGCAAAACGTTTAATCTTGATTTTCCCAAGCTCCAAACCCAAATAGCAGGAAATCTCCTGTATCAGCAAAAAACACCCAATGAACAAACAACTAGATCCAGCAACTATCACGAAATCAATTTCTTCCTAAGCAATTTGGAAAAAATCTCCAGTGTCAATCTTCAATCAACTAATCCTGGACTTAAATAACAAGGAGGTTTTACAAATTAAGAAAAAGAACCTCACCTCGGCCAATGCAGGATTAGCAGTGCCGGAAAATATACGGAGACGAGTGTTGTTCTTGTAAATCGCATCTTCTAAACGTGTACTCGAAACAAGAGCACTTGCGGGAACGGGGTCGCCTGTAAGTAGATGGTAACCGGCGGAGTTTCCGCCGTCGAACTTGAATCGATCCGCCGCGTTACACCTCTGTGTTTTCCACAGCCAATTAGAGTCATCAGATGCGAGCGAAGACTGTAAAACTACGAATACCAGATAGAAAGATATGGAGGAGACTTACAAGAGGAAATCGAAGTGAAGAAGGGGGACGAATCAGAGAAGAATGCCGGAGACGTAGCGCCGGAAAAGTAGGTGATGGTTGAACAAGAGACGCCATGTTTTTTCGCCTGAAATTGATTAACACAACGAGAGAAAATGGATCCGGAGAGATTTTAGGGTTTTTCGAGAAAAGCTCTTAAACAGTAAAAACAGTCTTCTCTTCTTCTTGCCGGCGAGATACGAAGAAATTGACCGCTAAAATTTACACGCTCTTATATACTCTGCCATTTTCCAAGTTTTAACTAACTGTGTAATAAACACTCTTGATAATATATTTAAATCTCATTAATTGCTATAACAGAATAATCAAACTGATATTTTGATGCTTTTGAGAGATGAGAAATGCAAGGAAAAGTTTCCAATCTTACAACGTTTTGTTATAGCTCGAAAGCAAGAAAAAATCCAATGAATTTTGGGTTTATTTTGAGCAAAGTTTCAAAACATTGATTTACAGTTAGAAAGATGGAGCCAAGCTCTGAGTTGTTAGTTTTTCTTATGATGTAACTCCATATGGAAGCAATGCCGCAGCAACGACCCTTCCTTCTTCGTTTAGAATGTTGTAAGTTGATGCAGCATTTCTCTGAAATTAAAGTAAAATCCATATAAGCGTGTAAGAAATTATGAACTAAGCTTTGGAATAGAGAGATTAAGAAACTTACAGAGTCAACTGTTTCTAGCTTCATCCCAATGGACTTGACAAACTGACGGACCTCGGGAGTTACCGGGTGAATGTTTCTTCCACAACCAACAATCAAGAGCTCTGCAGGGAACAAAAAAGATACAGTTGGATAATTTAGTTTAGACAAGATCTAATAAGACCTGAGATTGAAGTTAGTATGCAGCAAAGTCCAATCAATTAATGGCAATACAGTTTTTAAATTTCATATGTTGTAAGCACGCGAATCTAGTTGAACTGATGACTCTTGGATACACAAAAGATGATTTATTACCTGGAATTGGTCGAACTGTCTGGAAGATAGACAAGCTGCATCCATGGCAAATAGAAATGTACAAAAGTTTAGCCACACTACTTAACGACAGCATTTATTCATAAACTAAGATAGACTGAGCATAAGAGGAACAGCAGCAAAGAACACTCATCGAACATAAACCAAATGTTTTAATCGATAAAGCTTTCAAATCCTCAAAAGCACAGAACTTTCACACAACCACAGTCATACAAAATCAGCTCACATCGATATGAGATTGTGACAGAAGAACATTGGTTAGAATCTATTACTGATAATAACACTTTGGGAAGTATCTATATTGCTCAAGAAAAGTAAATACCTATCAGGAGTGATCTCAGAGAAATTACGAGGGCTCCATGACATTAACAAATTCCCAACACAGAGTAAGCTACCTTCGTATTTGACACCATTCACCGTAAAACTCGTCTCATTAAATCTGCAAATACAGAGAATCAATCAACCACACAAGCAGATTTATTCATTTCCAATTCCAAAACCCTAAATCATTCATTAAAAAAAATCAAACCCAGAATCAACGACGAACAATAAGAGAAATTTGAATTTGATTACTCTTGGAATCGAAGCTGGTCTTCGGGAACATTGTCAATGATATTGATCTGGTCATAAAGAGAGAAAGCTCTTCTCAGAGATGGCAAAACTGGATTTGAATGCTTCGGAACTTCTTTTCTCATGCTTTGAATCAATTTCGGCAAAGTCGCCATTGATTTCAGCCTCATCGCCATCTTCACGGCAGCTCAATTTCCTGAATCTCAATTGCCAATTTTCGCAGCCGTCGAGACCTTTACCAACCCGGTTTAATCGTTTTAACTCTACCAACATCGGTTATCGTATTTTCTTTGCAAAAACCAAAAGCGAACCAAATTCGTTTTGACTCGTTTATTAGGAATTTAGGATTAGACCCAGCGCATAAACGCTTCAACAAGAATCACGTTTATGTATATCGTTCGTTGCACAGGAAAAATAACTTAAAAAAACAAAAAACAATCATGTGTATGAGTTCTCCATTTCCTTATTAACCAAAGGCTAAAACTTTAAAAACAAATTTTCAGAATGTTTCTTCACTTCTGTACCCAAAACTTCAAGAGCTTGCTCAAACGGGTTTATTATGGAGAATAGTAGGAAGGTGCTGGGAGGAAAGGAAACGGAGCAGCAGAAGCATAAGCCACAGGAGGTTGAGCCACACGCTTCTTTCGCCTCTGAGTTTTTACTTCATTAGATGCGGAATTTGATAAACCGGCTTCATTGTCTTCTACGAGCTGTTGCTGGTTGTCATTAGAGACACGGTGTAGAAGAAGACCAGACATGAAAACAGGAAGGAAGAGAAGACTGGCATGGAACATTTTCCTTGCTTTTTGCATGGTCCGGTCTCGGTAGAATGAAAATGCTGTTGCAGCAATTGCTAGTGTGAGAAGTGTTGATTCGACGCAAAACCAACTTGAGGTTAATCCCCCTGTTACAAAATTGCAAGAAACAGCAACAATTATCAGAAACAATAGTGCATGTCTATAACACTATAAAAGATGAATCCACAAGACTCACAGTCATAGGCGATGAAACCGAGAGGGACCATGTAAAAGCAGTTCCTAAGAGCCACTGCTGCTATTCTCTTTCCTGACGGATCAAAGAGAGACAACATCTTGTATCTGACAACAAGGTAATAAGGTACAAAATCAGAACTTGGGTCTTGGTTGCAATATTCGCGAATCTTAATTTCTAAGCGGAGAGAACTTATTATCTAGCCACCACAAAGTAGACTGCTGTGACACTATACTTTTTAAGGCTAATCCTCTCTTAGATATTTCTATTATCTAGCACTATCTAGGACACTCAGATCATTCAACGGAAATGAACTCTTCCAAGATCAACACTACATGGAAGAAGACATTCTAATCTCATATGAAACAATATGGTCTTACCCTCCAGCTGCATAATCATTGCGGCAGAGATGTGCAAGGGCCATAAAATGAGGGATCTGCCAAAAATAAAGAGCAGCTGGAAGAATCATTGAATTGAATGAAATCTCACCAGAAGCTGCAGCCCACCTGAAAACACACAAAATAGATAAGCACAAAACTTTGGCAAATCATGATAAGAAAAAAAAAAATTGTCATAAAAATTTAAACTCAGGAAAAAGCAGACATAAACTAAATGGAATAAAGAGGAAAGGAAAGATAACTTACCCAAGCAAGGGTGGGATGGCACCAACAACAGCCCCAACCCATGTATTGATAGGGTGAAGTTGCTTCAACGGAGTATAAACAAATGCATAAAGGACAAGATTGGCAGATGCAAGTCCAGCAGCCAACATATTAGTCTGCAATAACCTTGTCGTGGAAGCAAAAGATAAGATTCATAATCTCTCAAACACCAAGCCATAAAAAAAAAATAGAAAAAAACCACATAGAAACAAACATTCACCTTGCTAGCCAATAAACAAGCACCAGAAGCACCAGCAATAGTGGCCCACGCAACAGCATGTCGAACACTGATGCGTCCTGAAGGCAATGGCCGTAACATTGTTCTCTTCATCTTAGCATCATTACTTATCTCAAAAATCTGACAAAACGGAAAAAAAAAAAACAAGCAAGATCAACAACATGAACACAACAACAAGGATTCCAAAATTCAAAAGCTTTTTCAAGGAATGAAATTGGAACCTGATTCAAGGAATTAGCAGATGCAGCAATCATCATGGTGCCAGCACATGTGTAACAAAGCCCGGCAAAGTCAATAGCAGAATTTCCCGTACCCAGAATATAACCAGTGCCAGAAGTTGCAACCACAAGCATACTACAAACATCAAACAAATTGATGATTTTGAATCTAACCCTCGAAGATTTCCATAAGAAAATGAAAAGTAAACATACCTAAGTCGAGCTTTAGAAAGCTCCCAATAACAACGAGCGTAGTGATGCCCTAATCCAGCCACAGCTGCAAGTCTAGACGAAATCTCACCGGTGGTAGCTGTGGCGGCGACAGTACTTGAGGCAAAAACTCGATTCGCATCGGATCTGTTCCCGGAAATCCCTAACTTAGCAGTTGATTCCGACGAAGCTGGAGGCTGGGAGAAGCTATTAACGGCACACAATTCGCGAGACCAAGGAATCAGCCTAGGGTTTGGTAACGAAGAAGAAGAAGAAGAAGAAGAAGAAGAAGAAACAGAGATCCTCGAAGAGAAACTAGACACAACAGATCTTCGCCACATCGTACGAAGTTAACGTTCGGTCGTTTGAATCTCTTACGCGTTGAGGGAAATCGAGAGACACTTCTTCATCATCTGACCAAATTGATTTTTGATTGCTTCCAGATACCACCGAGTCACCGTGACTCTTCCTCTCTTTTACAGAAAATGAAAATTATAAAATGTGGATATTTGTTTAAGGGTCTAGTTGAATAATTATCAGAGAATTTAGGGGTGCCTGAATAAATAAATCAACATAAGGATTAAGGAGTAAGGACCATGGTTCTTGTTTGACCATGAAGTGGTTACAAATGAAGCCTACTCTCTTTTGGCTGGGCTTAGGCCCATATCAAAAACGACTTCGGTTTGCTCAAAAAGAAGGACTGTCAAACCGACGTCGTTTTAATGATCCAAAAATGTTTGGGTTCAAGTTTGGTAGTCAAATAAATTTGAAGGATTAATATGGGATTTACCCTGAGTTCGAAGATGATAAAGACATTCGATTTGATTTGTAACATCTTAAACAAATTCATGCACTTTTTTTTTCTTTTAATCTAGGAAGAAATTTTTTTGTATTATTCATCAAATAACCAAGTTAACCATTTTCTTCAAACTAATAGTAATAGAGTTACATTGAGAAACAACAAAGCCTTATAAGTTTGCCGGGAAAAAAACTGTAATAATCTTATCAAAACTGGCGGGAATTGACTCACACAACAGACCTGTTAACAAAGGAGAAGAAGAAGATGTTCATCATTGTTAATCAATGAGAGAGTTCAACATCTGTCTGAATTTAGGAATCTTGTTTGCATCCACGGCCATCACTAAACCCATCAGCTGATAATTCTTCATCTGCGAGATCGTCATTAAAACCAAACATCACAAATCAGATACAATTTAATTCATACCCTCTCCTCTGCGTATACGGCCTAAGATATAAACTTACTTCTTTAGAAGTAACGAGCTGCGAATGCATAGGGAATGTGAAAGACCAAGAGCTAAGCTGCAAATCCATTTTTTCCAACAAATGTTCAGAGAACAATTTTTCCTTTTCACACGGCTAGTCAAGTAAATATTAAGTTACCTCGAGAAAAAGTTCATCTTCAGGCTTAAGAAATATCGTTTCTTCAATGTCTTCTTCACCATGTCGAGGTTTTCTCTGCTTAGAATTCTTCAGCTATATAATCAAGAATACATACCCACATTGTTAAAACACGAAAGCTGAAAAGGAAAATAAAATCTTACAGTAACACAAATTACCTTGTAAATCTTGGTGACTAGAAGATATGACTTGAAGCGGAATGACCTTCGAAGCTCTTCTGAAGGCTATATACAGAATAACTTGAAAATGTTAAATTTGTATTACTTACAAGAAGTTACCTAAAAGTTTATTTTAAAAGATCAAACCTCATCTTCAGTGGCCCATGAGACTTCATCGAACAATCCATCATACAATGGCGGAAGAAGTTGAGGAGGAAGATTCATCACTCTTTGAGATATCAATAAACCAACATCTTGTGCCTTTTTCTCTAACAGCATTTCTAGATCATTCGCTATATTCTTTTCAGAACAAACTTTACGAAGAAACTCTTTTAACTCTCTAAAGCACTTGTTGTCCTGAACAAATGCCAACAAACACATTTTAGGATTAGAATTACTTCAACAAGCCTAGCAAACCAAATCACCAAGCTCCATGTAAGATAACATCACACACACAGCGCAAATTCAAGTGACTTGCCTTATATCTTGCCAAGTTAAGAGCAGTGACAACAGCAAAAACTGACTCATCCTCATCATCAGCTACTTTCACAACGGTTCCTACTGTTGTTTGTTCCAAAATCAAATCAACAAAACTGCTCAAATCCCACTCCTTGTCATCGAGATAGTTTTGTAATAGGATCTTAACCCCATGAAAGTCTGTAGGTTTAGGATCAAAGAACTCAAAGTCTGCTTGCACATCTCCCTTCAAAGATCAAACATTGATAAATTAGATAGCTATTTCATCTACAAAATCAACAAAAGAGTAAAATTAATCCTTTTACCTGAGAGTCTTCTTCATCAGAGGAGTCTGAAAATTGTTCCTTTTTCTCCATTTTAGATAAATTAGGGATCTTTTCATCTACAAGAATTAGAATGGAACATTAATACAATGTGCATAGAAAAGTCTCAATCAATCTAAGGTCTACTCACCAAAAGAGATGTCTTCAGAACATTGACAGTCTTTAGGATGAGACAAATTACGCCTAGCTGTTGAAGCAAAGGCAAGTGACCGCATGAACGGTGAAAATGCTAAAGGCTGATGCTTTGATAATCTTCTTCCTGATGGTCTTCGAGGCATCTATTTCAAATTCACAGCTAACAAAATTTCAGACTAATTCACTAAAACCTATGACAAACGCACATAAGCTCTATGAATTGAGTTAAAGGAACTGTAAACTTTGGAAAGACACCCAGAGAGACAATAGAAGAATCTACTAAAAGAAGGGCAGTGATACAACAGCGAGAAGAAGAATAGCTTACCGATTCCACAGCGAGACGAAGATAAACACTTCAAATTTCACCCTTTTGAGAAACCAATACTAATCAAACAAGAGAAACCCAAAACCTCTCTGTTTCTCTGTTTGTGAAGAAAGCAAACGATGTCGCTTCGTACAAGAAGAAACCCTAATTTAAACCATGTCGTTAATTAACATAAAAACCAAACTAAAAACCCCGTTTAGCCGACGTCGTTTTGATGTCTTTTATCAGCATAATGAGAAGAGGTCCAAACTGAGAAACAAATGGGCCGAACAGAAAACAAACAAAAAGCAAGCCCAGTAATACAACCCAAAGTCCAAGCGAGACTATAATGTTGTGTCATCTTCTGGCCCATTGGAAATGAAATTTAATAGTATTTTTTAGCTTTGTGAAAATGTAAAATCCTGGTTATCTGATCAAACAAAAATGGGATACTAAAGATTTGGAGAACATGATTTACTGTTGCTTAATTTATGGTAGAAATACAACTATAAACCGTATACAACTCTGTAATATAATAATTACAGCACAAATCAATCGAATCAAAGAATCATAGCTTATCCTCACTATTCTACATCCCACGTATATTGTAAAACATGTAAAAAATAACCTCAGTCGAAAGAAAAATTAACGAATATAATATTTACTCGTAAAGATTTAAAAAATGATCAGACTAAATCCAACTAAAAGAATATTGCACGAATCACCATGAATCGTCTTCATCAATAAACCTCCGGTGATCGGGAAACCTCTTGAATGTGAATCTTCCTAAGCACCATCAACGTGGAAAGACCTAATTGCCCTTACAGACTTAGGCATCTGAGTGTTGTTGTTGTTGTCTATCTGAGCACATACACTCCGGAATAGGATGTTTTGTAACATCTTTACCAGCTTTGCTCGTTCTCAATTCCGGCTGTCCTAATGATTCTCGATGAAGATCTTTCACAATCCTGTTAAAATCTGATTCAGGAAGCGATGAATTCATGAAATAAGGAAGCATTTGTCTCTTATTAGGAGTGATATATTTCTTGTGACCAGCGTAAGCTCGTTGCCCTTGTAACGCATGTCCCATGTTTCCACCGTGAGACGGTATGAAAACATCGCTCTTTTCGCAGACAATGTAGTCTATCGCAGCCATAACAGAAGCTTTCTTGGCAAATGGTTCGAGCTCACCGGGTAAAGCAAGATCATGCTTGTTGTAGAACTGAGGGAATTCTTTGGTTAATGGCTCCAAAACCTCTATTCCTCCTAGAGGCTCTCCTCCTGCCCAATAGATTCTCGCATCCTTTGGAGCTTCTAATGCTTTAAGCAGCCTGTGAAATCACATTAAAATGTCAATACTTCTCTAAACTAAGAAACTGAATGACTAACCATAAGCAAAAAGATTTGTGGATTTAGTTGGTATTTATACCTTGTGACTTCTAGAGCAGTTAAAGGGCATAGACCGGCGAGTTTTCTCTGATGATAAGTCATGTTTGATCTACCGGTTAGGAGCTCAGGGTGACGTTCTCTTTCGCTGTTAACTATTTCATCGTACTCGGGAGTTAAACCGGGTAGACAACCAGTTCTAACCCAAACATCTTTCTCCATTCTTAGATGAAGTGAGAGATATTGTCCTTGGTTACGCATTCTTGAAGCTAATTTGTTACCAAGTTCAAGAATCCTCGGAGAAAATCTCAGCGCTTGGAAAGCTACTTTGCATCGGAGTTTCTGAAGATCAGAAGGAAGGTCTTTAGAGAGTCTTGAATCGAGTCCACGGAGAAGTAAAACTCTTTCTCTGTTTATCTGCAAAAACAGAGGAAAATATAACACTATTAGCTCAACCTAGTCAAACAAACACATCCAAAATTAGATTGTTTTTGTAAGAAGAAACTTAAACTTACTCGCTTGAGATAATGAGCACGAATCCATTGAGGAGAAGCGTGAAGTGGAGTCCTCTTCTCTTCAACAGGTCTAGTCATTACATGTGTAGAAGGCAAAGACGAAACTATATGGACATCATCAGCTAAAACATTCTTGAAATGCTCCAAATCGAATATATCCGCGAATTCACTAACAAATAAACAAAAAGAAGACAATTAGTTCATCAATGTCACATTTATATTACTTTTTCTATAAGAAACAGTATCAGAGTTTAGTTTAATAATACCTTTCGTCTCCCCAAATGACATTAACCTGCAAAACAGGAACAACTAAAGAAGCACCAAGGATCCTAGCGATGACAACAGCATCAACAATCTGATTCCGTTGCTGATTCATCCCACCAGAGACAACAACAAGCAGATACTTCCATCTGTTCTTCAAAATCGAATTGCTATCTTTTCTATACTGACTTGTAAATCCCAAACAGGGCTTAAACCCTAACCCATCAGGCTGTTTCCAGAAATCACCTTCCGTTAACAAAGTCTCGTTTTTTCCACCGTCTGGTTGAATCATCTCACTCGAATTCGAATACCCAGAAGACAAATTCGATTCCAAGTCGTTCTTTGGGGGGAAACCAAGATGTGATTGAGCTTGGTGTTCTCCGTCGAAGCTTGATGATGTTGTTGAACAAGGGTAACGAGAGAAAGGGAGAGAGATTGGGTCAACGTTGAATCCGAGTTTCAACATACCAAAGAGTGAGACGAGGAAGAGAGTAAAGAACCAGATTCTAGGGTTTCTGTAGGATAAGCTGAATCTGTTGGTGCTTCTTGATGATTTCTTAGGGGAAACAAGAAGAGATTGTAAAGAAGAAGAAGATAAAGAGTTTATTATCTGAGATGGGACTGAGATGTACGAAACTTTCTTCTTGCTGCTGTTACTGTTACTATTTTTAGATAACGCCATTTTCAGATCAAACCAAGAAAGAAAGAAAGAAAGAAAGAGTCTTTTGAAGAAATTTTGTGGATTGGGTTTATGGAAAGAATGGTTTTTTTTTCAGAAATTTGCAATGTTCGTTCTCAGAGCTTCGGCGATGAATGAGGGAGAGACAAAAAGAAACGTGTGAGAGAGAAAAATGAAGAAGAGATGGGCGGCGGGAACGCGAAGTCTGATCAAAGTCTGCAACGCGTTCTTAAAGGAAGAGAGAGAGATGGAGAAGAGTAGACCCACATGGCAGATTTTGAATTTGTTAAACTGTTTAGTTTATTAATTAATATAAATAAGTTGTTTTGACTGGTAAGTTCGAACTTAACTTAAGTGATTAACAAAAATAAACCTTTTATATATGCGTTTTTTTTCTGTGTTATGAATAATAAAGTCATTGGAAGTTTATGGTGGGTCCATCAAGTAAAATTCATATGAATTTGTTTTATTAATTTCTCAAAAACAATATAAAATGTGTTTTACAAGTCTGTACGAATGTGAAATGATGTGATTTCAACATTCTAAATCTTTCTTCTGTTAATCAAGATTTCTGAAATTTCCTATTATTTTTTTTCTTTAAGACGAATAAGATAACAAATCATATTTTATTTTGTGTTTTGATTTTTAACTTACAAAAAAATTCCAATTTTAATTAGAATACTTGTTCAATAATTTTAACATGAGTTAATTAATAATTATGAAATGGGATAATAAGAAAAAGGAGAACCCCAAACACTTTTCATTCCATTTTTTTTTTTTAAATATTTTCGAAAGAGACCAATGTATTGATGTCAAATCAAAAAATTAAACGAACCATAATTACGAATAGAACACAAAATTGTGTATATCCTTTGCGTACACCAACAACGATGACAGTGTCTTCTTGTGATACGGCCAGCTGTTTACTTACATCATTAGAATAACCAAAAAATATATAAAGTTCTCACACGACAGCCTGTGAATACACTTCTCCTAATAAGCCTATACCGAAACAATTATCATTCAGAATATTTTAAATTTATATTTAAAGAAACAACCTTTCTTTTGGCTCCACGAATATACCCTAACGAAAATGATTGCTAATAATAATATATAATTTATGATCATACTTTGGTCAACAAGTTATTATCTACAAGTGAGTTATATATTTTCTCTTAACTTCTTAAGCATATAATAAGATCGAATTTTTCTTCACCTTAAGATGGAATATTTGGCGTGAAAAAAAAAAGAATTATTATGACATCTTAGAATAAAGTAAGATAACCGCTAAGGGCACATGTTATTAAGGTAATTTCTTAGAAGTGACATTTTTGGAATTCTTTTTGTGTTTAATTACTTTACAAGTTATATCCAACTTTCGATCCAAGTGGATGCCAGCTGGAATCCACTTGACAAATCGGTATTCTCTTCCACGTTGGATTAGTTAAACGTATTATCATCTGCCACGTGTCTATGTATGCCTCTCGCATTTCGCGAGACGAGTGGTCGATTTATGGGAAATAATATTATAGAATAACTTTTCACTGTCCAATATTCTGATTAACAAAAACGTGGAGATTGATGCTAAATTCTTTTTTTATTCGACAAAAATACAACAGTGTCTTTATGCTATTAGTGTATTTTATATACTTTAAATTGCGCTTGTACCGATTGTTTCACAACATCATTTATTCTTAACACCCTTTAGGGCTTAAAAAAAATGAGCGTCTTTAGAAGAAAAAACGAGTCATTCCAAATTAGCAACTTGTACACATCATATCATGTAGAAGTTTGAAGAGTTCAAGACTACAATAGTCTAATTATATATTTCGTGTGGACTTGAATATTCTGGTTTGGGTTACTGAAAGAGAACCTTAATTAATTAGATAATTAAAATGGGGTTGTTATCGTTTCGCTTTGCTAGATCTGTCTGTCCAGTGTCTGACTATCCATTTAATTATCTAAAAATACTGACAGTTTTAATACTATATTTTTTCATTACTGAAAAATTAATTAAGAAGAATATATATAATACAATAATATAAATCCAATTAATACACAATTTGAGACGACGCTGACCAAGTAATGACAATTAATTTTTCTATACAATAATTGGAATAATGAGATGATACCTACCCAATTAGACGGTTTTAGACCAAACAGTGGATGGAGTCATGGAGATCATTGTAGAAACAGGAAATTATCTATTTCGTATACGTATTTGGTGGTAATTAATAATGTGGTCTCAACGAACTATAGTTGATATATGCGATCTTGAACTTGGATTAAGACACATCAACAACAGTTACCAGTTACCACACTATATATCTTTGACAAACTACCCATACTATATACATATATATAGATAGTAGCTTATACTATATATCTTATGTATCCTAAAATAATATAAGTTTTGTATGTATTTACGTAATAAGTAGATGCCTTTTCGATCTGATTAATATATATGTGCATAATTATTTTCGATCGGATTGCTTGACGAATTATGAGTCCATGCGTCTTCGTCCTTATCCAAATGGCATTATTCGAAGTTTGATGAAAATAAATAATTAAACGTATTCTGAGAATTACGATTATTTAAAATTCGTTGGAATTTTTGGGAACCATCAAATTATTGGGGTTTTAGAATGTCATCACGTTGTTCCACTTCCTCAGTTTACAACAAAATGCGAATCTTACCGTAAGATTTTAAAGCATACTAAATGATGATAGTATTAATTTGTTTAATCTCGATTTCATGTGCTACTGTGTTATTAGATCTGCCTACATGTTCCCCTTTTACCGTTATCGCATTCAATAAATATACACTGAGAAATTTATTTTATTTTATTTTTGTGAATTTAAACCGCTGCTTAGTGTAGCATATCCGGAGATTCTACTAATCCCGAATCCTATAGAATTTATTTATCGGGCAGAATAATACATTCTCGAAGTATTTATAATTTATGAATAAAATTATTCGTACTTAATGTTGTAAAGCATTACTAGTTCAATAATTTAAAGATTTTATAACGCCTTTTTCGACGGGAACGAAGTTGGACCTACGTGCAAACGAAATATACGAAAACATTATGCCATATTATATGTAATTTAGCTGGAATATTACCATATGGAATAATCAATGTCCATTAGTTCCACATCATTTTCTTAGCCAAATTAATGTAGATTATATTCGGACATGTTATTCATACGTGTGCAAAACATACGGCATAGGTATGTACCAAAATGTATTTCAGTCCAAATTATTCGGTTATATATTCCATATCTGAGACATGTTGACCCAGAAAAAAAAATCGATCAAGAATGCATGTTCTACAATACTGGATTTAAACCAAATTTAAAAGGAAACTAAATTAACCATATTCAGTTATAAGATGATAATGATTTTCGTTTAACTTATTACATTGAAAATTGTGGAACCGAAAATGAAAGTCTTTATCGAGATGTCCGCAGACGGGATCAACAATTATATATTTCAAACAACATAATAAATTGAACGACATGTCAGCTAAATCTTGTTTAAAAAAAAAAAAAAAAAGGGGTTTCAGCTAAATCTTGTTTCAAGAAACATAGTAAATATTCTTGTAACAAAAATAAAATTCATCTAACTAGTGCTCCATATTATCATGTCTGATTTCAATGATGACTAGCTAAGCTAGTACAATGTCGCTGTCTCAACAACATAATTGTATACCGGTTACAGAAAATTCCAGAGGTTTATTTATCAGTTAACTATAGCATACAGAGCATTTGAAACCCTAATCATTCAAATATAAGGACGAAGATATCTCAATCATAATTATTATTTAATTCTTATATTCAATCGTCATTTGTAACAACTTCAATTAGCTTAACAACTCCTACAATCCTTGATTAATATTATTCTTGTTCTTGACTTGGTATAATATTAGGTGTACTTCTCGCATATGATTTAAATTTTATAAGCGACCATTCAATCATTTAATCCGCTTGCATACTGATTTATTATATATTAATATATACATAACTAAGAAATATTTCGGAATAACTGGGTAAATTTTAATTAGAGTAATAAATTAGACCTACTTTTATACGGTTGGATTTTTAGTTAAAAGATTTTATACAATAGGAGTATAGGACTATAAGAATATGTTGATGAAAAGTAAAGATAATCAAAGATGTATAAAGAGATAATACTGATAGTTGGTACATCAACTCCTTTTTATACAATAACAGGTTTCCGAATTACATCAACTTAGTTAGCTAGGAATTTCGCAAAAAAAAATTATTGGGTTTAATTTCAATATAAGCAGGGCTAAGATTATTAATTTCCATTGGCTTGATATATGCGTTGAGGCATTTACGATGGAATATCTCCATAACAACCAGGAGTTGAACCACCATTAAGACTTTATTTTAAGGGTTAAACCTCTAATTGAGACTTTTCTGATAGAACAACCAAATCCTAATATTTAAATAAATTGGCTAAGACGATAATCATTAAGAAAGAGACAGTGGTTTTACAAGTTGTATTGATATATTTACATACTTGTATACATTATTAAGACGGCTTATTAAGATCGACAAATTCCATCACTCACTGCCACAATCAGAATTATTATATCAATATGTAATCTCGAAACTCCAAAGGTGTTGAGGTTTTCACGTAGTAATCTTTGGGAAGATCAATAGACCTCAATGACATTCTTTATTTCAAGAAAACAAGAAATAAGTAGTAATACATAATGTTTAGGTTTTAACTAATCTTCATATATGGCGAATTGAAATACATTGTTGTACCATGAGATAAAATCAAAAGGGTATATGTAGTAAATAAAAGTTAACTTTGCTTTGGAAGGAGAAAGTTTAGTGCTGCTTGCTTATTGATTAAGATGGCAATTCATGATTTCGTATCCACTAAATGTGACCCTCTTAATTACATTACGTCACTATGTTAATTAAGATATTATTGCCGATTATTGACCTAAAGGAATTCGTGTCAATATACAAATATGGGTCTCAAAAACCTAATATTACCATGGAATAAATAATCATGATTTTTTTCCTAACACTATACACAAAAAAACACTGTGATGATGCAATAATAATGAGTTTAAATTTCAAATCTTTATAATATATATATTTCAATTGGGGGAAATAATACCATCGAGCATTATTGGCTTCAAATATTGCAATCATAGTTGAGAATGGAGATGTTTGTTTGCGTATGAAACACTAATGTACTTGCGTGTTTACATTGTGCTGTGGATTTGTGGAAATTTACCATGGATTTTTTTGATTCGCAGAGTTTTTGGAGAACAACACATGCTTAATTTTGAGTATTATGGACGTGACGACTGAGATATTAAATTAAAAAAATAACGAGTGATATATATATATATATATATATAGAGTAAAATTAATAATATTAGAATTAATATATTTTATAAAATTTTATTAATTATAGAAATGATATTTTGGTTCAAAATATTAATTTGAGACCAGATAAAATTATTAATTTAATGAGATATATTAATTTATTAAATATTAATTTATAGAAGTTTCAATATATATCACTACAAGAAAAATTTACTATTTCGACCAACTTTTCCGACCAACTATCAATGGTCGGAAATTTTCGACCAATTTCCGACCAATTTCCGACCAAAATTAATTTGGTCAGAAATTGGTCGGAAATTTCCGACCATTGACAAGTGGTCGGAAATTGGTCAGAAAAATGGTCGGAAATTAGTCGGAATAATTCAACTAAAATTTTAGTCGAAAATTGGTAGGAAAACTGGTCGAAAAAATGGTCGGAACAATATAATCAAAATTTTTTCAAAACTATCATATCAATTTCCGACCAATTTTCGACCAACCCGTAACATTGGTCGGAAATTGGTCAAAAACTATTTTCGATCCAATTCCGACACATTTTTCCGACCAATTTCCGACAGGTTCAATATATTTCCGACCAATTTCTGACCAAATAATTAATTAATTAATTTTTTTTTTTTTTAAAAAAAAAAATTGGTCGGAAATTGGTCGGAAATGACAGTAATTTCCGACCAAATAATTAATTAATTAATTAATTAATTAATTTTTTTTTTTTCGAAAAAAATAAAAATAAAATATATTTGGTCGGAAATTGGTCGGAAATATATTGAATCGGTCGGAAATTGGTCGAAAATTTTATATATTTAAGAAAAAAAAACTAAAAACTTAAAAATACACAAATCATAAATTTTTGAACTATTTCTGACCAATTTCCGACCTATTTTACGGGTTGGTCGGAAATTAGTCGGAATTTTTTAACTATTTCCGACCAATTTCCGACCAATTTTACGGGTTGGTCGGAAATTGGTCGGAAAATTTAAAATTTTCAAATCCCGCGTAAAAGAATTTTTCGACCAATTTCCGACCGATACATTTTCTATATAACCCAAACGATTTTTTCTTCCCAATCACTTATATATTCTAACCATCTCTCTATCTTCCTCTATTTTCTTCTAAAATCACTTATATCTCTCTATCTTCTTCTAAAATCTCTCTAAAATTTTTCTAAAATCTCTTAAGATTATAAATCTTATAAACTTTCTATAAATATTGTATATATTTTATATAATCTTACAAATCTTATAAAAATTATAAATCTTATAAATCTCTCTATAATTATTGTATATATTTTATATTTTATATTTTATATTTTTAATTACTATTTCATTTTTAAAATTTTGTAAAATAATTATGATTTTTTTTTTAAAAAAACGTATATATAAGATATTTGTAATTTTTATTTTTTAGTTTTTAGTTTTTTTTAAAAAAAAATATATAACATTTCCGACCAATTTCCGACCAAATATATTCTATTTTTATTTTTTCAAAAAAAAATAATTATTATTATTTGGTCGGAAATTGGTCGGAAATTACCGTCATTTCCGACCAATTTCCGACCAAATAAATAAATAAATAATTAATTAATTAATTTTTTTTTTTAATAAAAATAAAATATATTTGGTCGGAAATTGGTCGGAAATATATCTGAATCTGTCGGAAATTGGTCGAAAAATGTTGGTCGGAATTTGGTCGGAAAAATGATGGTCGGAAATTGGTCGGAAAATTCCACCAATTTCCGACCGATTTTGATTTGCGACCAGCATATTCCGACCAATCTGTTTTGGTCGGAAATCAGTCGGAAATTCACTTTTCCGACCAATTTCCGACCAATACGGTGGTCGGAAATAAGATATTTTCTTGTAGTGATATATATATACACATATATTATTTATTTTTTAAGTGGAAAGATACTTGGAAGTTGGAACTTAAAAATCAAGTAAACACGATCTACATGTAACTAGGAAAGGAAAATTTATATTTTTGTGCGCTCGTCGAATCATTACTCTATGTGATAAGGCCTCCCACTAAACCGAAGATCCAAAGTTTCAATTCCATCGTCGAAAATGATAATTAAATTTTTAATAATGATATCATACTGAAGAGACGTTGACGGTCCAAGTTTCAATGAACTCTTTTAAAGATGTGAAAACATGATGGGACCATCCTCATGTGAAAAAAACTGAGCACTCTCTTCTCTTATCTCCATCGCAAGGAGATCGATCATTTTCACATGTTTTGTATATTATAAATAAATTACATTGATGAGGAAATCATGGATTCAGCTAGTCAAACATTTAAGTAGTAGTGTCAAGTTATGGTTTCCAACATAGTCAATTGAATAATACTGCAATGACTCTCGCTATATTATTTTATGTAGACTTAAACTCGAATATGATGGTAAGCTTAGATATGCCTGTTAATCAAGCTTATTCAAAATGTAAAAAAATATTTTGTTTTTATTCATTCCAATCTGATACAGTTTAGGATGAGGACATAATTTATCCTAAAATTATTAGTCATGAACTTCAAAAAAATCACAAATTCAAACGATTCAAACCATTGCGAGTTTATCTTCTTCGTCTTTTTTTTTTTTTTTTTTTTTGTTAACAGCAAAGCACCATTGTGTAGAAAACGTCTCTCCAAAATGATTATATACTAAATACATGAATAATAATTGATCTAGGGGGTTGAGTAATTTGTCTAACTGAAGGTCAATAAGATCCACACAAGGTGCCTTGTTAAGTAGGCAAAAGTAATTAATGTTATAAACCAGTTTTATATAGAATGGACAAAACATATATATAAGGTTTGGGCTTTTGGTCTGATCCACAATACGCCAATCATATGGGAACCAAAGACATTAATAGACGCCGATTGGCCAAACTTAGTGACCAATCACATCATCATCGATCGTTTTCCGATTCTATTCTTCCAGTTTTAACCTCATGGTGAAAAAGACGATTACACCCCCTTGACTTGAATACACAAGAAGGTCAAATCCAGAGAAGTATGTTTTTTTTTTTTTTTTTTGGGTGGTCAGAATGTGAATTAATATAAACAGGAGAATAAAGAAAAACAAAGGGTGCCCCCAAATTTGATGGCTCACATGAAGGAGTCTCACATATGGGTTCATGGCCCATTTAAAGCCGACGACAATGTCTTATCCATCATTATTACAAGACTAGGAACCTGGACTCTGTCGATTCATTTTCGTTATCTTATCATCTTTATTTGTAGGGGCATTAATTTGGTGGTTTTGTCAAGATTAAGTTTTCAATATTTATTATTTAGCATTAATACTCGGTTCTGTTTGTTTTGTTGTAGTTGGCATCAACGATCATCAATATATTCTGTTTTTTCGTTTAAACATTACTCAGTGATAGTCTTAACACGAACAATATCAAGAAAAGAAAATCAGCTACTAGGGATCACAAATTTTAATTTATCGCGGAAACATGTTGTCTAATCGCTAACTGTTAATTAAGTAAAATTTGGTGACTTGCTGATACGTACTGATAACAAAACGAACAAAACCAAGCAGATTAATGTGATTTTGATTTTGAATCAGTTCTATTTTAATCAAATATATCATCTATTTAAAGAAAAAGTAAGTTTAAAACCATATTTTCTTTTTTATGTTCATAAAAATTCAAAACGAAAGAAGATAAGAACTAAGAAGAAGAGAGAAAGAAAGAAAAAAGGGAACACGAAGAATGGAGGCTTAGTAGAGAGGGAACAAACACTAGAATTATGGCATGTGACCTTTGTCTTCTCTTTACTTCCCATGTGCTTTCTTTATTGCTTTGTAGTTGTATATATATCAGTACGCCCTTTTTTATTTTATTTTTGCTACAGAGTTTATAATAATTTCAATCTTGATCTAAATCATAGTATATGCTAATTTATGTCATTCTGTGTTAAGCAGTGTAGAATTTCAATATTTGTTATATGTATCGGAATCAAAACTATTAATGTTCTGACAAACGTTATGCGCTTTTGGAATCTATTCAATGATCTCTCTTTACCTGTTTTGTTTCTTAAGCTAAATTAAAATTTGAAAAATTTGGCAAGGGCATAAACTTGTTACAGTTTTAAATTCGATTTTTACTGTATGTTATTTGAATTTCGGTTTGACTGCTTAATCTGTTCATACCTGAATTAGTAAGGCGCCTTTATGCAGTACTAAATCTTTTGAAAAAAGTCGAAAGAAGAGAAATGCAACTGAGCGGTATGTAATTAACCAGTTGAGTTACAAAGAAAAAAAGAAAAAAGAAAAAACTGAGTAGAAATGTCTTCAAGATTCTATGAGCAATTATGTCACACGAACTTGCTCGCGTAAAAGCACATTTTAAGTGACAAGCCCATTTTGTTTTTCTTTCAAAGCATGGTTATGGTATCAGGCTTTTAATTCTATCAATCCCTTGACATTTGTAAACCATTTAAAGCCAACTAGTGTTTCAAAGGTAAACGTCTCGATGATCACAGCTTATTAGAACAATTTTTCTTTTATTATTCTTGGAAATATATATTATTTGGATAAGAGAAAAACTCTTCTCCTCCGATACAGAAAAAGAAAAAAAAATAAATCAAACATTAACGTAGGAAGCACTCGGCCGTGTAAGCCATATTACATATTTCCGTAGCTTCAAAATTCTGACATTTTAATCCTTTTCACTTTCGGTTTTTTCACCATGTCTTCATCTTTTTTCTTTAAGAACTCCTTGAACCACATTGCCGACATTTTTGGATAACGTTTAAGCCCATTTTCGTAGTCTACATAGAACAATCCATACCGTATTTCATACCCACAATTCCATTCGCAATTGTCGAGCAATGACCATGCAAAATATCCATCTACTTGGACTCCGTCCTCGCTACAAAAAAAAATTATTATTTTGGTTAAGATTTGTATATATAAATCTCGATTGAATCAATAATCATTTTTTTTAGAGAAAATAAAAGAGTTTATATGGAATATTTTTTTTTTAATGAAAATGAGCTTACTATATGGCTTGGTGGAGGTTGCTTATATGTTTCTTGTGGTAATCTGTCCTCTTCATATCCATCAACTCATAGATCTTTGGTTTCTTTTCGTATGCATCACAATGCCCTGATCAAATAAATTTAGCAGTTACTATTAGTATTAGTTGAGAGAACATATATAGCCCCGTTCGTTTTCAGATCGCCGCGATTCATTTGGGCGACAGAAAAAAGCACTAATTTCATGATGTATATTGATTCAAAATAGTCGCACAAAACGGTCGCTGGAGGTTTTTAACACTACTTAATCTGTCGCTAGATTTTGTAGCGACTCCCACCACCCCGGCATCCCTTGAAAATTACGTCGTCGGAATCGCTGATTTGTGTCGCTGCAACACTGCACAAAAGAAAGTAAGGGGGAAACTGTGCTTTTTTCTGTCGCTGAATTGTGTCGTGCGATCTGCAAAAGAACATGCCCTATATATTGGGGATCAAGTTGAAGCATATCAATCGCGAGTTTTATATCTTACCATTTTCGGTAATTATAAATCTTGGGTTTCCATATCTATTTTTGGCATAATTTAAAACTTTTCGTAGTCCTTGTGGATACATCAAGTTCCACTCCACTCCACCCTATTAACGCCAACAGAAGAAAAAAAAAAAAAAAAATTGTAAATATACAAAAATTATTATGTAAAGAAATAGGAATTTAACGTTTTCAAATTTACCTGTGCACCGATGGCCTTCCCCGCCTTATTTTCCTCTGTTAAAAAAAAAAATACAAGAAAATAGAAAAGCTTGTGAGTAAAGGAATCAACGAAGCAATTCACCATGCTAATCTTGACCCAAAACATAAAATAAAAAAATCACCATGCTAAGACGAATATAAATAAGAGGACTTTTATGTTACTATAAACTAAAAATGCAAATACTCTATTACAATCAATTGACTTCCCGAGTTCTTTAGATTTGACTGCTTACTTTTCCATTCAACATGTTGGTCAGATCTCCAAGAGGGTTTCTCAGGATCCACGTCAGCAACATTTTTTGCGTAAACAGAGCTGTAATAATTTATTCCAATAAAGTCAAAAGATCCTTTTAACTTTCGTGATTGGGTTTCAGTAAACGACGGTAATCTCTTCCCAATTACTTTCTTCATCACTTCAGGATAATCTCCGTACACCGTAGGATTCATGTGCCTGTAGTAAATTAAAAGATATTTATTCCCATAATTTAGTGTTCACATATACATCATTTTTAATTGTACTCATTCAACTTTACTTTTTTTCTTTCTGAGACTTAAAAATAGACTCAATAAGTTAGACCTTAGACCATATATACTCGACCGTACGTAGTACTTACCATCCAAACATAAACTCCATAGCTCGCTCCGCTGCTTCAACATCTTCGATACAAGTTTGATCATAGGGCTCGTACCACAACGGACAATGGGCCATACCGATCTTGCCATCTTTACACTGTACAAAAATATGCATACCAAATTTAATATACAAATTACTAAAGTACAATACGTTTTAATAGTATGATTTAAATGTTTGGTCCGAATGTACGGCCAAACCGAATGGTCCATATATATATATATATAACATTTTAATCGTATGATTTAAATGTTTGGTCCGTATTTTCTGAAGCTAAAAATATTGAAAAGATTAGTAGTTATATACATTATGGTGAGATCTGAAGGCTTCAACGGCTTCGGCATGAGCAAGAAGTAAGTTGTGACTAACAATATAAACCTCGTGACCGGATTTTCCGGCCTCGGCTGAATCGTTCACGTACTTAGAGGCACGTCCTGGTGCTTTTCTTCCCGCATCATAACCACCTACACTATAGACCCATGGCTCATTTATCGTCAGCCATAGTTTCACTCGGTCACCGAATGCCTCGAAACATATATTCGCAAAATCTCGGAAATCCACTCTGCAAACCATAGATATGCACATACTTATCTTATTACATATAATGTAAGCTTTAGATTGAACCACCGTTATACAGATATTTGAACTTTAGCTTACGTAATGTTTTCGCTTAGAAAGCCGCCATATTCTTCTTCTAGAGCTTGAGGAGAATCCCAATGAAACAAAGTCGCTAGAGGTGTGATTCCTATTGATGTTCAAAGATCGATGTCAGAAGATTAGAAGAACTGAATTGACCAACTTTGTTATACGAGTGAAATATTATATATCTACCGTTGGCTAGTAGTTCGTCAATGAGCTCATTGTAGAATTTGATTCCATCTTTGTTCACTCCCTTGCTTAGTTTTCCATCTTGTAATTTAGAATATGGGAATCATTTTAGAGATATACACTTTTGAAGTTTTTCATTAATCAGCATTTAAATAACGAAGAGATTATAAAAAATTTGTTCTTTTAGTTATATAGCTTACGAGGTAATATTCGGACCCAAGAGATAGAGAATCTAAAAGCATCCATGTTTATATCCTTCATTCTTTGAATATCCTCCTGTCACATAAATATAAATCATTTAAATTTCCCTCTTATAAATTGAGGTAAACACATCAAAATGATGGCTACCAAATTATTTATATGTCCTCACCTTGTAACGATGGTAAAAATCGACTGTCTCGTCTGCGTTTGAGTGACAGTTTCTCTCTGAGAAAAAAAGACCAGATTAAATTATAAGAGATTTTGATGCATTAATCATAAACTAAAGGGATACGTGATAAATGTCAAAACCTGGATACTTGCGAGCATAGTTATCCCACATACTTTCTCCTCGGGAGCCTTCATTCACAGCTCCTTCGTACTAGTATTAGTTACCAAAAAGAGTAAATTTTTCTAGTCGATCGATGTGGACCATGCACATGCATGTGTATAAATCAAAATCTTGAATTTTCTTATAATATTGGATTAGTTTTATTTGTTTTAATTTTCCATCGAATCTTCATTTATTTAAAAGATAATCCTACATAGTACTATATATTTCGCATATTTTCATGGTCGTCTGTGTACTTACTTGATAAGCCGATGAAGCAGTTCCAAACAGAAAACCTTGAGGGAAATCAGCTCGCCCTAATGATTTCTTTTTGTCACGACTCCTTTTTCCTCTGTTGAAAGATGTTATAAAAGATTAACTGTTGATAAAATCTTTTATCTAAATTTTGTTAACTATTAAGTTGAAGTAAACAAACATATCGCGATAGATTAGATATATACACAAGATTATGAATTTATGATACTTATATTATATAGATCTTCTCGTAGAGAATTTACTTACTGTGTCATTGTTTACAGAAGAAGATCTCTTAAGAAAAAATGGGGTTTCTCTAAATGCTGATCTGTCTGACTTGGAGAAGCAGCCCTCTAAATCTGCGCACACATACAGACACATAAATATTACGTTGTAACCAATTTTACTTAATTTGCCTTTGTTGGTTTGGCATCTAATGTCATGTTCAGCTTATGAACATGGAACTTTAAAATGTGGAGAAAATGAAATGTGGAGTACCAGTTTTGAAGATCTTCCTCTTAGAAGAAGTTATGTGATACGCGAAGCTATTTATACACATCGGAGGTAGCATGCATTGGTTTGTTTTTCAAAGTCAATGTTTTTATGCATTGTTTTGGTAACCTTATTTTTACGCAGCCTTTATAGTTTATATCTTTTCTTTGCCAAATATAGATATTTTGTATATTAATTTTATATAATTTTTTATTATATATTTTTTATTATATCCGATTAGATAGAATAAAATGAAATGAAACAACTAAATTTAAATTATTGAATACAGATATATTAGATGCTGTAATTCTTTTGATGCGTGTAAAGTCTAAATTAAATCATTTAAATTTATGAAATAGTGAGACTATAATGTTACCGGTGAAGATAATAGTTATGTGGTTATATATATATTATCAGTTTTTTTAAGTACTAAAAAAATAAGTACTATTTCATAAACATTTAGGTCTCATTTATTAACTGGTCAAATGGATAGTTTTCTGGAATTTACTTTGTAGAACAGAAAATCTAAATTGAGATCCAAATTGAGATTTGTGAGGATTGTTGATTTATATTTGAATGTTTGAGGTTTTTTCCCGGTATCTGGATCGTTGTGAGTTATTGAATTAATATATACTATTTACAACTTTTTGTGTTGAACTGTTGATGTTACAAATGAAACAAAAAATATTTATAAATAGATGTTTTTCCAACTAAAATAACCAGGATAGTTTCTGATCTTTTCCTAAATTCTTTTAAATTTAAACATTTATTAAACTACAGCAAAATGGTCTATGTTAATAAAATATAGAAAAATCTTACGTACCAGTCAAAATTCAAAATTGATCCAAACAAGACTTTTCTTTCTCCTATAAGTAAATAAGTTTGACAGATTCGAGTTATGTTTTTTTTTTTTTGATAAATAGTGGGAGTTTAAAATTTTTGGTCTGTAGTTTTTTTGGTATCAGAACCAGATTTTTAAAAATATATTTTTGTACCAACAAAAAATTGAATCCTAAGCACAATAGAATCGACTCTTTGTATTATTACTAAACCAAAATCTCATTCGAATCAGATTTAACTATTTAAATCGTTATATATATAGCATGCCTCTAGTTTTAGTAGTTTAGTGTCTTTCATTTTGGTAATCTTTTTCGCTATGTAATGATATTCTTTCTACTATTATATGAGTAATTTATATAGTTTAAATAGTTTAAATAGTTTTCAAGCGTGTAATTTATATACGACAATTTCAAAATTGATATACACAAAACATAATGTATGTTATTTTTTTTTATTTTTTTTTGATAAAAGACAATGTATGTAAACTAATAAAACATTTTGTTTTCTAACGTTTTCTTAATTTAAATTCTCACATTTTTTTTATTAATGAAATGTTCATCTACACGATGTGGAAAGATTGATATCGAAGAAGAAGAATGAAAAGATGTCAAATGGTTCCCCGAAGAAGCATCTGAAGTGATATATTTCAGTATCGTGTCTGTTTCTGAAGTACTTTATCTTTTGGTGTCACAAAAAGAAAATAACTGATTTTGATTGCATACGAAATTGCAGTTATTTTACTGATCCTTATTTTATGTGTATTTTGTAATAACATTTGATTGTTCCTTTCAGTTTTTGTAAGTTTTTTATTTATTTTTTATGTGCACATGCTTTGACTTTTCTTGGTCTACCATAGCATTACTACAAAAATTCTGGATACGGGCTTTTTTTTTTTTTTTTTTAAACTTATCGTCTAGAGAACAAAACTAATAATATAAAATAGATAAATCTAACGATAGACTTTTCATTCGTACACGCCGGCCCAATTAATGGACCAAAACATATTTAACCTTTTTTTTTTGACAGCGTCATATTTAATTATTTTGTTCGTATATGTTTCTTGTGTTAATCAGAAAGTTCAATCCTTTTTTATTCAACCTGACACTTTTTTTTTGACAAATATTATTCTATTTTTTTTTTTTTCAACCTGACACTTGCTTGCATCGTTGTTTACCTCTCTACACAAATGACCACACGATCATATTCAACATCATGACAAACAGTCAAACACTAAACCTTAATGAAATATTTATTTATATTTGACCTAAAAGAATAATATCTCCTATTAATAGTTGAAAATATATATTTTAGAATCTAACAATAACGTTCTAAGGGTATTACAAGGAATGCTACAAGAATTAGTTACAATATCTTTCCACTTCCAGTATCTTTTATTTTTATATATAAATAGAAATGTATAAGTATTTCCTTTTTTTGTGTATAGGAACAAATTTTATCGGAAATCTAAATTTAAAATTCTTCCAATATACAGTAGTTAATTAATAAATAGATTAATAACGTTAAACTATTTCCAAAACGTGAATTCATTAACTAATAGTATTATTTAATCTATAATCTATAAAATAAAACAATGTGAAAAGAAGACAATTTAACTTCGAAATCTATATATTTAATAAAATATAATTATTTCTATCTAAAATATATTAATATTTTTATCCAAAAAATATAAAGATAACTAAATAACTACAAAATAATATGAGAATCCTATTAAAAATATTTATATATAATACCATCATATTTTATTTTATCATTTAGCTATTTTAATGATATGATATATATATTTTTCTAATGTTATTCTCGTAATAATAAATTTTATTATTAATAATCTAAGCTAAAATATATTAAATATATTACTATATTAATTTTGGCTGTTATAAATTTCAAATAAAATCATAATAATTTTTTAGATTTCGGGTTCCATAATAGTAAAACTTATATGTTGGTGCATTATGATATAGAATTGTAAATATTGGACTAACTTAAACTCTTACATATGATGTTTATAATCAAATATTTTTTATAATCAAATTTCACAATATTATTCAAATAAAAGTTAACTCCACGTATAGTGACTGCAGAATACAGCATAATAAAATATTAAAAACTGAGTTCCTAACAAACAAATATACATATTTTTATCACACAAAGCTAACTAAAATTAATTAACAATTGTTAGAAATATTGGCTACAAACGTTACAATACCGGTAAATGAAAGTCATAAAAGTTGTTGAGTTAGTGAAAGTGTGAAACGATATCTGTGACACCAATTTGACTTTATCATTTATTAAATTAAAACTCAATATTCTCTAAATTTAATATTAAATCGTCTGCAACATTTCTTTATATAAAATTTTGATTAGATTACATACTCTGCATTTTTTTTTTTTGATAATTTTCATTCATTTTTAGATTACATTTTAAAGAAAGGTGGACCACATATAATAAGCTTTCCCAAGTAATTTACCAAAATTTGAATTACATTTTTTATTTGTAATTTCCTGGTTAGATGACATCTTATATAAATATTTTTAACGTCTGTTATAAAACTAAAATTTATTTTGTATAAACGAAAATAAAATGAAATACGTAATTACGTTAGCTGTGAAAATAAAATACATAAATTGCAGAAAAACCAAAATCACAGTTTCTCCTTCTTTATCTATTCAAGTATTCACGTTTCTTTTATTTAAAAAGAAAAGAACAAAAAAAAATCACGTTGCTCGAGTTTGAATATGAATTTTCTTTGAAGTCTATTTTTATATATATTTTTGCGCTGATTACTTGAATAAAGGAGGAACACGTGTATATAGTACTTAGATAGAGGTCAAGCAGACAAATTTACATGTATATATTCTACATGTAGCCTAACACGTCTGTGAATGCTTAAGTCTAAATTAATACCCAATTATTTGATTGGACATGTAACCTAGGGAGTAAGGATTCGTACTAATATTTGTCGTATCACAAGTTCACAACGTATATTCTCTGGTAATGAACATGTGTGAGTAATGAAAGTCCAATAACAAATAGTAATTCAATTTTCAGTGAAACAAAAAAAGAGTGTGGGAGTACTTAAATTGGTCATCGTCTCACCTACTTTCCTTTTACCGGCTCATGCCACATCCCACATGGTTTCAAGACTCTCAACTACTTATATTGCAGATATATATATATTTTTTATATATATATAAAGTCAGGTATAGTGACGTAACGGTTTTTCGCTAAATACATGTCATAAAGATTATGTGACAAATAATACAAAAGCTAAAGACTTTTGAGATCATTTAGATGGTCAATAAATCAAATAGCCCATTTCCACCTGTCTGTTTGGACTGCCAGCTTGAAACTGGAAAATGGGAATGTAACTTTTGTTTCTTTTGGCTTTGAGGCAAAGAATATTATTGGTACGTTACTGATTTACAACTAGATATTATATACCTACTTAATATTCGTGGAAAATTATTTGGCTTGAATGGAGGAAACGGCACGGTGCAGTAAGTACTTCGTATGCTGGTGGAGAGTCAAGCATACTTTTTTGGAGTCAAGCATAATTGTGTGACCATCCTATATATATATAGTTAAATAAAAGAACCGCATGTTGCCGACTGTTTACATATTGAGAGTTTAATTAGTAGCGTAGCGTTGTAACGTTTTTTTTTGTGTAATTATTTAGCGAGAGGTTAAAAACAGATGATAAGTGTAAATGATACAGAGTTGGTCGTACACAGTGGCGGAGCCACATTAATTTTGGGAAGGCCAGTTGCCTCCATAAAATTTCTAAAATTAGTCTAATTGTTTAAGAATTTGTGATCATACCCCCTATTAATATATTTGTACATTATATATTTTGTTTATACCCTGGATAAATATAATTTATATATTCACCATGGATCGTACATATTTTATGCTATTATTATATGGCGATAAGGAATATCTTTCTTTTATTTATTTTTTGGTGAAATTTTACGTTTAAAATATTTATGACACTGTAAGTGTAATAGATAGTTTACAAGTTATTTTGTACTATAAATTATGGTTATCTTTTACCGTACTGACAATCTTTTTCTGCTATAATGTTTACATCAATGCTTATTATTAATTAATTAATTAATTTATCTATAAAAATAGGTTTATCTATATATTTTTTTTTTGATATCAGTTTATCTATATTTTTTTAGCAATTTTTTTAAATAGCATAAATTAAAGTTTTGTGATATATTTAACATACTTCTTCATTTAGGACACAAATAGTATTTTTATTAAATGATAACTAGGTTTGTACCCGCGCTACGCCGCGGGGTATTTTGTTATTATTATTTTTTTAATTTTTAATTTTTGATTTTTGTTTGTTTGTTTGTTTGTTTTTTTGTTTTTATTTTTGTTTTATTTTATTTTAATATTGTAATTAATTTGAGGAATTTTTTATTTATTTTAATGAATTTAATATTTTATATTTAGTATATTTATATTAATTAATTATAAATAATTGTTTTAAAATTGCTGATGTTGATATTTTTTTTTTTTTGGTTTTTTTGTTTGTTTGTTTGTCAAACTGTTTTTTTGTGTGAAAACAATCATATTAAGTAACCCTTCTTCCCATTAGCCTTACCGAACAATTTCTTTAACTCTTTGCCAGATTTGCTCAACCCTCCCTCCTCTTCATTTTCTTTATCATCTTCATCATGCAAGTAAAGCCAAAAGAAAGTTGGGAACCCACTATAAGTAAATACTCAAGAATACAATATTTAGTAAATAGACAAACTTGGATAATTGTTAGTTATAGAGAAATGAAGACAAAATGAAGTATTATAGAAAATAACATATAAATGTGATTACCAAAAGAAATTTACTACATTTAGTTAAAGACAGTTTGTACATTGCAAGTGAAGTATTATAGTAAACACAGACATGCTATTTCAGGAGCCATAAGATCTTCAGTTCTTTACGTTCATCATGATCATTACCGACTGCTTTATCATCAGTGAAAATCTCTTCATGCTCTAAGTCATCCCCTAAATATAAATCAACACATTATAAAAATGTAAAGATGATTCTTCATTTTCGTTAAATAGATAACAATAAAGACCAATCATGTCCATATATCAACGATTATCACTCACCTTTCTCAATGTCATCATCATCCATGTCAAGATCACCACCCCTTGGCTTTTTTTCATCATCATCATTACTCTTTTTGTTAAGCTCGAACCTACTTTTCCGTGATTCCTCTTCCTCTTCATCTTCATCCCCTCTGTCAGAGATATTCTCTTATTCTCCATCACCGCTTGACAACTTTTTACGACCCCTACTACCACCCCCACTGCTTCCACCAATCTCTTTATCATTCTCCACTTCTCCAAATAATGGAAGACCATTATATTGCAGCTTTCATCATCCACCTTTGGAACCCATTAGCCATTTTTTCTACGATTCTTCATCATCTCCTCTACTTCTTCCAACGTAAGTTGCTTATATTGTACAACCTTGTTAAAGTTATACCTACTACAATAGAAAAAAAAACAAAAACAAAAACATAAGCTGAAAAATAACAAACAGATCCATCTAAAGACATTTCCATATATCAAGAGACGAAAAAACATCTTGTATGTACTGTACCGCATAATTTTCTAATAGAGAAACATATCAACATAAGAAGCATATAAATTTATTTTTCTATACCAAAAACCAGCAGGAATGGCGAAAAACTCTTTGTTCAGAATCACTAAGAGATAGTAAGTAGCAGACTGAGAGCCATCAAGATGTCCTTAGTACTGAAGCTGGTCAGTTTCATCTTTCAAAATCCAGGGTTTGTTCTTTAACTTCTCCTAAGAAAAAACGAATTCACGAAACAAATCAACATTGTTAAAACGTCCAAAACGATTAGTATAAAAAATAATGATCCAACACAATACCTGTTGTACATCAGTGAACTGATGACCTTGTGAGATATCTTTACAAATAAACCATTTATTTTCCGAGCATCTTTTATAAAATTTGGAAGACCACTAACAAATCTACCCAATGAAGTAGTTCTCATCTGTTGGGGTTGCAACACGAACATTATATTGCTAACATTTCCCAGAAAAAAAATATGCAAACAACAATTGATTTCTTCATCGATAAAAAATTGATTATTATTATTATTATTATTATTATTATTATTACTACTATTATTATTACTATTATTATTATTATTATTATTATTATTATTATTATTATAATTATTATTATTATAATTATAATTATTATTATTATTATTATTATTATTATTATTATTATTATTATTATTATTATTATTATTATTATTATTATTATTATTATTATTATTATTATTATTATTATTATTATTATTATTATTATTATTATTATTATTATTATTATTATTATTATTATTATTATTATTATTATTGCTATTATTATTATTATTTTATTATTATTATTATTATTATTATTATTATTATTGCTATTATTATTATTGCTATTATTATTATTATTACTATTATTATTATTATTATTATTATTATTATTATTATTATTACTATTATTATTATTATTATTATTGTTTAGATTAATTTTTATTATTATTATTATTATTATTATTGTTTAGATTAATTTTTATTAGTTGTTTTAATTTGATTGTTTATCTTATTTAAGTGATGTGTACAATTGAAATGATTTTATTGGATTAAAAAGTTTTTTCATTAATTGATGTGTCACCTCCATAATTCATAAAAAATCTGATGTGTCATCTTTTTGAGAGGCACTTGTGTTATTATAGTGTTGATTCTCTTATATAATTTCACATTTTTAGGGTTTAGGATTTATGGTTATCCTAAACTCTAAGCCATAAACTCTTAATCATGTTCCTACCTCCTAAAAACTATACTTTAAATTTTAATTATAGTTAATCCAAAATAAAATAAATAAATTATGAACTTTATAAAATGTTATTTTTATCTTAAATAAAAGTGTATGCTAAATGTAAACAAAAACTGTGAATTTCTCTAAAATTTTTTCTGTTGAAAGGAAAAAAATTGTTAAAAAAAATATTTCGGCTGTCTAGGAATTATACTTTCTTTAGTTGGGCCTTTGTGCTGAAGGATAATTTAGGCTCATCTCCATATGGGCTGGAAATCTTTTTAAGTATCTACAAATTCCAACTTGGGATTTATTAGTGATTGCGTCTTGGATAGTTTGTTTTGTTTTTTTTTTTTTTTTAACATAAACGCGACACTTCATCTTAAGTTTGAACCAACGCAACACTTCATCTTAAGTTTGAACCCTATAATATCTTGGGAATTAAGACACAAAAAAAAAAAAAAAAATTGTTCATTGGTTCTTGGTTCAAACTTCTTTAGATATGAAAACAAACATGTTTCTATCTGATAAGCCCATTATCTTTAACTTCTACTGGGACCATTTTAAGGATGATTTAACTTGGAAACTCTCTCTTTAACCCAAAAAAAAACTCGAGTTCTTTTTCAATCAAACAAGTTCCCAAATAAACATATAACAAACATATAAAAATCCAAAAGAATGTTTACAAATCATAACTTCCTTCTTCAGCAAATTGCAACACTTTCCAGTTTTATTTTCTCATACACTGACTGTTTCAATTATTCGATCCCTTGAAGAACAGAGAGGTACCGACAGTTGCAGACACAACGAACAAGCTCCCTAAAACCGCGGGTAAAGCACCACTGTCTTTAATCGAATGCACAAATTGACTGTCTTGAACAGAATGCAATAGCTGTTTCCCGTAGCTCTCTTTCTTCTCTTCTTTACTAGACGCCGAAGAAGATGACGATTCATCTTCTTCATCCAACTTCAAGAACTCTTTCAACCATAACGCCGACATTTTCGGGTATCTTCTTAGCCCATCTTTGTAATCAATGTAATACAAACCATACCTCACACCATAACCACTGTTCCACTCGAAGTTATCCAGCAATGACCACACGTAATAGCCTTCCACTCTAACTCCATCTTCGCTGTTAAATTCAAGATAAGAAAAACAATTAAATTTTTTTCTATGATTTTACAGATAATATAGAGCAGGAGTGTTCAATCCAAAAAAAAAAACAAATGAATGAAAACTTAAAGTTTCCTTATAAATTTAATTCAGACTAAAAATGGTTTAAAATATATGTCTTGTTGCTTACTGAATGGCTTGATGAATAGCGTGGATATGTCCTTCTATGTACTCCAATCTCTCCGTGTCAATCGAAGGATTGTACAAATACAGATTCATATTCTGATCGGCTACTTCACCATATCCTGTGATTATCATTAAAAAAAAATGTTGCATGAGAGATCGAGAGAGACAAAGACAAAAACAATTTACTCATGTAGTGTTTATACCGTTCTCAGTGATGAGAATCCGAGGATTGTCATAAGCGTTTTTAATATACTTCAAAATGTTTCTGAGTCCTGTTGGATATGTGAAACTCCACTCTGATCCTCCTTGTTTCGCTATTTGTTTCCCATCTATGTTGGTTTCTGCAAAGTGTGTTATTATGAGCTATATGTTAGTCACATCATCATCATCATCATCATCATCATTCTTGATAACCATTACTATCATCAAAAAGACATACTCATCCATTCTACGCGTTGATCAGTTCTCCAAGTGGGTTTCGTAGGATCCACGTCTTTGATACTCTTTGCGAAAAGCGAGCTGTAGTAGTTTATACCAACGTAATCGCAAGAGCCTGCAAGTTTCTTGGATTGTTCTGGTGTAAAACTCGGTAATCGATCTCCCACTGATTTCTTCATCGTTTCTGGATAGTCCCCAGTAACAGTCGGATGGTGATGCCTGCCAAAATATTACCACAAGATCAAAGACAAACAATCAAAATCGGTTTAACACTGACACTAAGAGTTTTTATCAACTTCCATGTCTAAATGTAGTAACTTCCTAATAATAGATATCACTAAGAATATTGAATTTGAATAACTTACCAACCCATCATGAAGTCCATAGCTCGATCACATGCTTCTATATCATCTGGATTGCTCGTATCATAAGGCTCGTACCAAAGCGGATTATGCGCCATCCCGATTTGTCCATTTTTAATCTGCCAAAGAAATTTCAAATCAGATCACTATAACAAAAATATAAAAATGGAAAGTGAATTATGATCCATTAATGGAAATTTTAACTCTCTCCTTACATTGTCACATTTCCTAAACACTTCCACTGCTTCTGCGTGCGCTATAAGCATGTTATGGCTCACGATATACGCCTCATATCCCGACATTCCAGCAACACTAGCATTATTTACATACTTCGAGCACCGTCCTGGAGCTTTTCTTCCCGTGTCATAGCCCGCAATACTGTAGACCCACGGCTCATTCAATGTGCACCATAGACTCACTCTGTCCCCAAATCTCTCGAAACAGAGGCTCGCATAGTCTCTGAAGTCATCTCTGTATATAAAATATCACCTAACATAAATCTCTCGAATGGGATGTATATATCTAGAACTTGTTTGTATTCAAAGCTCATATGGATTAATTTTCTTACATAATCTGCTCGCTTAGAAAACCACCATATTCATCTTCAAGATCCTGAGGTATGTCCCAATGAAATATAGTAACAAGAGGGGTGATTTCATTGGCTAAGAGTTCATCTATAACATCATTGTAAAACTTAATTCCTTCTTCACTAACTCCTCTTTCTCTTTTTCCATCTGTTTTTTTTGTTCCCGAAGAGATTGTTATCAATTTGGAAACCGCAATTGAACATCGATATAATAAGGTTTCGAAAACGGTGATGTACTTACAAGGTATAACTCGTGGCCAAGCAATGGAAAGCCTAAACGAATCCATGTTAATATCTTTCATTCTTTTGATATCTTCCTGTACAAGAAATGAATCATAGAGATCTTCAACAATTGGAACACCTTGTGAAGCAAGAAATCTAAAAAGGGAACAAGAAGAGAAGAAAAAGTACCTTGTAACGATGGAAGAAATCGACGGCGACGTTTCCGTCACTAGAATCACTGATTCTGTGAGGAAATCTGTTGGAGAAATGATCCCACATACTCTGTCCTCTCTCACCTACGTTCACTGCTCCTTCATACTAATATAAGAAACAAAAAAAACAAACTAAAGTAAATATCATTTGATCTTGTAATGTTTTTTTGTTTTTGTCCTCAGTTCTTGATTTTTATTTGATTTACCTGGTAAGAAGAAGAAGCAGTTCCAAAGAGAAAGCCTTTTGGAAAGCTAGCTCTACCTTTTGACATCGAAGTAGGATATGTTCTTTGAAGACTGCAGATTCATTTCAAAACATTAAAGATCGTCTAACAAATCAATCGAAATTTTTAATTTTTTTCTCTAAGATATAATAATTCTTGAAACGGTTGACAAAATAGGGAAATAGAAAAACAGAGTACTCACTGTGCCATCTCTGGTGGGTTTGTGTTTTTCTGAGACTGAAACTGAAGCTCTTTATTAGCTTTGCTGAAAAATTTTGATTGGGAAGATCTTGGAGAAGAAGAGATAAAATGATGATGATGATGAGAAGTAGATCTTGAAATAGTTTATTTTGTTATAAATCTTGAGATAAAGTCTCGAAGTGGTATGGTGGTATATAAATGCGTGATTGAGATGCATAGCATTGAGAAGTCAAAAGGAAATTATCAAAATTTTATTTTATTTTTTTAAACCGAATTGATTGAATCCTACAGCTGACCCTTCGTTGTTTGCTTATTAAAAAAATATCAATAAGACCGGTCAACTTCAAATTTTCAGCACACTTGCTTTTTTTTTTTAAATATATTTCTTATTTTTATAACTTATAAATCTATACTAAATCTGATACAAATTTGTCCTTCTCCGATCTACTTGATCTTAATTGCGCGTGAAAATTGTCCGTCTCCACTGATCTTCAATAATCCATATTCACTTGAGAAATTCAGCTCTTCGATATTATGCATGCCACTAATCCCATAAATTTTATGTTTAGGTTTGGTTAGCATGGTTTGGGCCAAACTAAAACTTTATAGTTCAGTTTCAGTTTCGATTTTTGTCCACTGGCTTCTTCCTTTAGAACAGGGCATAAAAAAATAAACAGCACGAACCCACTACTGAATATCTTAACAGTTACCATAAGATTATCTAAATAAATATTCGTTTAATAATAAACTCTTTTATTATTGAGAGTTGAGACCGTTAATCAAATATAGATAGTATTCATACCAGAAAAAAAAAAAAAGGACCCTACAGCTCAATATATGTAGATCAGTTCCATGGGACCAACCAACTACACCTAATTGAATGGATTCATAATTTTTTTTAAACTTAAAGTTACACTAAAGAGTTGTGAAAAACGCAAATGCTTTAATTCCGTAAATTAACATTCATGCACAAATTAAATTACTGTATAATCTTATAGTATTACTTTCTAGTCTCTTCGCCTAATGATGTTCTTATCATTAGAAACAACAGATTTCAATTTTAATGAAGTAGTGATGTCGTAGAGTCCTCGTTTTATTGTGTGTTCAATATAGATTTGTAATAACATAATGCATATATTCTTTGTTTACCGTGAAGTCAACATTTTTTTGGTTTGTGGCATGGAGATGGTCGTCGTTGACTTTGAATTGTTCATAAGAAGACACTAGAGAGAAAGCGAGGGTATATCGGTAATTTATGAAAAATGCGCTGCCCGGTGTATGGTGGATTTCGTTTGTGGGTGTTTGGACACGAGGTGGACCCACTTGACAAATTAGAAGCAGTTTTGATGACGTGGCGTTGAATGGGTCAACTTTGCCGTCGATTCTTTAAAAGAGATATAAACCCCAAAACAGCTCAAACCTTCTTTTTTTTTTTTTCTTTTTTGAAACTAACAGCTCAAACTTCATGTAGGTTATAAAGAAGTAAAGAACTATAGCAACCGGAATAATTTTTTTTATAATTCTACTACAAAATATTATATCGGTTTAGTATAATTATAATTAATAATATTGGGCGATCGTTATTTTGATAAAATTGTAAAATCATAAGAATCTGTAAAAAAACCTAAAATAACGGATGTATGTAGTAGGTACCTTTTTTTTTTTTTACGACAAGTAATTCAATAACAATATTTTTTTTGGTCGCAGTGATAATTTTTTGTGGAGACAAAAAAAAAAACAAAAGTATTAATAAAACGGTGGCGGATGCAATAATTGCGTGATGTGATCACCCGTCAAGATCTGTTGGATATTTGTTCATTGGTACAGAAGTGGGTGTGGGTGACGGACTCCAAGTAAAAATTATTCTCCGCGTTGTCCACCCAACGACCCGAAAACCCAATATCTAACCCGGTTAGCTCGGCCCAATAGGTTTTGAAGAATTTAACTATTGGTGGCTGCCAAAAAAGAAAAAAAATCTATATAACGTATCCGTGTCCCAAGTCTAAGCTCTTGATGGCACCAAAGAGCAGAACTCTTGAGATATCGCAAGTCCATCTTGAAAATCAACGTACATCCACATATAATATCCTCTCACATCTGCACCTTGCCTGTTGAAATATTCCCAAAAAAAACAAAATAAAACAAAACCAATCATCAACATTGTTAAACTATCACAAAACTTTTGCATTCCTGAAATTGTTTGCATATGATTTATATTCTTTTCCCTTAAGAAACCCCCAAATCTGTGTTAGTGATTTGGTTAATTTCTGATGATATGATATGAGCAATAATCATTACCACATACAAGCTAATTCATGTCAACAATTTCAGTAATTCAAATTTAGTAATAACCTTGCTGTTTGAAAATGCGATTCCCCCAACACATAGAATATGGAGCAATGTTTGAGTCTTTCAGACATGAGACGATTCACAAAACGATATTACTAAAGTTTCTTTAGGTTTATTTACGAGTTTTAATCTGAATTATAATAGTTTAACACACAACTTTGACATTCACGGTTGGGCTAACCGGCTAAGGCCCAATATATGTCCAAGACGTGAATATCGAAATTATTTCGGGCTGGATGTCTAAATGGTTGAACAAGAGGGTTTTGGGTAACCGATTCGTGATATATATTGGATTGGATCATTGAATCTGCATTTTCTATGTGTTGGGGGAATCATTTTCTATGTGTTGGGGGAATTATCTATCTTGTTCAGATAGCCAATGTTTTATTGGATAATTGATTTTAATTTTTTCAGTTAAAATTATGTGTTATTTATTTAATGATTTGTGAATATTAGTTGAAATCCAATTAAAATCATGTGTTATTGGTTTAGTGATTTTTGAATACTAGTTGAAATCCTATACTATTCATTTAGTGATTTACTTTGATAATGAATTTGAAAAAAAACAAAATACCAAGACTCAAATCCATGGGATAAATTAAATCATATTATTTCAAAATGTACATGTATAATTTTAAAATTTGTAAAGATTTATAAAATTTTATATGAATTTACAAATGAATGAACCAATAAAAACCTCTAAGATATCATAAATAAAGCCCCCAAGTCTTTTACTTCTTCCTCTGTCGGTAAAGAGAATCCAATTGCACAACATCATAATCAGAGCGGCCCTAGATGAAATCAAGAAAATTAGAAAAGTACTATTATTTGATGATAAAATACAACTACTAATATTTGTTTAGTATGGGTCATCATACAAATACTAATTTAATCTATATTAAAATTCAATTTTGGTTATTATAATAATATATAAATTTGATTAAAAAATTTCTCCTTATTTTTTCCAACCGATGATTTTTTTTTTCTCTAAGAAATCAGTTGAGTTCAAAAAATGAAAATTTTATTCAACTACAAAAATTACATCCAAGTTTTTCAATGGATGGACGCTATCATCAAACTCTCATTATTACATTTAACTAACACAAATATTATAGACAAACTATATATTGATATAGTTTTATCTCGTGAATACGGTTAAAGATGAGGTTCATTTGAACTATCCAAGGCTACATTTACTCAATACTTTCGGTTAGTACTTTGATGTGATATGTGTTTTAGAAAAAGGGTAAGCGAAAGTTGCTCAGAAAAATGGTAAAGGAAAGTTGCTCAGTTGACTAAAACCCAACCTAATGTGTTCCGTTGTCAGGGTGGGTTGATTGAGTGAATTTGAAAGACCAGAATTTAAAGTTGTGTCACATGCATGGTTCAATGAACTAAGCGCTGTTGACCATTCGTCAAACAGAGGTTTGAAGAAAATGAAATCAAGTTGTTTAAAATTTTTGAACGGTTCTGATAAAAAAAAATAGACATGTTATGGACTCCTTAGATCAAGAGAGTTTAGTTTGGTGGCTTCGAATGTGTATTTCATTTCAACGCTGTTTAATATTGAAGTGAGTACAATCCATGCAGTGCCGGTCAGAACGATTTCGGAAAAATCAACCTTTTGGAAAAATCAACATGGAATTCGAATGGATCTCAGTAAAAACTTTACTATGGTAATATCCCATCATACGTATTTTATTTACCAAGGATAAATTTCATATGTGTAAAAGTTTTCATTAGCTTTTGTCGGATTCTCGGTTCAAACTTCCATTAAACTTTCCAACTCCCTTAATATTAGTGTACGTTCACCTACAAAAAAAATGTGGCTATTGTGACTAAAATTTGTGACCATATATTTATGTCACAATATTATGACAATTTACATACGAAATTGTGACAAAAATATATTGTCACAAATTCGTTACTATTACGTTACAAATTTGTAACGAAATAAAGAGTAACAAAATAACGTTATTAGTAATCACGAATCTGTCACAAAATTTATGGTCACAAAACTTGTTATGAATTTGCAACAAAAATGTGTTACTAAATGATACGATTTTTGTGACTAAAACTGCATCATCCACACTAACTAAAATTAGTAACCATTTCGTCGTAACTTATTTTATGTTTCATGATTTTATTTTTGTCAAAATTTAAGTTGATATTTTCATAATATCATCTATTTTTAATCATTTCAATTTTACAACATTTTTTGGTTTTTATTCTCCTTGGTTTCTATTTAAAATAATTCAAATACCTACACTGATTCAAAATTTAGTTTTTTTTTTTTTTTTTTTTTTTTAAAGTTCCCTTTTATCATCTATATAATTAATTTTATATTTGTTGTTCAACTAAATTTTTAGATTTATCTTATGTGTTTTAATATTGTATATCTAATGTTTTTTAGGTTACTAATTACTTGATTGATGTTATCTATATTTGTATATGTTTTGTATTTCATTATGTAAATTAATACAATTTTTCAAAAAGTCAACTATTGTCATTAATTAACTATTTTTTATAAAAAAAATTTTGTAGTGATAATTTGCTTGATTAAAATGACTTAAATTTCGCAAGGTAGTATAATAAAGACATGTTGAGTTAGTTTTCTTCGTAAAGACTAACTAATCCTTCTCTATTCTACCATGATAGTCTTGATGACTGATGATATCGGTTTTTTTTTCAAAAGAAACTAAACAAAGTAACAAACTATTAGAATTTATGTGAAATAATTATTTAATATAATACAGACATGCAATGTTTCAATTATTGTTTAGGAAAATGACGCTTTCGACTTTGATCTTACCGATCTGCAGTATCCTTTTTGTACAAGTACAAAAAGTAATTATTTTCAAATTTTAAAAATAATGACATAAAATATTTTTTTCTAATTCCTTTTTAGAAGACACATCCACGTTTATCTATTTATTATTCATTTATATATGAATAAGAAAATAAAAACTACCTCCACAAATCCCTGAAATTTCTGATCCAACATATGAATAAGTAAATCAAAACTTCCTCACGATCTCTACGGTTTCATCTTACTCTCTCAATAAAACTCCCAATATATAACTCATTTTCTCATGAACTTTCTTTTCTTATTTACTTGCACTATCTTGTTTACTTTTCTATTTATTAAATTCAAACTGAATAGTAATTTTCAGTATCAGATCAGCAATATAATTGTGATGATAAAATGGTTCGTAATCGTCGGTTTCGGTGTTGTTTTTGGTTTGACTGGGCAGCGTTTGTCTGTGGGTTATTTACTGTATACTTTAATAAAACCATTGGGAGATGAGTGTTAGTAAAGATCAAGGAGGCAGAGGAAAAGACTGTAGTAGGCATGTAACTTCAAGGTGGAGAAGTCGTTGCTGTCGGTGAAGGAAGAACTATTGGGAAACTAAATTGATATCACCGTCCATGTAACAGTCTCACTGCCCTTGAAGCTTTTTTCCTTCTTTTGCTTCATTGTCTACTGCTAAATTGATCTGAAATGCATTTTTGTTACTTCTGATGCAGACTGGAGCACAAATAATTTACTCCAAATACTCAGGAACTGAGTGGAGTTATTCTCAAGGAAGATGATATTGTTGAGACATAGGACATCAAAGATCTCAAACCTTTGAATGACCGAGTCTTTATTAAGGTTTAAACATCAAATATCAACTGGAAGCAAAGTTCTATACTCCAAGTATGCTAGTAACGACTTAAAGGGAAAAGATGGTTCCAACTACAATGCCCATCCGAAGCTACAATTTTTGTTGTTGCTGTTGTACCTTAAAATCATGGTTATACTTTTGTAGTTATTATGTTTTTGTAGCCTACAACTTGTATCCCAATTGTGGAAAGAAATGTTCATAAACGGCCTGAGCATAATTTGCAATAAAGAATTGAGTTTATATGATTGTAATTTCATTGTTGATCTGATTTTTTTCAATATCATTCGGGTTGATTAAAGACTTTAATTCCATCATAATTAACTAAAGAATTAGAATGTTATTTCCGTCTCTAAATACTACGGTTTAGAGATATTTTTTTTCGTTGATAATTGTGAGTCTGTGACGCTTGGTGACCATAATTATGTCATAGTGAGTGACAAAATTGTGACGTTTGCATAGTCACAAAATATGATGATTTTATGACTCTAATTTTAGTCAGTAACTGTGATATTTTTGTTACTCTTATTTATCGTTACTATTTGTAACGAAACCGTAACTAGTAATATTGTTATGTTTTTGTTACGAAAATTTATTTGTGACGAACATATTGCAACTGTTTAAAATTTTCACAAATTAGTCACAATATTTTTATTGTGACGAAAATATCTTTATTGTGACGGAAAATTTCGTTAAAATATACTTATTTCTTGTAGTGATTATATATATAAAGAAAAGTATCTACAGACATGTTTCCCATAGAATAAAGAGATTGAATAGCTTGCTTCTCGAATTTTTCCAAAGAACTTAGTTAATCTGCAGTGCATACCACCACTTCTTGATGCTCTTAAACAGATTCAACACTGTCAGGGGTTCCGATCTCTCGAGGAAATGTTTGAACCACTTGGCAGAATCTTTTGCATATCTTTTTAGATCGTCTGAATAGTCAACATAATAAAGACCGAACCTCATCGAGTATCCATGTTCCCATTCAAAGTTATCCAACAAGGACCATGCGAGATAGCCTCTGACATCACACCCATCTTCACTGCATTTTTGTTTATATACACATTAATATAAATTATCACACAACATTATAAGTCATTAACCAAAACTTTCGGTATATATAACGAAATTTCCTTACGTGATAGCTTTATGAAGTTCTTGGAGATGTTTTTCGTGGTATTCTATTCTCTCTGTGTCCTTTAATATTTGTTCACGTGGAGTTGTCCCATCATCGTAGTCATCAAATCCTACAATTTCCATTTATTATTGGTTTAATAAAATTGATTACTTGACCAAAAATAATTGCTTGAGAATTAGCGAAATGCTTGAAATTAGTTTTCTCAATTGTTCTTACCGTTTTCAGTTATGTAAATAGTTGGATTCTTATATTTATTTTTAATGTAATTTAGAATCTTTCGTATTCCTTCAGGATATGAATAGAGAAGTTTTGTTCCATCCTGAAATTGAAAAGAATAACTCAATGTCAAGCTTTGTTCCGAAAATTTTAATTCACATAAAATTCCAAAAAAAAAAAAGAGAGATTAAAGTTCATACCGATTGTGAAGAGATGTAATCGCCGCTACGATTTGTCACTAACAAAAAAGGGAAAAGGTATTATTAGTTTTAGTTGAAGCATTGTTAGTAGATTCCTATATTTTGTCTTTGAATCTTTTAGGTTCTTACTTTTATACTCAAGGTGTTGATCTGTCGTAAAACGAAGTCGTGAAGGGTCACTGTTAAGATGGTGAGCGACGAATCGGGCTGTATAGTAGTTTATTCCAATAAAATCAAATGAGTTTTTGACCATTTCTGATTGTTCTTTGGTAAAAGAAGGCAATCTGTCTCCAGTATTTTGCTTTATCGTTTTCGGATAATCTCCAAAGACTAGAGGATCAAGATGCCTACATAAATCACAAGATTATAAGCATAAATATATTAATTCTTACAAATAATTATTTTGAATTTTCAAATATATAAATTTGTAAATGAGACAACTTACCAACCAATATAGGAATCTAGAGCTCGCTCAACTGCTGCTTTATCAGCAAGGGAAGCAACATCATAAGGTTCGAACCAAAAAGGAGATAACACTATGCCTATCTTTGCATCTTGTGAAATCTGTTTTGCAAAAAAACAAAATTGATTATTTTACCAATCAAAATTTAATGTGTTATATCATGTAAGACAAGTTGATCCGCCCAGTTTCAAACTCAATGATATCTAATATAGTGAGATATTGTTTTAATGTTTTGTATCTATACCTTGTCACAATTTCTAAACTCTTCAACAGCTGCAGCATGAGCTAGAAGAAGGTGATGAGTGACTAAGTATGGTTCAGTGCTGGAATCACCAGCCACACATAAGCTGTTTACCCATTTCGAGCATCGTCCCATTGCTTTATTACCACTGTCATAACCCGCAACACTATAAACATATGGTTCGTTAAACGTTATCCACATATCGACCATGTCACCAAATTCTTCGAAGCACACTCTAGCAAAGTTCCGGAAATCATCACTGGTTAACATCAAACAAATTTGAAGAAAAAGTTAATAATATATTAATTTTACGTATTGGATTTTATATATGTAGGTAGACTTATGAAATTATCTAATTGTTTGTTACTTACATGATCCGAGGGCTTAAGAAGCCACCATATTCATCGTCTAGAACTTGAGGGATATCCCAATGGTAGATAGTTACAAAAGGTTTTATGCCTGTGTTAATTAATGTTTGAATATAGCATGATCAGAAATACTATAAAGGTTAAGAGGTGGTAAATATACACTATTTTATGAATATGATTCTGACCGTTCTTGATAAGTTCCTCAATGAGATTTTTGTAGAACTTAATTCCTTCGCTGTTTACCCCATCTCTAATCTTTCCACCTGAATGTTCAAATTTTGAAAGATCAACAAATGGGTACGTAAAAAGAAAAAAAAAACAAAAAAAAGGAAGGTACGTATATATGACAGAATTATATATGTAATTATTATTACAGCGGAAATTTCGAAGTTTTAATGTTTACTCACTTGGTAGTATTCTTGACCAGGAGATGGAGAATCTGAAAGTATCCATATTCATTTCCTTGATCAATTTAATGTCATCCTGCTTGTTTAATACATGGACTTATGGTAAGTATGAGTTAAATGCAGTGAAAATAAAACACAAAATCTTATTGTATTATAAGGTTATATGGTTAATTTCTATGTCCCATCCATTTTTTTCAAGAAAAATGTTTCGTAAAACATATTTTTGGGTCTAGACTAAGCAAATAAAAGTCACAAAAATCATACCTTATAACGATGATAAAAATCAACGGCTATGTCACCATTGTCCATATTTGTTCTTTCTGCGAAACGTTACCATGTTATTTTCTTATAGAGCCAGAACCATTTCACGTTTCCATATATTATACTCATTAATAATTCTTGGTGTAAAGGAAAAGGAAGTAGATAATAAACGCAGACCTGGATATGCATGTGTGAAGTTGTCCCAAATGCTATGCGTTCTCCCACCTTCTTCGATTGCACCTTCATACTGAACGACATAAACGTATATATATATCATTAAAGTATTAGTTTAGTTCCAAATTTTTGAGGCAATAGCTACAATATATAAATAAAAAGCAGGTTTTAGGCAACACAATTACAACGAACCTGATAAGCCGAAGTAGCAACACCAAAACTAAAATCGGGAGGAAAACTATAACGATCAAGTGGTTTCGTCGGAAATGTAAGAGTTCTTCCCTCTGAAACAGCCCACGAGGTTATAAAGAGTGTGACTACAAGAGCAAGCTTAATTGCCATTTTCAGCTTTACTAAACAAATTAATGGAATGAATAATTAGGGTTATATGCGGATTGTAACCTGAGGGATGATACTATACGTGGAAGAGTTTATATAGAGAAAAAGAGAGAGGGCCGTATAGGACACATAATAATAAGAATAGTAATAAGATATTATCAGATAATGGATTTTTTTTCCAGTTGGCTTTCATTGACTTTCTTATTAGTTGAATAATCCCATGATGAATAGTTGATCAACATTTTCTTGTTTGGGTACTAAGCCATAATCTTCATAACATTTGTAACTTGTTACAATATAAAAAATTATCGTCCAAGGAAATGATAAATTTTAATAGATCGAAATAATAACATTGTGATTTTATTCGATATTGTTTATAATATAAACGTAAAATGGTAAGTAAATCCGTACATTTTATTATTAATGGCATATTTATAATGAGATAAAAAAAAAATAGTGTGATGAAAACAATAATGTAGTATCTAATTATCTATTATAAAATCTCCAACATATATCAGTTAGATGAAAACATGAATTTATACCTGTATCATAATTTATTTAGGTGCCATTTTTCAGTTTTTAAATTCTAATTGTATGTTTAGTTATATCTTTACTATTTACCATAATAAATTTCAATAAAAATATATTTTATTATTCGATACTCGTAAAGTATTTAGAAAACATAATTTAAATGTATATACTTTGAAATAAATTTTTGGCTTTTCTGATTTTGTATTTGTTCTTTTTATTTTTATTTGGTTGGTACTTATTTATAGAATTTTGAACCTATTCGTTTATGTAAACCTTTGGTCCGACTTTTAAAAGTTTTGTATAAGATAAATTATAAATTAATTGTGTGCTTAAATGACGGAAACATAAAAAGTAAATAGAACAAAAGATATTTAACAAAATATCAATCAATTTTTACAATAACCACTAGTTCTCGGCTTGCAGATGAATCATTTCAAGAATAAAGAAAAAGCACACAATTTATGTAGACAAACTTCAACAATATAACATGTTAGGTTTTCATTTTTTTAATGAAATTTGTTCTATTTAGAAGCATAAAGAAAGCCCAGCTTAATTTGCTTCGGACTCCTGAGAGTTGCAACATCTTTCAAAGTTTAAATAAATCTTTCCTATCTTTAAACTTTTGTTTAAAATAAAAAAATGTAGAATATAAATGATCAAAAACATTAAATTTAAAACCATATGAAACAAACAAATTCAATTATAAGGAAAAAAAAGGACGGAAATACTCATAAAACATTAAATAATATTAAATTTCTACATAGAAATTTATCAAAAAAATAAAGTAAAATCAAAAAGTCTAATTTTTTATTTTTTTTTGTAAAATGGAACATGTGGTAGTAATTAGTTTACTATCATATCATGTTAGTCTCTTCCTTTAAAATATTCCCTTCTTTAAACATTTCACGTTTTCTCAGCGTATTATTAAGAACTAATTTTCTATAAAACCTACCCAAACTACTTTTTGTTTAATAAGAAATAAAGTATAGTCATCTCATGGACATCTCTACAAAGACTATTCCTACATATAAGAATGATTATATAAAAAAGGTATATATATAGGCCCCGCCCCAATGTTTTTTTTTATTTTTTCTTTGTTTGCATTTGTATGATTTTTGATATCCAATTTCATTGGTTTGTTCTTTGAGATTGTAATAGGGAATCAGTCCACAGAAGAAAAATTAAATATGTGCCATCATGAGAAAGACTGCTAAAGTCACGTGGAACAGTTGTATCTTATCAACCATAAGCCCAAAAAAAAAAAAAAAAAAAAAAATTTAAAGCCATGGTGGTATCTCAAGTGGTCATATATACGAGGATGCAAAACATCAATATAGATTCGAAATCAGTTTCCATTAGCCACTGCAATTAGAATAGTAGATCGCATATATGCATGTCTCATGAAAATTAGAATATCATTACAAAACTTCGTAATTACTAGGGGAACAAAGTTCTTTCTTACAATATCATTTTTTGTAAATAAACAATGTTAATTCTCACATTTTGCCAATGTTGTTTGTCAATTATCCCTATGACATTTATTTATTATAATATATAGTTAATAAAATGTTTCGTTGATATAAGAGAAAGATATTCCTCATAATATTCAAAGTGGTCTCACTTTTTTGGGTCAAAAGTTATATTTACGAATTTTCCACGAAGCCACCAAAATGAAAAGAAAACATACAAATACATTGATGTATATATAGTGTGAGTGATGACTCTTAAGTAACGCCCATATATATAATAGCAATGAGTAACGACAAATATTGATACTAACGGAGAAAAAACCCCGACAAATATTGATTTTATATTTGATCCAACGGGGGCTATACATGATGCAGACGAGCAGATCTAAATGATTTTTCGTCATATATTTTTTTTTTCCAACTTGAACTGAATTTTTTTGGGAGAAATTCGATAAAATTGAATCGATACTAAAAAAATTGTATGGCTTTTTATTTGAAGATTACATACATAAACTAAAAGATGATCCAAACTTATAAAAACAAACTAAAGAATTTTAAACAATTAATATGGTTTGTTAACTGAAACAATAAAACTAAAGTCATTAACTTTCAACAACATATATGACAATGGACTAATTTTCAAAAGATCTACAGATACACCAAAACATATCAGGCTGTTTTTATGAACTATTATTTTTCGGTCATCATTATGGACGTATATAGTAGTAACACGGAATCTAACAAAATTGGTCAAAAATGGGTTTGACAGATTGGTAGAATCAATGGTTATGTATGGCAGAACTTGGAGGGGTTTAGCTATACTATATCTAGTTGTTCAAAATAAGGCGCTATACTATATCAAAATCATTCAAATTAAATGGCAACAGCAGAATATGATGAGAAATTAATATTTTCAGTATATAATTAAAATAATAAAATTATTTAGACCGATAAGTATTCTAGACAAAGTTTAGAGATCACATAATCGAATGACATTTGAGACGAAAATATAATATTACATGATGTAGTTTTGGATATGAAAAGATTAAGTGGTTCGGCCTATAACTTCTTAGTAATCAAATATATATATATATTATCTAAATTATCTTAAAGTTCTTTAAACTATCTAAATCATCTAAAATTTTAGAAACCAAATATTTTTATAAATTATCCAAAATTATTTGTAGTTATCCGAAAAACTTGAACACGAACCTAATACTTATCAATACTTTTATATATATAAATTATGTAAAAATTATTTATAGTTATCCGAAAAAGTTGAACACGAACCTAATTCTTATCTGTTTAGACAATAGTTTTTATGTTTTATAAGAATTATCTAATCTATTTTTAAAGATTCATTTCGAATTTATTTCTTTTATTCTAAAAAGTTTTACTTGGCTTGCAAGTAGCATATCTGCTATTATTCATCTTTTTAGATGCAACGAACATACATATTAGAGGGACTGTCGAATATAGCTGAATTTAGCTTTTGTCAAAAATGATGTTGACGATATTGTTGAATCTAAACTTATTTATTTTGTTACCATTTATGCCCATAAACATTGATTTATGTTGCAGGTTATATAGCTAATTTTGTTGCACTGACCGTGATCAAATGCAAATTAGGATGAACTTTGGGAACTTTCAGCAAAACTAATCACCCTTTCCATGCCCTACTTATCATATTAGGGGTTTTTATTTAATTATAATTTATTTATTTTTTCGCCGGACATCCGTTATGTACTTTTAGTTAAAGCGAGAAAATTAAGACAAAAGCTAAAAAAACAATTTGTCCCCTTTAAAAAAAGCTTAACACGATGTATATATTTGGCGTAAAATCTTATTAAGGGATTTTTTTAACAATTTCTGAGTTGATTGACGAATCTTTACTATCAGATGAATTTTGCCGGCACTAGTAAAATATACGTCATGATTTTTTTTAACTAAATTTTTTTTTGTCGTCAGATTTTTTTAAAATTAATTATCATGCTCGCATCAGCTATTAGCCTAATATGAAGGGTAGATACGTGGCGCCAGCAACAAAATTCAAAATACAATTCAGAAGAAAAATATGAATAAAACTGGATTCATCATCACGTGCTAGTTTGTTACTCTTTTTATTTCCTTTATTTCCATCTTCCCGAACACATTTTAAACGTTTCATTTTCCTTCTTCTTTTTCTCTTTCACCAACCCAACAAAATAACACAACTTAAGGTTTATCATCGTTCCACACAAAATACATCATCATCATCTAAAAATCTTAATATTTTATATTGATATTCAAATTAATTAATTATTTAATTAATTTTTATTAACATAAAAGCCTTTCGACTTGCAACAGTAAAAGATTCTTGCAAAAATGAGTTCTTAACAAAAAAATTTTTTTGATAAGGATATGATTTAAATGAATGATTTAGAACTTAAAGCGGATAAAGCATTCAACCATGAAATGAAAAAATCATGTACTTAGATAAATTTTAAACCAAAACTGCAAAAACGACTTATACCATCTAAATTCAGTAACAAACTTTTCTCATTTATTATCCATAAGCATAACACTAAAAATCACCCAGTAACAAATATTTTTGAGAAATTCCCTCGAATAGCACCAAATGATGTTTTTGTTCAATAATTAGCACACATTTTTATTTAAGACAAAAATAGCATTTTATAAAGCTTATAATTTAATATTTTTTGTTTGAGTTGATTATATTAGTATTTAGAGTATAGTTTTTAGGGGGTAGGGGGTAAGATTTAGGGTTTAGGGTTTAGGGTTTTCTAAACCCTAAACTCTAAATCCTAAACCTTAAAAATGTGAACTTAAAATATCCTTTAATAAATATGTTATTTTTGTCCTAAATGAGAATGTGTGCTAAATATGTCACAAAAACTTAATTTGTGTTATTTTTGAGAATTCCATGAATTTATAGAAAATGATTTATCTTCTTTCTAATTTATTATCATTGAATCAAATATATTGTTATGGGAGTTTGAGACTTGAGAGCAACAGAAATATATCTTCTTTCTCTCACCATTTTCTTTTATATAGACTATTAGGTTATTGTATTTAACTTTGATGTAGTTAAGAACTCTTCTTAACCCTACAGGGTATGACCAAAAGAAACCTGAATCGTCCATGTGTGGAAAACACGAAAGTAAATATTCTTAGAATTTTTGTGAATTATTTGTAAAAGAAATCAAATTTTTGGGTCACAAAAAAAAAAACCGTTACATACCCCTGGTCCGATTTGATGGTTACTGTGATTTAATACTGCTCATAGAAGAAATAGTTTAGTTTACGAGTTTCACTTGAATTGACTATACAGGAATTAAAAGTTTTTGGATTTTATTTGGCATCCTTACCTTTCTTCTCAAAATGTTGATCAGTTTTGAATCGAGGTCGCGCAGGATCGATGTGAGGAAGATGAGCGACGAAGCCGTGCACTATAATAGTTTATTCCAACAAAGTCTGATGAATTTATTAACATATTTGATTGTTCTGCTGTGAAAGAAGGTAGTCTATTTCCAACCCGCTTTTTCATTATTTCTGGATAATCACCATAAAACAGCGGATCTAAATGCCTAACACATAATTTATACAGAAGATGGTTAATGAATTTTATGGTTACAAAATAATAGTATGATTTTTTTTTTCTTTATTTGTAACATACCAATATAGTTCCAAGGCAAGGCCTCGTTCAACTGCTTCTTTGTCAGTCGGAGAAGTGATGTCGTGAGGCTCAAGCCACCAAGGCGATACCACCATCCCAATCATACCATCTTGTAAAGTCTGTCACACAAAATTTTTGTTTTTTTTAATAAAGAAGAAAATATAATAATTAAAATGTAAAAATATTTGCATTATAAGTTAACTTCTATTATAGATACCTTGTTACAATTTCGGAACTCTTGTACCGCCGCAGCATGAGAAAGAAGAAGATGATGTGATACAATGTAAGGTTCGGTGGCCGAATCACCGGCTTGACACTTAATATTCACCCATTTTGAGCATCGTCCGACAGCTTTGTTGCCTGTCTCATAGCCGGCAACACTTATGACAAAAGGCTCGTTGATAGTTGTCCACATCTTAACTTTGTTTCCGAAGTTTTCAAAACAAACTCTTGCAAAATTTCGAAAATCTTCTCTAATTTATTGAATGAAAAAAGAAAACATATATTAGTCATAGTTTCCTTTGATGTGTATGCATGTAAATGATAAAATAACCATTAAAATTAAAATTAGTATTATGTCTTGCAATATATTGTCTAACTCGCTTACATTATTTGAGGGTTTAAAAAACCACCATATTCGTCCTCGAGAGCCTGAGGATGGTCCCAATGATCAAGGGTCACCGAAGGCTGAATCCCTACATAGTTTTTCCCACCAAACCAAGATTTTCCATTTTTTTTGTATTTTTAAATTTTTTTTTTTTTTTGATCAAAATATTTTTAGTTTATATTAATAAAAATAGTATGCTTGTACTATAGTTCATTTTGATTACAGAGGTGTAGTTTAATTAATTGATTAATAAATATCATTAGCAATTAGCTCGTCGATAAGAGCCTTTTGACGACGTTACATTTTACTGGAGAAGATGTAGTCTAATATCTCCATTCTTTCATTTTTGGGGTCAAACGCAAAACCAACTCGTTAAAATTTTTGTAAAACATAGAGAGAGTTGCACAAATTTTTATTATGCTTCTAAGAGCATTATTAGTGGGAGTCTCTCAAACTTATAATTTTATTATGCTTCTCTCAAATTTATAATTTTGTTGTTATCATTAAATATAGAACTAGTAGTTCTCCATGTTACCTTCTTTTTTCCTTAAAACGTTGCATTCATTTCTTCTTAAAGAACTCTTACGTTATACCCACCTCGAAACTTGCAATGTCACTATCTAGATTTGTGTTTTGTTTTTTACGGCCCCTTATATGGACTAGTTCTTGGGCCGTCGATTTAGCCATAGATCATCTAAGAGATCCGAACACATCACTATAAACGTTCCTTTAAACTTTTTCTTTACATCACTAAAAAGTTATTTTTGCCAACGTCACAACAATGTAACCACTTTTTCCTCATGTTTCTTTATATATTATGTATAGTGTATTTTTGTCTACTAGTCCATGTGGTTGGTCAACAGTCTGTAGTGGATTCTTTTACCTCCCACATGGGAGTTCATACTTCATATGTTTGATGAGTATTAGAAAATAATAATTAACTAGACAAATCAGTTCAAGCAATTTTATTTTCCTAATACGATGTTTATAAACGGTTTGGTTCTCACTCCTCAGTATAGTAACTTGGTCATCACAGTGAATTGTGATTGGTTCATATCGTATTCCTAAGTTATATGGAGAAATGAGTTAGACAACATTAACTCCATAATTATGATTGATAAAAATGAGCAACACCATTTGTCTAAACAACAATTTTTTTAATATACGGTAAGTTGGTAACCAAACGACTGTAAAAGAAAGTAAAACTTTATTCGGAGTAAATGAGCTAAAGAAACATTATTTTGAGGAAACGTATTGAAAATCTCACATGAGAAGTGAGAACTAACCAACACCAATACGAATATATAAAGAACATCAGGTTTTTCAATTTGTGCCAATTGGTAAGTTAAAAAAATTATTATTCTTTATAGTAATGATGTAATAGAAACGAGTATTTCAAAAAGTTATTATTTTAGGACCAAATTTGTCACAAAGACTCAAATCCGGACTCTAAAACAAGTGCATGCGAAACATCAGTTATGAGCCTATTCCTCTAGTGGTAACGTTTAAATTAGACTTAGCTATATTTTCAACAGTTTTGGAATGGATTGACGAACTTCTTCTAATACCATCATTTTATTATACATCAAAAGAAATTTCAGTATATAAGAGTTTTTACGAAGGCGTTACGTTATTTGTCAGAATGATAAAATGAAGGGAAATGAATTATACATATCTCATTAGTTTTTTTTTTTGCCATTCAACAATATTCTTCCTACATCGAATATTCATGGATAATTCAAAGAAATCTAAAGATCTAAAATGATTTACGTACTCCACAAAACATCTACATATTAAAGTCCCAAAGAATAATATGATCCCAACAAGAAACCCAACTGATCATTAAGATTTCTAAAAGCGCATCGATCTCTTTCTTCTTCATCTTGTCTTCTCGATATGTTCGTCATGAGATAGACAATGGAACCAACTGATGCCTCGAATCCTTCTGAATCATCGTAAGTCTTATTAGTTGCTTCCTCACGTGACCTCCTCTCATGTGATATATTCCATACTCCATCCTCTGTTTCTTGAGTACTTTTTACGACCGGTCTATCGAGAAACTGAGTGAACCAGTTAACGGAATCTTTGGGATACCGTTTAAGATCGTTTTCGTAATCGACATAGTAGAGACCGAATCTAGTAGAGTATCCATGTTCCCACTCGAAATTGTCTAACAAAGACCATGCGTAATATCCTCTTACGTCACATCCATCCTCTCTGTTATAACAAATTTTTAAAAACAAAAAACAAAATTATTAATAAAATGGTGGTAATGTAGGTCGATTTCTCATTTACGTTTTTAAAAAACCTTTTAAATTATTTTACCATCTTAAAAAAATTTAAAAATAAATTTTATCAAATAATATCATTTAATTTTGTTCAAATGAACTTTGATATACTGATAGTTAATATATAGAATGTTTTATCAGTATATGTAAGTGTCAGAATTTACATTATAGCTTTGTGGAGTTGTTGGAGATGGTCTTCATGGTAGCTTATCCTAAATGTGTCCTTGATAATCTCCTCTCGTGATTTTGTACCATCGTCGTAGTCATTCATTCCTATATAAATATTTAGCAAATAAATATTAACAAAGAGAGAACATTTTAGTATTTTACTATTTGATAGATCGAAAAATATTCTTACCATTCTCTTTGATGTAGACTATAGGGTTATTGTATTTATCTTTGATGTAGTTAAGAACTTTCCGTAAACCTTCTGGATGTGAGTAGAGAAGGCCTCGATCTTCCTGTGAGGCAAAAACAAATATTGATATTCTTAGAACCTTTGCGACGTTAATTATTTTTATTAAAACTAGTTGAAAAGTACGTACCCCTGGTCCTACTTGGTGATTACTGTGATTTGTTACTGTTAAGAAACATAGACATATAAACTGGTTTAATTAGTATTATATATTTAGTCATATAAAGAAATAGTTGTACGGATATATACTATTTAGTATAATGTACATTAGCATCTTTACCTCTCCATTCGAGCTGTTGATCAGTCTTGAATCGAGGTCTTTCAATATCAATATGAGGAAGATGAGCAATGTAGCGCGCGGTATAATAATTTATTCCAATGAAATCCGATGAATTCTTCAACATTTTTGATTGTTCAGCGGTGAAAGAAGGTAATCTATTTCCGATTTGTTTCTTCAATAATTTTGAATAATTCCCGTGAATAACTGGATCTAAATGCCTAATAAATTCGAAAAATAAATAAATAAATAAATATCGTTTATATGATAACGAGAGAAACAATAGTGTGTTGCGTTGTGAATTGAATGAAAAAAAAAAAAAAAATTGTGTTGCGTTAATCTAAAGTATATACTGTATATTAGAGCATCTCCAGTGGGAGGTTCTCACAGGGTTCTCAATAATATAAAAAAGAAAAATAATAAAAAGTAGGAGAGGGAGATGAGAACCGATTCTTATTTGAGAACCCTTAAGAACCTCTTGAGAGATTACTCTTACACATGTCAACATGTGATTGGATTTGACTCTTTTTTATCATTTAAATTTTTAAACAATAATTAAATTATAATAATTATACTAAAATAATATATTTGAGAGATTTAGTGGGTCTCTCACCACTGCACATGCTCTTAGTACAACTTACCAATCTAGTTCAATGGCAAGAGCTCGTTTAACAGCTTCATTATCGGCATGAGAAGTAGAGTCGTAAGGCTCAAACCACAAAGGCGATAATACTATCCCAATCTTACCGTCTTGTGAAGTCTGTCACACAAATGGTTGAGATAAATTAAAATTGAAGAAAATAATCAAAATGTACATACATAATTTAAATTTGAAGCATCTATATATATATATATGCACCTTGTTACATTTTCGGAACTCTTGTACAGCTGCAGCATGAGCAAGAAGAAGGTGATGCGATGCAATGTAAGGCTCTGTAGCGGAATCGCCGGCTTGACACTGACTATTCACCCATTTCGAGCACCTTCCAACTGCCTTGTTTCCTGAATCGTAGCCCGCAACAGTTATGACGTAAGGCTCGTTTATAGTTGTCCACATCTTAACTTTATCTCCAAATTCTTCAAAACACACTTTTGAAAAATCTCTAAAATCTTCACTGTTTAAGAGAATCAAAAAATAATTATTATTAGTATTAATTTTTTTTATGTGCATGCCAATGATATATAATAAACATAAAAAGACAGTTTTGTATATCAGGACGTGTATGTCTTTTAATAATTTGTAAACTTTGCTTACACTATTTGAGGGCTTAAAAAACCAGCATATTCGTCTTCGAGAGCTTGAGGATGGTCCCAATGATAGAGGGTTATCGAAGGTTGAATGCCTGCATATTCATCAGACCATATAATATAAGGTACTCTATAGTTAATCTTCATTAGATAGGTTTGATTAGTCAGCTCACCGTTAGCAATAAGCTCATCGATGAGAGCCTTGTAGAACTGTACACCTTCTTTGTTAACTCCATCCTTTACCTTTCCACCTTCAAAGTAAATACCAAATATCTATTAATTCATTAATTGTAGGTATATATATATAATAGAAACGTACGGTTACAAATTCACTTACTGGGTATTAATCTAGCCCACGAAATCGAGAACCTGAAAGCGTCCATATTTAGGTCTTTCATCAACTTGATGTCATCCTGGTTTATATCATTTTTGTTCATTTAAATAATTAGGAAAATAGAATAATGGATCCAAAATAACACATACAAAGAAATTTTTATCGACCGTGAAATAACAAAGAAATAATATCGTTAGGCAATTGGCATCCAAGATCGTTTTTACCTTATAACGATGGTAAAAGTCGACCGCTACATCTCCATTCTGCCTATTGGTTCTTTCTGCATTTTGGAAATTTTACAAAGCATTACAAAACTATGAGTCACTATGTATACATGTATATAAATTTAATTAATTTCTAGTACAATTTTAAAAAGTTGTAAGATATAAGAGACCTGGAAACGTGTGGCTAAAGTAATCCCATATACTTGGTGATTTTCCACCTTCACTTGTTGCACCTTCGTACTACAAAATAGACATACGGACCAGTTTAATTTATAAACACAATCGAAGCGGGAACAAAATATTATAGGAAACCCAATAAGTTACAAAAAGTATTACATTTTTCTAGTTCTTATTCAGGGTGACAACATAGACAAACAGTGATGAATAAAATCAACGACGTCATCTTAATTGCAAGGACTTTTTACAAGACGTACGGCTGAGTTATATCGCTTTTAAATTAATTTCTTGGAATATATAATTTATTCACATCTAAGGGAATAACACAGAGAAGTGCGTACGAATCTCCGATTTCGCATCATTTCTCAACATCACATAGCTATATTTAAGGCTATATATATAACGAACTGCATTATCAAACTCTAAGAGCAAAATCAAAGCTTTTGGAAAACTTCGACAGATTGTATATTTTTTTTTTTTTTTTTTTTTTGGTGATATATTATATCATCTGAAATTACCTGAAAAGCTGATGCAGCAGTTCCAAATACAAAATTATCAGGAAAACTACGACGGTCGAATACTCGAGATTCAGAAGAAAGAGAAGTAATCTTCTTCGACAGCCATGAGACTATCAAAAGGAGGATGAAAAAATGCACCTTCATATCTTTTTGTGTTTTGAATTTTTTTAAAATTGATGTATTTCTTCAAAGTGATATAAGCTGATATTTGTAGATGTTACAAACTAAGCGATTCTCTTCTCTTATATATAGAGCTTAGTCTCGTGACGTAGTCTACGTGGAAAGGTATATTCCAGCATGTATTACTATCATAAAAGTAACTTAATTAAGATTAACCAATGATTTACCTTTAATCTTCTTTATTAGGAAAATTGTGGTGATTAATAAGGAAGAGAAATTCAATTTTGGTTTCCTTTTTCTTTTACACTCAAATTCAACCGTATTCTTAGCTTCTGTTCATCTTCATATTTGAATGTGGTCGGGATCACTGCTTAGATTCAATTCTATATGAATATGTGTATTTATGCATGTACGTTTGTGTTTGGACAAGTGGAGACTGAATGTGGTCTTAATATTGACTATGTTCAGTGTGTCCCAGTGGAAAACTTGTATTGCATGTAAAAAGCTCTCTGGAAACACTTCACAACTTTCATGTTAATAAAGCTGACATTTCCTTTTACTGATACTCGTGGCTCCGTTTTTGTCGAGTTTCAAACCCTTTCTGTCGAGTTTGTTTTTAATTTTTTTTTTTTCACATGAAATTGGAGTTCTATATTACCAAAGGAAATTGGAGTATCAGTAATTATTGAAGTTTAAAACAACAATTTCATTGTTTATAGAGAGAAAACAAAAAAAGCAACCTTTCATTTTTTCGACTTGTTCAGAAACTTTTAATGCTTATCTTTTGAGTGAAACCTCCAATTCCGATTCCACAAAATGCAAATATTAAATTCCATGTGCAAAATTTTACATATAAAAGAATGTGAATGGTTGACAAAAAAAAAAAAAAAAAAAAGAAAAAGAAAAGTGAATTATCATACATTTAGTTATCAAGGTATTGTTCCTATTGTTTTATTGGTGGATAAACATGGTACCTTCATCGATGTTTGTTTTAATGTTTATTTGAACTGAAATTGGTAATCTAGATATAAAGAAATATTTAATTAATTCTTGACAGTTTTTTACATCTTAAGTTCTATGTCGAAGTCAAAATACATGATTAGATTGGATAGAACAACTAACCGTAAGCGGATGGAGAAACCAATTTTTTTTTAACCAGAAGTTAGATTTATTGTTTCTTTTGTTGTATAATATTTACGAAAATAAAATTTACTTCAATCATAAAATCAAATAAGAAATGTTAATTAAGTTAATATATGGACGCAAAGAAGAATTATTAAATATAATAATATATTCAACTTATATGTAAAAATCCTTGTATAAATCAGTGTCTCACATAAAAATCAACGTAATTAGCTTTAAAAAGAATCTTCCATATATATTATGGGCATTTTTATACTTGAATATGGATATAGCGATATATATCGTTACATATATATATATATATATATGGCTAATATTAGCATTTGGACTCCACTTTGGCTATACTGTATATATGTTTTTTTTTATAAAATACTGTACTGTATATATGTTGCATCCAGTATAGTTTTTGAATCTGGATATGGTCGCAATCATGTCTTCATTCATAAGTTTGTAGTGTGGCTAATGATCATTAGTTTGTAGTATAACATTTTTAACAAAAAAAAAAACTGAAAAGATTACAATATATATATATATATATTTTTATTTATTTAAGTTGGGCATTGTTAAAATTGGGAAAGTTTCGGCCACTAGGCTCAGCTCTCAACCTGATTTCGGTAATGATTCAAATAAGAAATTGTTCATCTCATGTCATGTGATATACCAAAAAAAAGAAAAAGCGTTCTCTGACGTGATCCTTTTTTTTTTCTAGTACTGGAAGCAGTTTTTAGTACTACATATGCGAAATGTAAAACCATTTTTTCATAGTCATAACTCGAACTTAGAGTTTACTTTTACCTAAAACATCAATTAAATTGATCGATTGAACTGCTGTTTCTGAAACACTCAGGATTTTTTTTCCTGCTAATAACACTCATAAATTGTGTATAATTTAATGTGTATTTGGATCATATTTAGACTATATTGTCGAATAGTCGCCTCTACTGATTTTTTGTTTTTGTTTTTGTTTGGTTTTGTTAAAAACTGATTTCTTGCTATTTGGAAAATCTTGATATGCATGCAAGAGAGAATAACTGAGACTCTATGCTTTTCTTAAGTTAAATGGCAGGGATGAATACTTTTTTCCTTTTTCTGTGTGATTATATTGGAACCATTAAGAAAACAGTATTAATATTTAGTGTGAAGAAATATTTAATTTTGATGCACAAAAACGATAATAGCACAACTGCACAAGTAACTAGACTATATATGTAAAGGCATGCAAATCTTGCAATAATTAGAAATAATTATTTTTTTTTATCAAAAATAATAATAATTAGAAATTAATGTAAAGTTTAAGACATAACGCTTAACTTCACTTATATTAAAATTGTTGCTAGAAAAAAAAAGAAAAAAAAAATTGATGCTAACATATCTTCTTGTTTTTTTCTTACGTCAAACAAACCATTCAGTTATACATATGTGACAACTATTATAAGTTACAACTATGATCCATTTTTCGGAAGATAGTTTGGTATCTACTACATGCAATCTTAATAAATTATCATACGCGAAGATATACAAAAGATGACGTCATGTTGGATATTCTTATACAATACTTTGTCATGAGAAACAAAAAATTTCTCCAAAATTTGCATTGAATAGTCTTTGAAAGAATAATTAGGATCGAGCGTATTTAATTGAGGAGAAAAAAATTCTTCATTCTACTTTGTAGTCTAGAAAAGTCAAATTTGATTTGTTGCTATCTATCTTGAAAATAAACTCCATGCTTATGCTTTTTTTTTTTTGGGCAAATATGGGCTTATGTTATCTAAATTTTAGTACTGTTATCATCCAAAAAATTTACTTGTTTTTGACGGATCTTTTTAAAGAACAGAATTCTATTTCCTTATTTAGTGATGAATAGTATACCATTTTAGTCATCGATATATACTACTCATCAAATTTGTATGTTTTTTTGTTTTGGTAAAGAATTTGTATGTTTTAATATTTTATAAAATAAAATGATTTTATTATATATGATCCACATGCTAATAATATACCCAAAAAAGAAGACATTTATCGAGAGGCTAATATTGTTTTTTTTTTTTTTTAAACGTCATAGGGATAATAGTCTCTTATATATTTATGGATTTACACATATATCCAATTTTATTTTATTTTTGATTTTAAAAAAATGGATATTCAATTTGAATACGCTGAATAGAATATTCGCACATCGAAGCGAACAATATAGCATTGCTGTCCAACTCACACATGCTCTAGTCACCAATGCAGGACCATCACAATTTAGTGTACTTGTGTTAAAGTAATCCAGTCGGGTAAGTCCAATGAATGACAATAAGTAAAACCATGGCTCATTATTTCCAAAGGAAAAAAAAGGATAACAAAACTCTCAGAGCAACGGAGGAATTAATATATAATGGGAATGATGCATCATATCTCATCAATTCTTTTTCTTTTCATTCAACCATTGTCTAAACCATTGAGCCGACTTTTTGGGATATCTCTTACATCCATCGTTGTAATCCACGTATACCAGCCCAAACCGAACTGTATATCCCATTGCCCATTCAAAATTGTCTAGCAATGACCACGCGAAAAATCCCTTCACATTAGCTCCAACCCTGAATTTGCAACACAATTAAATTGGTTATGTCGCACTGTCGCATATATTATTTTGTGTGTTTATGTTCTTAGAATTATATATTAAATGATGCTTACGAGATAGCGTCTTGAACCATTTCGAGATGTCGAGCGTAGTAATCAATCCTATCACCATCATTAAGGAATATTTTACCGGTACTAAATTCATCTCTCCCTACAAAAAATTAATATATAATTAGGAAAATCCATCTTCGGATCGAGAACTGAAACAGTTGTTAGAGTGTTGAATTTACCATTTTCGGTTATGTACATGATAGGATCCTTGAACTTGTATTTTGCATAGAGCACTAGATCACGAATTCCCTTAGGATATATCAAAAGCCAATCCGATGCAGCCTAAAAAATAAAAACCGCATATACAAAGTTTTTAGATTAACAACAACAAAAAAAATCGAATATATTCACAACTACTAGTATTAATATATAAAACTATGAAGCTAGAGACAAGCAAGTACCTTAGGACCGATGGGAACTCCTTTTCTATCACCTGATTCGAATACAAACACAGTTTCCAAACTCGTTCAAAATTTCAATTAGTTTAGTTTATAATGCTAAAAAAAGAAAGGATGATGATAAGAAAAAGGGACCTGTGATCCTGGCACAAGGATCAGAGAACATTGTAACGTCTTTGGTGGAGCAAGGTACATCCTTTGCATAAGTAGAAGAGTAATAATTGATGCCAATAAAATCATATGAACCCTTAAGCATCTTAGACTGTTCTGCGGTGAATGTAGGCAACCGACCGCCTTTTACATTGTTAACCATGTCAACCGGATATTTACCAGTCACAAGCGGCTCCATGAAGTAGTCAAATGTAAAGGCCATTGCTCGTGCCGCGGCTAACCGATCCTCGGCTGATTCTGTGTAAGGCAAATTCCAACCCGCGTTCAAAGCAATACCGACTTGACCTTTTTGAGACTTCTGTTAAACAAGATTTTGGGAGCATTATATGAATCAAAAATATACATAGTATCATCGATTCATAATATTGATTTTTTTTTCTTTTTTTCTGACCTTGTATTTTTCTCTGTAGACTTTCATTGCTGCTCCGTGAGCAAGGATGAGGTTGTGACCAACGATATAAGGTTCGGTGGCTCCATTTCCGGTGGTACAATTAGGGTTTGTGAATTTTGAGCATCTACCTGGAGCCATGGCACCTGCAACATATCCTTGTTGCACCACTGTTAATGGCTCATTCAATGTGATCCAATGCTTCACTCTATCTCCAAAACTCTTAAAGCAAATATCCGCATAATCGCGGAAATCGTTCCTGTTTCGTTACAAGAGCGAATTTGTTGGTTGATTTGATCGGTCATGGTTATTGTAATGGCAAACTTCAAAGATTTTGATATTACAAATGCTAAAAAATGAAAACAAAAAAATGGAGGACTTACACAATCTCTGCGCCACGGAATCCACCGTAAGCATCTTCAAGAGCTTGTGGTGTGTCCCAATGAAAAATTGTAACAAAAGGCTTAATTCCTGTGTACAGTAGTAACATAACATATACATTAGTGATTGCGTTGCGTTCATAACTAAAGCATACATTAGTGATTGCGTTGCGTTTATAACTAAAGCATATCTTAACCGTAGGATTTTTTGAAAAAGATGATTAGTCGCTATCACTTTCTTAAAATCATTAAGTCAGAAGATTCCCTTCAAAGTGTTATAACTAATTCAGTGGATAATATGTAATGTTTCCAAATCCATGCGGGAAATGAAACTAGTCATCGTTTTGGATCGCAGTACAATTTGGTTTTCTCGAGTTGGACCACACTAAATAATATTCTTATTATGACTTTTACAAATGTAAATTTAAGAAAATAAAGCATGATGATGAATGATGAAAGTCATAACAAGAGAATTAAAAAAAGAGAGTATATACTGTGTAACAAATATGCAATCCAATATTACCCACTCAGAAAATAATAATATGTATCATCAGTCATCACTATCTTTTTGATAACTAAGGTTAACCAAAATCAAAGATTGAAAATTCATTGTGTTTCTTTTTGAATTAAGCAAGAGAAATATAAAATATATTGACTAACGGAAAAAGAGTACTATATTTTCAAAAACTTAGAGCATAGAATGTAACGCCAATCTGACTACTTTTGGCAGTGTATTACTAATGTTGTCCCATGATGATTAATTACATTGCATCTGGTATTTAATCAATCAAAAATTTAAAGTGCTAGAAACAAACAAAATTCCAGTATAAAAAGTTTGAATTTGAAATCGTTGTTCGATCCTAGTTTTTCAATCCTTTTGTTTTTTTTTTTTTTTTGGTAAAAAGTTTTTCTAATCCTTTTTGTATCAGCCCCTAAAATCCTATATAAATAAAGTCATAATAATAGTAAAAAAACAGAGAGCGTTACATTAGCCTCGCTGTCATGTATTGTCGTTTTACCTTTGGACCGAAGCTCATTGATCAAGTTGTTGTAATAGTCAATACCCGCCTGGTTGATTCCTCCTTTTACATTCCCACCTATACAAGAAATAACTCATTAATATTGGCACTGTAAATTTATCAAATCTCATCTGAAGAGAAGAAGAGATAGCTTACGAGGTAATATTCTCGACCATGAGATTGAGAATCTGTAGGCATTGAATCCAATTTGATGTAACAACGCCACATCTTCCTGTTTTATATATATCGTAAATCAAAGAATGTGACTGATTTCGACGCCAGTGGCTATAAGATAATCAATTTTATTTTTTTCATATTTAATTTTTTTTTTTTTTAAAGCATAAATTACCTTGTAAAGATGGTAAGAGTTATCTGCAACAGACCCATTGCTACCATCCTTTATCTTCTCTGGTAAATTTAAAACAAGTATTAGTTCCAAATTATTAACTTTAATCTCATTAAAGATTCAAAACAGAGTAAATAAGCTTTTTTTGTTTTCAGGGATAATTCACAATTTGGTATATTTTTTTCCCAAATCTCATCAATTCATCATTCACACATCTGTACTAAATTCACGGATCTTGAATCTTATAATAAAAATAAAACCTGGGTATTTTTCAGAAAAGGTATCCCAAATACTTGGTCCTCTACCATCTTCATGAGCAGCTCCTTCAACCTGGGTTTTTGTTTTTTTTTTTTAATCAGTGATCAGATTTATTTTAAAAGACCCATAAATTTATAATCAGTGATTGGATTTATTTACAAAATAATAATAATAATATAATATTAATTAGAAGAAGCCATAAAAGAAAAATACCTGATAAGCAGAGGTTGCAGACCCAAAGATGAAATCTTCTGGAAAATCACTTCTTCTTAATTTAGGTGTTGAAGAGTTGTTCTTGGCAAGAGCAACAACACTAAATGCCAATACAATCAACACTAGTAAACACAGATATTTACCACTCATTCTTAATTTTGTCTTTTGTTTTCTTGTTCTTACAAAGTGAAGATTTATAAAGGGAAGAGAATTGTTTTTGCAACTTGGTATGTGAATCTATAAATAGAGCTATTTGAGAAAGAAAAAAAATGATCAGATAGAGAGAGAGAGAGAGAGAGAGAGAGAGAGAGTATGGTAAGTATTCTAATTTCTAGTTAATTCTGGATTACTAAACACAAAATTCAAATGACCTTATCTAATTATCTTTCTAAATAGGAAAAGAATAACAAAATATGAGTAAATTTTTAATTTTCTACTCTTGCATCGATTTTTTAAGAAACGGCGTCGATTGTCTAAATATTTATGTAAAGCTGAGTCATTTAATTTAAAAGAGAATATAGAGAAACGAGAGCATCTTCGCACGTCTTTTAGTTTTAGACAGACATTTACGGGATGTGCAAAGGAAACGTGAAGACGTGTGAAATTTTACACTAAAACGCTTTTGATAAAATCTTAACACGTTTTTTTTGTAACGGCTATTATTTCAAATTTTGATTAATTACTTTTTTTTTTTTCTCTGATTATCTTCCTTTAAACGTTGTTTCGAATAGTTATCATTAAATTGAGGGGCCAGAATAAAATAAAATATCATTTAAAAAGTTATTTTGTGAAATGTTATTTTCACAGGTTGGTGTAGTCTGGAACGCGTTGGGATTGTCGGTCAAAATAACAATATAATTATCAAACCTAACACGATATATAGATATATATATATCAATTAATTAAGACTCTCTGAAATCAATGTAACGAAACAAGTCAATATTTGGTTTGGGAGGATCTTTTTCCACGTTCATTTTATAATTTTTATGATCTTTCTAGGAAAGAAAATGAAGACATCAATTAGATATTCTAATTAATAATATGAAAATAAATGCTTTAAGTTTCTTTTTAAAATATCATCAAATTTTAATTACAAAAGTCGGAAAACTTATAAGACAGTCAAGGAAAATATTTCCTACAAGGATATACGAGTAATTAATTTACAGCAAGAAAAAAAATCAGTTTATGGATCGTTTAAAATTTTTAATGATCAAATTTGTGATTTTCTTTAATAATATAGCTTAACGCATTTGATGGGCCACAAAAGCGAACTCATCATCTGATTAGGCAATTTATAAGATCTAAGGCCGAAATGTTGACGGATGGATCTAATCTTATCCCGACTTGGGCTGCATGCATATAAAACACGCTCAAGAGCACATATCTGGGCCGGCTTAATATTTGAATGGGCTGCTTATTTGCTTAAGTGCTTAGATGTCGGGGGTTGCCATTAATTTAAGAGCAGCTTTTTTCTTTTCTTTTTTTTTGCCAGCAAAAGAAGAAACTATAAAGTTTCTTATTAATACCGTTAGTGTGATATAAAGGAACTTGTGAGAGTTAACCATTACAGAAAAATGCAAAAAGAAGCATTTTTTTTTTTTTGACAGCATGCAAAAAGAAGCATTTAAAAAAAAAAAAGCAACTCGATTTTACTTCCGGATAACTATATCCCGGTCGGTATTATTACTATAAGTATTGTTACTATAGTTTTTTCTACATGCCTTTCTGCTAAGTTCAATTTTTCGAAGCTTTTCTTTCACAAAAAAAAAAAAAATGACCTTAGAAAAACAGTTCAAGTGCTTTCGAGGATTCGGACATCCTAGGTATAATACAGGAAAGCGAACTTGAAGACGTTAAGAATCTCTTTCTCTTCTTGTAATCAACAGAATTGGTCAACTCTTCTTTCTCTGAATCTTCGATCTCTTCTTTCTTCAAAAACTCTTTGAACCACATTGCTGACATTTTTGGATAACGTTTTAGACCGTTGTTGTAGTCTACATAAAACAGTCCGTATCGAACTCCATAACCAGCGTTCCATTCGCAATTGTCAAGTAATGACCATGCATAGTATCCTTCTACTTCAACACCATCCTCCCTAAAGTATATATATATATATTCAAAATTAATTAATTATAAGAATTTTGGAAGGAAAACAAAAAAAATAGACTTAGGTTTCCATACATACATGTTTCTTGCTTCCCAAGAAACTATAAGAAAACTTACTTGATTGCTTGGTGGATGCTCTGGAGATGATTTTTGTGGTACTCTGTTCTCTGGAGATCCATTAAATTTGAGAGTTTTGCCTTCTTTTCAAAGTCTATATCGCAATGCCCTAAATCATTTTGATAAGAAATAAAAGTTGGGATTTTTCTAACTTTGACATTCAAAAAGGTTATAAAAGTTTGCGGAGTTAGAAATAAATATAGAGCAAATTAAGTTACCATTTTCGGTTATCATAAATTTAGGACTTCCGTATTTGTTTTTGGCGTGATTTAAAAACTTTCTTAACCCTTGTGGGTATAAAAAGTCCCACTCGGAACCACCTCTATGACCCAGTATTTGCCCTGCTTGGTTTTGTTCTGATTCATTTAAAAAAAAAAAAAAATGTAAGCCAAGAAACAAAAGAAAACTACATAATAAGAAATATCAAATTATGTGATTAAATTAAATTACTTACTTTTCCATTCGATGCGTGCGTCAGACCTCCAATTTGGAATGTTAGGATCAACGTCAACGACATTTTTAACGTAGAAGGCACTGTAATAATTCACTCCAACGAAGTCAAAAGATCCTTTTAACTTCTTAGATTGGGCTGCAGTAAACGACGGTAATCTTTTTCCGATCAATTTTTTCATAACTTCCGGATAATCTCCATAGACCGTTGGATCCATATGCCTTAGAAAAAAAAAATATCAATTTTTTTTAGTCACCATAATAATACAAATAATTCACATCCAAGTAAATAGAAATTTCATTGAGATCGACCACTCACCATCCAAACATAAATTCCATGGCACGCTCAACCGCTTCTTGATCATCAGAACAGTTCGAGTCGTAAGGTTCGAACCAGACCGGACAGTGCGCAATACCGATTTTCCCATCTTTACAGTACTGTAACACGAAATTTCATTGTATATCAATAAATTTAGTAACAATCATCAGTTCACTAATATCTCAATATATCTGAAAAAGACTTGTACGTGCATGTTTAAAAGAGTATAAAGAGATCAAATAATTTTTCATACCTTTGGGTTATTTCTGAAGACTTCAACAGCTTCCGCGTGAGCCAAGAGTAGATTGTGACTAACAGTGTAAACCTCAAGACCAGATTCACCAGCCAAAGCTGATTCGTTCATGTATTTAGAGGCACGACCTGGAGCTTTTCTTCCGGTATCGTAACCCCCAATACTATAAACCCACGGCTCATTTAGCGTCACCCAATACTTCACACGGTCACCAAATTCTTCAAAACATATGGTCGCAAAATCGCGGAAATCATCTCTACATGCATCAATAATAAATATGATCATTATTTGGTATATATATGTACAAAGTTGGATGTATATGATTATAAGATTAACATTAATTAAAGAAAGTGATTTACATAATAAAACCGATGTTTAATATTTACTTACGCAGCTTTTTCGCTTAGAAAGCCATTGTATTCATTTTCTAAGGCTTGTGGAGTATCCCAATGGAACAAAGTCGCGAGAGGTGTGATTCCTATACAGATATATAAAAACATACATATCTGTATTGACAATAATTCTGTATAGATTCGAATGTGTTGATATACACAAGATGGATTAGGTTTAAATACCGTTGGCTAGGAGTTCATCGATTAGATCGTTATAGAATCTAATTCCTTCTTTGTTCACACCTTTACTTTTCTTTCCATCTATTTTTGTATACAAACAACGTTTTAGAATCTACACATTGAGTTTGATGAAGAAACGTAATTAAATAAAAAGAGGTTTAGGTTACAGCTTACAAGGAAGAATCCGAGGCCATGAGATTGAAAATCTGAATGAATCCATATTGATATCCTTCATCCTTTGAATATCTTCCTTGTAATGGTGATAAAACTCCACCGCTTGGTCCGCATCAGAAAAACAATTCCTTTCTGCACATATAAATTAGTGTTATCTTAGTTTAACAGTAGTATGTATCAATATAAAAGATTAATAAAACAAATACATAAGATGCCTATATTAAATAAAATCGACTGATATATATAAACCTGGATGCTTGCGGACAAAAGTATCCCAAATACTTAGCCCTCGAGAGGCCTCGTTCACGGCTCCTTCGTATTGGTAAGCCGATGAGGCAGTCCCGAACAAGAAGCCACTAGGGAAATCGGATCTGCCAAACGAACTTTTAACCGAGTAGATCTTCTTTCCTCTGATATAAAATTAGAATCCATTAGAAATATATTAATTTTAACGTTCATTCAGAATTACATGCACGTAATTTTTTCTTCGCATTCTAATATTGGAATTTAATTAAGTTATTATTACTTACTGCATCATTTGGTTTTTGAAATTTATGAGATCATATGAAGGTAGAGATGTTTTTGTTTGTCTAGGAGGTAAACAGATAAATGAAATGGGAATTGGTTTGTGACTGAAACGATGGAATATAGTAAGGTTTATAAAGGCAAATGAAATCGTACAAAGGAACCAGGATAACAAAAATATTCAAACTATCTAATTTTAGTCAAACCTAGTTGCCTGCGTGACTACGTCTGTCTGTTGACTCGACTTGTTTTTTATTTGCTTCAAATTTATCTGGCATTTATAAATAAATAAAAAATATAGAGGAAAAAGAACAGAGTACGGGGGTTACCTTCGCCTTGTGATCATGATGAGCCAACTAAATTCTCCGATGCTGACTTTGAAAATTAATAAAAATAACAGTAGAAAATTCTTCACGAATACGATATACTGTCGGGGAGATTACGCTGCGACCAGTGTGGATCTTAGAATTGTGGATAAAACTGCGTCTTTTTTTTTCTATTCTTAAAACTATAAACTTTAACGCCTTGGTGTAATTTAAAAAAAATTCAAACATTAATTCCCAAAAGACGTTAATCACAACTGAAAAATTTACAGTAAAGTTTGAAAGTTTAAGAACAGAAAAATCACAGGATTTGCTATATTAATATGGATATCCATTTTTTTTGGGAATAATCGTTGATTTAATTTCATTATTTGCTCCAAAGAATTTTCAAATAATGAGTTGACACACTTAATAATGAATTTTCAAGGGTCATGTTTGCAAATAATTAGATTTAATTTCATTATTTGCTCCAAATAATTTTGCCCCATGTCAGTATGTCAACTCTTAGGTAGCAAGCAAGGGTCATGTTTGCAAATAATTAAGCTACTTATCTATCTGATTAACTAACCCTTAAAAGTCTGACAATATTTTGAATTTATGCACCTTAAATCTGCGTTATCTGGGGTAGATCTTTTTCATCTATAAATGCAAAAGTAGGCGATATCTTCTTTTTTTCTCCATAAATAAATCCCCGGCCTCGACCTTGTTTTGGTTCACTTTGTTGACTCTCTTTTTTTTTTTTTGGTAAGGCATAAGTTTTGAACATTTTTTCTTTTTCTATTTTATTAGATGTTTTGTTAGTTTTTATGCAAATTTTAATTTTTAATTAGTTGAATAAATTTTAAATAAAACATTAAATGACAAGTTTGTAAAGAAAAGTAGGTTTTTTAATATGTGTGTTTTTAACTAAAACATCTATCCATTTGGTACAGAGGAAATAATTAAATATAAAGTTTTCCAGTTTCCACTAACCGCCGAGGAAAACATATATGACCACTCGAGATTAATGTAGTCTAATCAGTTCTAGTAGTAACTTCAACTTCAAACAACTAAAGAAGACTGGAAAATCACAAGATCCATATATTATACAAATTAATTAATATTGTGTTATAATTTATATAACAACTCCAGAAAATTTAAACTGAATCGCTTAAATCTTCACCAAGAACTATCGAAAATTTCAAGAAAATTGTTTTTTTTTTTTTTTTTTTTAAGTTGACTTCGAATAACTCATACAATTTGATTGGACGGTAACTCTTTTTATAGTAATTCTTGTAGATTTTATACTGTTTAGAAAGAAACCTTCCACATTTCAACAGTATATGTAGATCGAAATAGAAGACACCGCGTAAATATGGAGTACGAGTGAGTTTATGCTAGTTTTTTTATACTAATTTTCTTGGTAATTGGATAAACATGCAGGGCTCGCTATATAAAATAACAACGAAACATTGAATAGGATCTATCAAAATTTAACTTTTGATGATAGTTTATACATTTGGTCAGCTATCTCACCTTTTTTTTTGGGGTGGGGGTGGGGGTCAGATATTTTACATTTGGTCAGCTATTTCACTCTTTCCAAGTTTGAATAAGAATTTTCTCCATACGTCCTATTTACTTGAACACATTGAAAGCAAAATCAACATACGTTTTGTTTATCATTATTTTATAAAAATTTCTAAATTCTAATGCTAGATTTTCACATGTAGAAATTATAGTGCATTGCTTATAATGATAATAATAATTAATGAAATGCAGTTGTTTAAAAAAAAAAAAAATAATAATAAAAAATATCACCTACAATAAAGCTGATAAGCCGGAAAACTGGTAAAAAAGGGACCAACCCAAAACATAAATCGGAATATTCACAGCTGGTGTATAATCATGCAGTTAAAAACTTATGCACCAGCTGTGAATAAAATAAAAATGAAAATAAATGATCTCACTGTTTCTGCTAGTAGGCTAGTAGCCATACAAAGCATTGGGCCTTAATATTAGTATTTTACTATTATGACAGTTCATCATATGATTTTTCTTATAAAACTTATGGGCTGGGTAAGGCTTTTTACACCGAATCTAGATTTGAGATTTATGTAATTATTTTTAATTTCAATTTAGGGGAAAAAAAAAAAGGGCTTAAAACGACGGTGTTTTGATTCCCTCGTAATATTGTGATAATTTAATGAGAATGAATCTACAAATACAAATCTTTTTTTTTTTTTTTTTTTTTTTTTTTTTTTTTTTCTGTTTTTAAAAATTATTTTCCATCTTTGTTCTTACTTTGGCAAATAATGAGCTATCGGCAAATCTGTAATCTAGGCTGAATCACTCCGAGTGGAGCTCAGATTTGTTGCCGGAGCAATCAATTGATCAGCCGTTTTTGTTTCTACAACTCTCTTAAGTAAAAAAAGCTCAACAAAAAATCGAGTCTTTTTCTAGTCAAATTGAAATCAACCTCGCAATTTGTGCTTTGTTCTTGATTCCACAAGTTCATCTCCAAGAATTAGCTTCTTGAGTAGTGATTAAAGATTCGTGATGGACTACGAATCGTTTGATAGCAGTGGTTAGTTCCGAAATTTATGTTGATTAGCTTGTTTGTTCTCTCGTCTTCTCTATCAGTCACTGAAATTAGGGTTTACAAATCGTTCTGGGTCAAAATACTGTTATACATTGTGTTCTTTAAGTGCTTTCTGGGTCCATGTACTGGTATACATTGTGTTCTTTAAGTGGATTCGTGTTAACTTTTCGTTTTCTTTTTTTTCAGATTTTTGATGTTTTTATGATGAAATTTAGCGTCTTGTTATTATCAAGGAATGTAGAAATTGAAGGTTTACTTCAATAAATTGTTGCCAATATCTGAAACTGAGATTGAATTTGATCTAAACATATCTTGTTTGATCTCAAGCTGAAACCTTTTGAATGTAATGTGTGGTGATAATGATTGATTACAAAGGTTTGATTGGATAAATGCAAAATCGATACTGTGGTGTTTTCAGGAACAGATGATGATCTGCCTCCATCGCATAGGGTTCCGCGAGCTGGAGGACGTGTGTCTGGTAATGGAAGACCTTCGAATCTCCCTCCATCTTATCCAAAGATGTATGATGATGTTGCTGCTGATATGGAAGCTCAAATTCACCAGATTGAGAAAGAAGCATACATCTCTGTTCTAAGAGCATTTAAAGCTCAAGCAGATGCTATTACATGGGTATTTAATGAATCTTGGTTTACTTTGATTTCTCTTCTTATGTTAGTTTCTGGTTAGGTAAAGTGACATCCCTTTTATGTATGCAACTTTTTCAGGAAAAAGAAAGTCTAATAACTGAACTTCGTAAAGAGTTGAGTTTATCAAATGAAGAGCATAGAGAGCTTCTAGGTCGTGTTAACGCAGATGATACGATACGAAGGATAAGGCAAGAACTAAGATCTGAGCATTTATTCTATTTAGTGAAAAGTTTCTTTCCTTTTTCTGTCAATAACATAACTATTTTGGGGTTATTAGGGAGTGGAGACAATCTGGAGGAATGCAACCAAGTATGCGCAATGCTCCTCAAGTGGTTCACGATACATTACCAAGCCCTTCTGTTTCAGCTTCTATTAAGAAGCACAAACCAAACCAGCCAATTCCTTCTCAACCATTCGCTAGTTCTTCACCTTCGTTTCATCCTTCAGCTGAACCCACTCACCCGTTTGCTTCATCAACGGCTAAAAGAGGATCTGTTCCAATTGTCAAAGGCAAAAAGCATAAACCAGTGAGTTAAACACTCAGAAAGTTAGAATCTTTTTAATCAGAAGTTTTTCTTTTACAAGTTGTTTCTGTTTTTAGGTTTTTCCTGGTTCGTCTTCCGCAAAACCTGCCCCATACCATCCTTCAGATCAACCTCCACGAGGGCAAGTCATGAACAGATTACCATCTGGTCCTACTAGTTCAAGTGAACCTACAAATGGAACAGATCCTGAATCTTTTATAGGAAGAAGAGTTAGAACAAAGTGGCCTGAAGACAATACATTTTACGAGGCTACCATCACAAAGTATAATCCAGTTGAGGTGTGTGGCTTTTTAAATTGGCATAAAGTTTCAGTACTTTAATGAAATAAGAAGTTTCTTTGAACATGTTTAAATATTCTTCTAATCTTTAATTTTAGGGTCGTCATGCTTTAGTTTATGACATTGGAACAGCTAATGAGACATGGGAATGGGTTAATCTCTCAGAGGTACTTACATTTTTGATCAGTAGTCTTCTGAAACTGTTCAGAAAAAGGTTCTAAAGTTTGGTCAACAATTGTTTGTTAGTTTATAACCAAGATCTCTAATTGTTTAACAGATATCTCCGGGGGATATAGAGTGGATAGGAGAGGATCCTGGGATTGGTAATCGATATGGTTATAACGGACAAGGTCAAGGACTGAATAGAGCTACGGGACCCAACAGTGTTCCACAACGAGGAAGTGGTTTGGCGAAGAACACTATCAGAAAAGATTTCAGAACATCACAGAATGGAACTGGGAAAAAGAAACATGTCGATATAAGGATCCGTCAAACAAATGTCCTAATCAGAGAGGTTGGTATTAATTGATTACAAGGCAAGTTTAAAGCGCGGGAATTACGGTTATTTCTCAAATGTTGATTGTTTTTTTGATAGGTGGAGAGAGTTCTTGCTTCACACAATCCAAACCCTCAAGAAGTTGAAAGGGCTAAGAGAATCTTGGAGGTTTGATCGCTACAAGAACAAAGATCCTTTCTCCAATAATTTTGTGTTTATATACAGACAAAAGTCTCAAATGATCTATTGTTACCTTTGATCTAGGAGCAAGAGCATGCACTTGTGGGTGCTATCGCAAGGCTTGGAGAAATTTCCGATGGAGAAAACGGCAAGTTTTTAGTTTGATATATCAAGCTTTTAGCATCTTCACACCCTATATCCTCAGTGATATTCTTCCATTTGAGCAAATAAAGACGAAACGGTTATGATTTCAAATCAAAATACATTTACTGAAATTTTCCTTACTCTGTTCGTTTTGTACAGAAGGTGGTTTTCGTCGGTGAAGAAGAGAGCATTTGCTGAGATCGAAGGTCAGAGTCTCAACTTGTTTGATGTTTTTCTTTTTGGGTATCTGACTGTAATTTTTGCTGTCATTAGAGATTAGCTCTACCCGGATCTCTGTTTTGTTGGATATATGTTCATTAGAATGGTTTCGGTATCATGTTGTTGTAGCACTAGCTTTATGTAGAAACTCAAATGGTGGAAATGAGCAATATATAAGAAACAAAGAAGGAATGAATATCACTGATGTCAACAAGCCAAATACACTTTCCCTAATCCATAACTATGAGAATATGACTTCTAATGTTAGAATTAAGATTAAATACTCCAAAGCATGTTCTATGGATATACAATACAATAAGCTCTCACCAAAAGCCACCAAAGGGGTGAAATATGTTTTCAGTTGTCATCTTCTGATTCTTTTCTTTGGCTGTTTGTTGTCCTTCCCCGTGCTTCTGGTATCCCTACCCCGTTTTCCTGAGGCAGATGCGGTTGCAGTTGCTCCAGCCTCTGTGGTTTTCTTCTGTGGTCTCCCGGGAGCTCTTTTCACTGGAGTATTCTCTACTTGGGCCTTCTTTTTACCAACACTGCTGCTACTTCTAAGTTCTCTTGGTTTTGTTTTACTCTCTTTCTTACCACTTCCACCGCTCTCTTTCTGATCTTTAGCTTCTTTCTGCGGAGAGTTTTTCGTTAATCTCTTCAAGAAATCAGCCACACTCTTCTTCTTATCTGATGAAACCGTCTTCTTCTCCTTTTTACCTGTCTCTTGCTTACTAGTAATATCAATAGACGAATTTGTTTTGGACTCCGTCTGTTTCTGTTTGTTCTTGCCTTTACCCATCTTAGTATTATTACTAGTAACAGCAGTAGTAGCAACCACTTTGTTGGCCCTTCTTGAGCTTCTTACACCAGTCACAATGTTCTCTTTCTCCTCTGACAATGTCTCCTCTTTATGGCTAAAGCTTGACGACGAAGGAGAAGCCTTAGCGGAAACAGTACTCCTCTTCTTACAAACAACAAGAGGAGCCGAAGATTTCTGTCTAGAAAGAGACGACTCTGATGTTTCAGCATCCGTTTTGATACTATGCATAGCCGATGCTTGCCGGTTTATTAACCTGGGACCAGATTTTCCGGTTTCTTTCCTCATTTCTTCAGAAACAACTGCTCTTAGTTCATGAGCAGCCATTGATTCTGAGGAAGATGATGGAAAGAAGAGAATGGCGTTTGTGAAGAGAAGCTGTAGATCTCTGTAAAAAGAGAGGCTTGAAGAATCATAAGAACCTTGCTTCAACTTTCTCTGTATTGTCGCAATGTCCAAATGTTGCTTAACCAAGCTCTTGTAATCCTTAGTCTCCTGCGTTTTGATGGACTTATAAACGTTAGTTACAAATATAGACCCAACCCAACTAAAGAGCCCAGAATATAAAAAGTTTATCGGTAAGACACGACAAAGCCATGCTACACCAAGACTCTGCCACGTGTCTTAGATTGAGTGACCATAACGACAACAATGACCACGAAAGAAGTGGGTTGGTTAAATTAATTATTTTTTCCCTCTGCACAGTGCACCCTCTCCATATTTAAACATTCCCATAAATTGTCCAATAAAAATTCAAAAATGGACGTAAAATTAAGATTTCAAAAATGCAGAGATTCCATATAGAGTACGGAATATCTCTTCAAAATATATAAGATTCTAAAATATAGATGACCAGAACTTTGTAAGAAAATTTCCCTTTTATGTTTCCTAATACTATGAATTTTTATTTATAATTCCGGCAATAAGGAAATGGGAATTAACGTAATAATGAATTAATTTAAGATTAAGATATAGTAAAAAAGAAGAAAATAAGGAAAAAGAAGATTTATGCATACCTGGCTCCGAAGCCGGCGTTCGAACAAAGATCCACGGGGATGGGACCGAATCAGATCAAGAAGACCTATCAACGGCTGAGATTTACTCGTCGCCGATCTGATCTCGCCGGAACCTCCGCGATTATTCTCGCTGCCTCTATGTTTCCGTCGTTCCCCTTTCCACTTCCTTTCCGACGTCCCTGACTCGTTTAACTCGCCTGAGTGACTCGTTTCCGATTCTCTACTAACCGATCCATCTTCTTCCGCCGCCGTATCATTATTAACAGGATCGGGATCCGGATTATTATCACCAGAGTCATCTCGAGTCTGACTCGGTTCATCTCCGCCAACTCTGGCGGTTTCTGTCGAGTTCGACTCGTTCATCGACCTATTTTCCCGGTCAGACTCTTCCGCCGCTGAAACCGCCTTTTCACGGTGTTCGGATTCAAAACCATCGTTCTCCGATCTCTCTATTTCCCTCTCATCTTCCAGATCTGGTTTCAATCCTCCGACTACTACGTTTCCTTCTCGTTCCTCCTCTAATTTCTTAACCTTCAACTGAAGCGATCTAAATCAAATCAAAATCAAACAAATAAATTCAGAACGGAAAAATTAAAAAATCTCAGATCGACGGAGAGAAACAGAGATTATCTTTCCGTACAGTATGGACACATCATAGCGTTCAACTTCACGGCGGAGCTCCGCCACACGAAGGCTACGTAACTGTTCAAGCCAAGGAATATTACCAACACTTTCTTCCTCCGCCGTATCGGTCTTTTCTCCTCCGGCGGAAGATTCTTGAAACCGAAGCTTGAGATCTCGGTACTTCTTCATACAGTTGTTAGCGGTAGCGAAGAGGTGGGAGATAGAGCTCCGGGATCGAACCTCCGCAGCAACGGAATCCCAATCAGCTAATCCGTGTCGTTTAACGGCGCATGCTAACAAGAGCTCCTCCCACGTGCCCCATGCTTGGGGATTGTTAGTGTCGTCGTTGTTACCATTATCGACGTCATCGTCTTCTTCTACAAGATGATTGTTATTGTTGTACTTGTAATCATTATAGTCGTTGTGGACGTTCATGCTCTTATATGATCCTGCTTCATCTTCCTTCCTCATCTTCTCCATAATACTCTTCTCTCTCTCTCTCTCAAACAAAAACGCTCGCAGTTTTAGGGATTTTTATTCTTTTATTATTTTTTTTTTATTTTTTTTGTATTGTTGCTTTCTTGTCTAACTCGTTCGCTTATTGTTTCGTGCTTTTTTTTTTGTTTCTCTCATCGTATTTAAATACTCTGTGTGTGTGTGTCTGTGGGGGTGTTTTGGTGTGTTTTTTTTTTTTGTTTGTTTGGTAATTTATGATTTCGTTCTTAAGATAGTGTATTTAATTTAATTCAATTCAAACCAAGATATCTAGAGTTTTAATTTGTTTCCTTTTTTCAGATAGGGTATTTAATTCAATTCAAACCAAGATAATACAGAGTTTTAATTTGTTTCCTATATCCAAGTAGTGAGATCTGACTAACTTTTGCCAATTCAAGTGTAACCAAATAATTAAAAAAAGAAGAAAAAAAAACCGAAAAAGTGGATTAAGTGTAACCCTAGTTTAAACCGCTGCTTTTTTATCCTTTGACCCTTTCCCTTTTTCAACCATTAGGGCAATTAGAACTGTTTTAGTTAAATTGTAAAAGTTAAACCAATTAGCCATTTTACAAAACTGCCCTCCTTAGGTTTCTAGATATAGAATTGCCATATTCCTGTCATGTTGTTGTTGAAAGTTTGGTTGGACCAAGTTTATGAACCATGCTATTGTATTTTTGTTTCAATCCGGATATACCCAATTAATTTCATCTAAAAAACTGAATATATTTTATCATCGTTAACATAGTTTGTTTAAAAAGTATTCACCTTCGAACTAAATTTTAAACTCTTTCGGAAATCAAGAGTATATTCGATTTAAACCTAAACCGATACATACGATTAGATTTTAAATTGGATTTAACTCGGATTGATCACAGTTGACCAAGATTTGGAATGTAGAAGAACCATGGGCCTCAACATATAGGCCTTCAATACCCGATCCGGCCCATGTTTTCACACTATATAGGCATCAAACTTATATTACAACGCTTGTTTTGACAAAAATAAAATAAAATATATATATATATATCCAGAGTGTCCAAGAATCATGTGTTCTTAACCATTTAGGCATTTACAGAAATACCAAACATGTAATTATCTTAAATGTAAATACACTAACCGTATTTTTAAGAGACATTTCTGGATAATGTCACGATTAGGGTGAGAAAAATCAGCATTTTTTCCATTGTCCATTTGAGATCCTTTCAAACACACGTGGTTGTCTCTTTGGGAAGGTTTTGCTCCATTCTGGATATTTTAATAAATAGTCCCAAATCCTGAAACACGCAACAAAAAAAAAAAAAAAAAAAAAAAGAAAGAAAGAAAGAAAGAGAATGTGACTCATCTTTGCGCGCGAATCAACTATGTTTATGTTTGTGTAATAGATAATGATCCAATGGAAGTAAGAAAATGACTAACCTTCTTGAATTGTCTACGAAGTCTGGACCTTCAGCAGAAGGTGAGGTAGAACAATTAGTGAGGATTTCTTCATCAGTAAGCTGATTAACTTCCCAAACATATTCAATCACGCGCATTGTCCTGTATTACAAACAAAAACACTATTTATGAAATTGCAATGTAGAGTAGATAAGAGTAATTACTTTAAATCTGGTGAGGGAAAAGCAGCAGAAGAAGTGTTTGATTTTTACCAGCGGCATGGCGCGATAATGAATTTATCAGTTTTTGTGTCATATGTGTCAAGTAACTTTCCCTTCCAGCTAAAATCTTGAAATGATGCTGAAACTCGAATCCTCCGAACAACCTCATCTGGACATCTAGAAGTTCTGTTGAAACTGGCAGGGAAAATTGCACCGGTGGAAGTATTCACCTGATCAAAAAGGTTTCAACAAGACAGGGTAAAAATCACCTACGAGGATCATATAAGCAAATCCTACATTCTAGTTAAAGACCTTTAGTTCTATCTCAATCCCTAAGGAGGCAAAGACAATATTTCACAATGAAAACCAATTAGAGAAAGTGTGATTTTTAACATGTCACCTACGAGGTCATTATAGATGAGTGTCAACTTCCACTACAGCTTAACATCCTAAGAAAACAAAAGAAAAGAGCATATGGTGGAAACAGCAGAGAAAGTAGACTAACCAGACATCCATTAAAAATGGGGCATGTGTTCGCTTGTGCATCCAACTTGGTATTGTGCCCAAGAATAAAGAGAGTTTTAATGTGAAAGTGTTCTCTTCTCTTCTGCAAAGTTTCTACTAATTTGCAACACAAAGGAAATGAGTAACCCTCTGGTTTAGCATTGTTACCACCATCAGCATTCTGCATATAAACGGTCAATACATTCAGCTTAACATTATTCTATAGCTGAGTACTCACTAGACTGAGAAATATACAAAATCCAGGTACCACACTTTTAAGTTGACATCTTCATAACCACCAACCATATGTACCTGCATACAAAGCCGTGGAGATATTCAAAATCACTCAAAACAAAATAATACTGAATGACTAACATAAGCTCTTCTAAAGGAGAAAGATAATACATCTAACTCTGCATCTATGTCATCCTCTAAAACCAATGATAACATCTGGCTTATCCCCAAATCCACAATTTTCGGTGAATCCATATGAGCAAGAGAGGTCCTGCAATTTGAGATGATCATATATCTCAGATTAAAGGTGATTGCACATTATAACCTTTTATGGAATACATAAGATTAGTCCTTACATTCCAGATTTTCTGTTGCGTATAACAAGGCCTACACAAGTTGTTGCTTCATCGGTGCCAACAAACTAAGGATTCTCATCCAATAAACAAATAGAACAAAATCATTAGAGAACCAAGAACACTAAAAGTGAATTGAGAAACTCATTTATAATGGCGACTACAACATACATCAACAAGTGCTGGATTCACAATAGCATATTCTCTTTGGAATATGTAAACATATCTGTCTTTTGTTGAAGACTCTGAATCACTTTCTCCGATAGAAACATTCCGTTCCTCAAGGTTCTTAAAAGAATCAGAAGCTGAGATTATCACAGGATGACTCATTACATCAAGAAGCAAGCTACTTCCCTGCTCACCAAACGATGCATAGGTTGTTAGCTCAAAAATTACTTTTGGAACACAAATTCTATATTTTCAAATTCACCAAAAATCAATTCCAGGTTCAAAAACTAATCTAGAAAAGTAAAAGCAGACAATATCTAGAACCATATTACCAACATACAAGCAAATCCTAGTTAAACCACTAAGTAGAGATTCGTGAGAGACGAATAAATCTACCTGTGATGAAGAAGACACGGAATTTGAGCTATTCTGATCTTGAAATGGCACTCCATCAACGTAAATCATTATCGCCGGCGAGAGAGTTCAACGGCGGCGACGACAAGAGAGAAGCAATCGCCGATGACTTTTAACGAGAATACTAAAGCGTTGAAATTTTCCTACACAAGTCGCGGTACTTATACCCAAAGTTTATAACTACTTGCCGTTTTAAGTTTCTGGGGTATAACAGCGTGACGTTTCAATTTTGCAGCTAATCATAAGACGACAACTCTTCTCTACGGACTTAATGGTAAATTGCGAATCTACCCTTAATGTTTTCTCCTTCTTATAATTGACCCCATAACTTTGTCAAACACAAGCTTGAATGATTTGGAATAAAACGATTTTGATCTGCATCTTCAATTTTTGAACTTGAAGCCAAATAGTTCAATACATAAAGTTAAATTATTTTCCCAAAAATAATAAAACTATGATATCCAAAGTTAAAAAGACTAGCAGAAATTACAAATACACAGAATGTACATACATACATTCAGCCATATGCAGACAAGACAAGAGTCAAATGAGGTTTTTGTAATGATGGAGATTCAGCAATAGTCGAAAATCAGACGGTGTTTCATTATTCCGGCGACGGTTTTACAGTTACCTCAGCCTCCTTCTAGACCTGGTCTGAGGTCCACTGTTAACATCTTCTGTTCTTCTCCTAGACGATGAAGCAGATGTAACCGAAGTAACCACTTCAGTAGGATTTACAGTTTGGCTTCTCGTCGCAATGGGAAGGCTCGGGACGGCAAACTCTCTAGGTGATGGTGAAGCTGTAGCACCGAGCGTGAACGAAATCGTCTGAGAAGAAATGTAATTTCGGTTTCTCGGATAAGAGGCTCGTACAGCTGGTGAAGGTCTTCGACGGTTTCTTCTTAAACTAGTTGTGTCAACATAACTATCAACATCAAAAGCATCATCATCAAAGCGCGGTATTACCGAGGTATCAACTACAAGACCTGGGAAAGAAGTAAATGGTGGCATATGAGGAGGCAATAACCTCAAAGGTCCAAAAGGCGGATGATGATGATGATGATGTTGTTGTTGTTGCCCACCATTGTCTCCTCCATTGTTTATTATGTTTGTCAAACCAAACTCATCCCCTTGAGCTAATGCTTGTAGTCCTATGGAATCAATAGTTCTTCTAATATGTTCGAGTGTTTCGTGCCCAGGGATGAAAGGAATAGATCGGTTTATGATCTTTTGACGAACACTTTCCACTCTTTTAGCATTAGGCCTTGGAGGTAGACGAATAGCACAGTCTTCAAACTTGGGTTTAGTACCATCATTATCATCTCCATTACCATATATCGGAATCACCTCAGTGTCAGTCACTTCCCCATCGCAAACCGGACATTCTTTAATGTTTAGGTAAATCAGAGGCAACTGATAGAAGCAACCCCAGCAGAACAAATGACCACAGCAAGTCAAAATCGGATTCTCGGCTTTCTCTAAGCATATGTTGCAATCAAAGTATCCACCAGGAACAAGACTTGTTTTCTCCATGTTCAATGCCTTTGATATCAAATAAGTCTTGTTTTCGCCGTTTTCGACCAGTCTCTCTCTCGAACGCTCATGTATAACTCCTGCAGTTGAATCTCTATGTTCTTCAGGCAGCACCAAACTCGGTCTTGTTGTTGTTGTTGTTTCTCGTTCCCTGATTCTTGAAACTATTGCTTCCAGATGTCTTATGCGTTCTTCAATCCGCTCATGAGCAGTTTCAAGCTCATTTAACCATGGAGAAAGCTCAGTAATCAAACCAGTCGGAGACTCAGAAGCAGAAGATGGCTCTTGATTCAAATCAAGATCCATTGTCTCCCCTTGAACACTATTCGACATAAGAGCCTCAAAAACACCAAAATTTACAAACAAAAGTTTTTGCCTTTTTGCACAAATCAACAAAACCCAGCAACGGTCGTTACGAAAATGAGTCAAAATCAATCTCTCTACATCTCCGATCCATAGATGAGAAGATCCCAACCGATTCTTCCAAAATCAAAGCTCAGCTTTTTCAATTGATAACACATACTGAAAACCACCGAATTGGAACTTCACCAAATTCCACAATTAAGCAACGCATGCATCTGTATTGAAACCAGCACAATCAAAAGGAATCAACTTTGAACTAATTTCTCTATAATTCAACAATATGATTTCACAAAAACAGATAATTGACCGCAAGATCGAAGAAAACAGAGACATACATGAAGTTTGAAGAGAAAGAAGAGACCTTTGGAGAAAGATAGAGATCAGAACAAGCGACGGATGACGTAGATTTTAAGGGCGGTGGTGGCCATGATGATCGGTGGCGAGAGAGATAGACACCGATAAATAAATAGAGAGGTAAACAAGTAGGTCTGGACACATTTTAAACCAAAAGCTAATCTCTTAGGACATGATTGTCTTTAAAATATTTTTTAAGGTTTGCGGTTGCATTAGTTAAAATGTTGGATTTATATTGTAAGAAATTTTTTAAAGGTTTGCTGCCCTGATATTTATTTTAAAATAAATAAAACGGAAACATAGTAATAAAATAATATTTTCTTGTTACGCACCTGCCTAAAAAACATTATAATATCTTTGTATTCATTTGAATTATATAGGATAAATTAACATGTAAATGATATAAACGCAAACGCAGAAACGAATCAAAAACCTATACCATCACTAATTTAGTAGTATCATCGATTTTTTTGCATCTTTGACTAATCAAGTTAATAACATAATCACTTTTCATATCTTTGATGAATCATTCATAACACATTTTGTTGGTCTATTATTTAAAGTCAATGCGATTCCTCCATATAAAAAAAATACTATATATTTTAATTATTTTACCAAAACTAATTCAGTAAAGGTAAAAAATTTAAACATAATATAGAAATTAATTATTTCGCATAACGAAAATTATGTGTTAAAACTTTAAAGGTTTTTCATAATTAATAAACGTTTTTCGGGATTTTGGTTTGTATAAGTATAATAACCGAAGATAAGCAAACTAACCAAATCGAAATTCCAAAAAATCGGTTTGGTACTAAATTCAAATAAAATTAGGTTCGAAATCGGTTAAACTTAAAACAAAGACAAACGAAAACTTTGACATCTCATCCGAATCCGAATATAAGCAAATCATGGCCAAAACTTACCAATTGAAGTCATCACCGGTTTGGATATGCCATCAGATCTAGATCGACGGTGCGTTGCCACCTTAGATCCATTCAGACAAGTGTATATAAACCACATTCATTGAATTTGTGTATAAATTGTTTTTCTAACACTTCTTCATTGCTTCTTTTTACCATGGTTTCATCAATTTTTTTCATTGAAAATATAACTGAAACCAATTTCAACAGAGCACATGACCTGCTAATTCCATTATAAAATTACTGTCCCCGACCATATGGATAAAGGTAACAGAAGGAACGATTAAACCAGTTTTTTTTATAATTATTTAATAACCACACAAAACATGAAGTAGCTGTATTTTACTAGAACACAAACACACACACACACACAAAAAAAAATATTCAACCAAAAGATAGATCTGCATATATACTCAGAAATCTTTAGGATAAGAAACCAAGTCCGGAGAATAACGTAGAGAGCAAAGAAGGGTCAAATCCAGCAAACACCGACGGGTCAACTGATGAGAAAACCGACGGATCAAACCCGAGAAAACCGGAAGACAAAGATGATCCGGATCCATCAACTGGTACACCACCGCCCATTCCCAATGGTCCGAGCAATTCATGAAGCTGAGAGACTTGGCTTGGGTTTTGCGGCGTATTGGTCGCAAGATTATTAATCATCTCATTAATCATCGGTCTAATTTTAGAACTCGTCGGCACCGCAAAAGGAAACGTATTATTAATAACCGGACTAGGAACATTAATAAACGGTGTCGTACCAATAAATTGCGGTTGCATTCGGTTAAGACCATTTGGGACCAAATTTGTTGGACCAGCTAATTTTCTTCTAGCACACAACAAATGAGCATCGAAACCACCACAGTCTCTGCAGCTATAGAGCCACGAGTTAGCCCCGAGACCACAGCACACGCTACAGCGGAAGCTAGATGCCGCAGCGAAATCTAAGCCTGGTGGCACGGAAAACGTTAGAGAAAGCTGGTGGTGAGGGTGAGATTGGCTGGTGACTCGAGAAGGCATGTTGGCACAAACCGTGTGAAGATCTATTCCACAATCTCCGCAGTGGTAAGCGAATCCATCACCGTCTTTTCCGCAAGCGTCGCAGCGGAATAGCCCTTCTTGGTATTTGGGAGAAGGGACCAGAGAGAGGAGATGGTTTTTGTCGAAAGGGTGTCTGATTTTTTGAGGTAACTCGGAACATTTTAGGTGGATGTGGAAATTGCAGGGTTTGCATGTGTATGAAGGAAGATTTAGGAGTTTTAGCTTGCAAGCCACGCAACAAGAAGAAGAAGAAGATTGGTCTTGAGGATTTAGAGATGATTGGAACAATGGATGTGGGTGGCTGAAATGGCGGATTGAGTTCTCTGGTTTTGGCCTTCCCATTGGCACAACAGCATAAATCTCTTCTTAAGGGTTCAGAGAGATTTTGCAAGTCTTAAAATGCTATCTATATTTTGGTATGAAAATAATTCAATGGCTTGGATTTGCTTTGTTCGAAGACTTTGTATTGTGGTAGTCTTTTGTTACCGTGCGATGTGGATCCTACTCTTTGAGTCGAGGAATCTTTGGGCGACGACTTCGAAAGTCAATGGTTATATACTTATACTTATATTATTGTGATGATCAAGTCGTTACCAACTTTAATTATATATATCGGAATTAAGCTCAATAATTGACGAACTCTAGAGTTTTGTCACTACTTCCAAACATTCGCCCAAATTGGAGATTTTAAATCATATATCGAATGTCAACTGTCTTCTATATATTAAACTACAACTTGGTGAATAATCAAAATTAAACTGATAATTATCTAGTCGAAAATGGAAATCACAAGTCCTCTACATATTTTGCTATTTATCATAGTTTCTAAACGCTTATTCCACTTAAACATCCAAATCAAGACAAAATGGCTTCAAGAAAACCGGTTAATAGCCCATCCGTGAGGCACCCGGGTCACAACCATCCCCTTCGCGTCTTTAAAGCCCGAGATGAAGATGAGATCATCTGCTCTGGATGCGAGCTCGATCTAACTGGACAAGCTTTCAAGTGTACGAAGTCAGACTGCGATTACTTCTTGCACAAGTCATGTTTCGACCTACCTCGTGAAACCAATCACAAGTCTCACCCTGACCACCCTTTAACTCTACTTCATTCCCCACCATATGGTCAATCTTACACCTGTGACGCGTGCGGTGAATACGGATCTGGATTCACATACAACTGCTCTGAGTGTCAATATGATGTTCATGTGGGATGTGCGTTAATCCCTGAAACTGTGGAGCGCAAAGCTCACGAACACCCACTCACTCTTCTCTACAACACACCATGCAAAGGTCGCGAGGACGGTGCGATGTTCATATGTGATGTTTGTGAAGAAGATATGACGGAGAATCTTTGGGTTTATTACTGCAAAGAATGTGATTATGGGACGCATGTGCACTCTTGTGCGGTTTATGAAGATCATGAGCCAAAGAAAAAAGGAGGAGGAGAAGGAGAAACGAGCTCCATGGCTTCAAGGATGAAGTCGTTGATGAAGGCTCAAGATGAGATGGCGGCGTTGCAGCTCGAGGCACGTATTAGGAACGACACTAATAATGCTATACTCGACTTATGGGATGATGAACCAAAGCGGAGATACTATTGGTGATCAAATTTATAAATGCTCGATTTGATACAATGACAAAGCTTGTGTGATTGTTCTTGTTTTTGGAAAGTTCATTTTTTCGTGTGAGTTATTGTAAGCTTTTTCTGTTTCATGTGATTTTATCATCAATTGTTATAAGAAATAGTAGAATATGTAAATTATATATTGGCTTAATTACTTAACCATTTACATAGATAGGGTGATGATCTTGAAAATTATTGAGAGCTGAGAGGAGACTGTGGATGCATGGGAGACTTTATTTTGTGCAATGTATTTTCTAACGTGAGTTATCGATCCAACACTTTCGGTCGACGACTTTTTCCCAATGCTATAGAAAAGTCAACGATTATATTGTATGTCAAATTCTAATATACTTTGAATTATGGACAATGTGCCTATGGAACCCATGTGCATCATACGAATATCAAGATGCAAAAACAAGTTCTCTAGCGTATGAAAATTAAGAGGTTCAAATATGTCTCTATAAATGTTCCAAAAAGAAAAAAAAAAAAAAAAAAGACGACAACTATAATAATATGTCTATTTCAAACTTCTTTTTTCTTTGATATACGCAGTTGGTATGAAGAGAACGCAACAAATTTTAATAAAAATTAAATAAATCAATCAGCGACGCTAAAATAAATAAAAAATAAATAAAAGTCAGCCTTGTCAATAAACAGATCTGAAAATAAATCAAGGCCTTGGACTGACTTGTTGAAAGACTTCAGTTTTGTGGTTGTCATTTTGTCTACCTTGTGAATGTGGACAGTGAATCATACAATTTTAGTTGACGACTTGGAAAGTCAATGGCCAGGTCGTTTAAACAAGTCGGTCACTTGGATTATATTGAAATCTCAATTATTGATTAAGACTGTAGTGTTTTGTCACTATTTCCTAACGATAGCCCCAATTGGAAATTCCAAATCGCATATATCTAAAAGAAGTTCCGTGTCAAAAATTTGCAACTTTAATGTCGACCTTGTTCTTCTATATATTAAACTACAACTTGGTGAATAACCAAAACCAAACTCAGAGTTATTTAGCCGGAAACAAAAATCACAAGTCCTCTTCATAGATTTTTATTTATTCATTTTGGTTTCACTCTTCATAGTTTATTATATATATATATATATATATATATATATATATATAGTTCTCAAAACAATTTTTCCACTTTAATAACCTAATCCAGACAGTGAGACACAATGGCTTCAGAAAAACCAGTTAATCGCCCATCGGTGAGGCACCCGAGTCACAACCATCCACTGCGTATCTTTAAAGCCTGCCGTGAAGATGAGATCATCTGCTCCGGATGCGAGCTTGAGCTAACTGGACAAGCTTTCAAGTGTACGAAGTCAAATTGTGATTACTTCTTGCACAAGTCATGTTTTGACCTACCCCGTGAAATCAATCACAAGTCGCACCTTGACCACCCTTTAACCTTGCTTCATTCCTCACCATATGGTCAGCCTTATACGTGCGATGCTTGCGGTCAGTACGGATCTGGATTCACTTACAACTGTTCTAAATGTCAATACGATGTTCATGTCGGATGTGCGTTTATCCCTGAGACCGTGCAGCGTGAAGCTCACGAACACCTACTCACTCTGCGTTACAACACACCATGTAAAGGTCGTGATGATGGTGCGACGTTCATTTGTGACGTCTGTGAAGAGATTATGTCGGATAATCTTTGGGTTTACTATTGCCAAAAATGTGATTTTGGAGCACATGTGCATTCTTGTGCGGTTTATGAAGATCATCAGCGAAAGAAAAGAGGAGGAGAAGGAGAAACGAGTTCGGAAGCTTTAAGGATGCATGCGTTGATGGTAGCTCGAGATGAGCTGGCCGCAATGCGTATAAGGAATAAAATAAAAAATTCTGTAATCGAATTTGGGCCTCAACCAAAATATAAATGGGTTTACGACTGAAAAATATCATTTTTGATACGATGATAATGCCAAAGCTTGTGATTGTTCTTTCTTTTGGGAAGTTGGTTTTTTTCTTTCGTGTGGGTTATTGTAAGTTTTTTTTTGGCATGTAACTTTATCTTTTATCATTATGCAAAATACAAGAAAATTAGATTGATTATATATTGGCTTAATATTTACATATATGAAGAAGGGTGATGATCCTAATATTATTGAGAGGGGAGAGGAACAATACGTACATGTGGATGTTTGAAAGATTTTGTTTAACAATGTGAGTGCTATCGAAAAGTAAATGGTTAGATTATTTGATCAAATTATGACCACGCATATGCTAGTTGATGGTAATTTGAGTATTTTATCTGTTTAAGATAACTTATATGAGGTAGATGGACATGTAAAATTTTTTCCCTGAAGTCATAGTCTCTTAGATTCAGATGACTTGAAGATGATATATGCATTAGAGACCCACCGTAGTTAATTGACCTCACATCCTTCACTATGTCTCAAGTCAATTCTTTGTATACATTTCCAGCTTGATAAATCAAAATTTTGTGATATTTAATTACAAATTATAATTTATAAGTACAATACAATAAAAAAAAAAACTAGATGGCGTGATAGATGGGGATCAAGAAGAAAGTTCCACCTTTTGACTTTAATCCTAAATGAGAATAAATTTTGTATACATCGTATCATCATCATATAATTAAGCGCGTATACTGACATTATTGTTCCTAATATAAAAGCTACAACTTGAGAAATAGTCAAACCAAAACACATCACTGTTCCACCCTATAGAAGACTCGTTATCACAAGTCGTCTTACTATTAATTTCCCTATCCCTCTATAAATACTTTCAAATCCTTTAGCTTAATAAGAATCAAAAACATCATATACACACAACAACAAAAAAAGAAGAAGAAGAGATTAGCTGTAATGGCTTCAAGAAAACCGTCGGTGAGACATCCGAGCCACAACCATCCATTGCGTGCTCACAAAACCCAAGTTGAAGAAGAGATCATCTGCTCTGGATGCGACCTAGACCTAATAGGTGCAGCTTTCAAATGCACAAAGTCAGAATGCGATTTCTTCTTACACAAGTCATGTTTCGAGCTTCCACGTGAGATTCGTCACAAGGCTCACCCGGATCATCCTCTGACCTTGCTTTATTCCCCACCGTACGAGTCAACTTACACATGCGACGCATGCGGTGAATATGGATCCGGATTCACTTACAACTGCTCTATATGCCAGTACGATGTTCATGTCGGATGTGTATCCATGCCCGAGTCCGTGGAGCGTGAAGGACACGCACATCCGCTCACATTGCTCAACCGTTCTCCTTACCAGAACGGTTTGATCTTTAAATGCGACGTTTGTCAAGAGACTGTACCGGATAATTTATGGTCGTACTACTGCAAGGAATGTGATTATGGCACGCATATACATTCTTGCACGGTAGAGGAAGAGGAGAAGGAGGAGGCAACAAGAGGAGGCGGAGGAAGCAGAAGAGGAAATGAAAACAATGGTGGGAATAAAGGAGGAAGAGGCTCAGCGGCTTCGGAGCTAGCTGCAATGTTAGAAGCTCAAAGGGAGATGGAGAAGATGCAGATTGAATTACATTTGGAGATGCAAAGAGCTAAGATTGCCAAGAAAGCTAGAAAGGCGTGTCTCAAGTTGATCTAAGAAAATATAAAAACTTGTTGAGCATGACATTCATCTCTTCCACATACATGCATCCGTTTCTTTCGAGCTCTCTTGAATTCTTGAAGCTTTGAAACTCGTTTATTTTCATCTCTCTGTGTTTTTTTTTGTTCTTGTTTAACATTGATTCGTTGCAAGGTTTCTCTTTGAAAATTTGTCAATGATCTAAATTAATTAAAGATTATAAAGTTTTTGTTTTAAACTTTATTTATTCTAGTCACTTACATCACCATCTAAAATTGTTTGGAAAGCTTTGAAAATTTGAAGTCAAAAATAAATTTAATATTTAAGAAAGTAGGATATTACAAAGGGTTGAGTAGGTTGTGGATAATCATATTCGTTGGAAGATGATAAGCATTGACCAGCACAAACTAACCACATTTCTATCTATATAGTCTAAAACGAATAACTCATTACATTTAACTAAATTATGGTCGTCGGTCGGCATAATTAAAAATGGGTATATTATTGTAATAGTTAAAACTCAAAAGCCAAAAAAAAAAAAAAAAAAAAAAAAAGGATAAAAAACCACATCATAGCTGACGCGTCCGTGATCCGTCGTTTGTGTAAAGTTACGGAATCATAATAAAACGAAGTGATTTGATATTTTGTGATTAATAAAAAAGATAAACAGAGACGATGGCGGAAGGGAAAGCCGACGAGCAGCTGTTTCAGCTTCTTTCGGGTCTTCTACAACAGGTTTTCGATTATGATTTTATTTTATTTTAATTTCGATCCCATTGATTGATTATGATCTGGGATTGATTATTCATCTTGGTTTTGGTTCATCTTCTCAGAGATTTTCTGTAATTCTTGATGTTAGTTGCATTTCACTCGGTCACAATTTCTGGGTAGTTTCTAGGTCTCCTCTCGGTGTTATATATATACTAAGAAACCAAATCAATAATGATCTAAGTCATAACAAATCCATGGACGAGTTTGTAAAACCAGATTGATTTTATTTTGAGATTCATGTTGTTACATTGTTGTTGTTTGGTCAGGTGGAATCATTGACGAATACAGAAGAGGTAGAATTACGATCTAAAATCGAAGCTCTTGGTTTAGAAGTCACCAAAGTTCCATCAAAATCTGCTCAACACCTCAATGAGGTGGAGATAGCTAAGGAATTGGATAAGTTATCAGCCAAGTTAGACGATGTCGATGAGATGATATCCTCAGCTATTGCTTCTGATCCACAGGTTCAGTCGCTTCTTAGCGGCACTGCCGATGTTTGGCTGCCGGTTATCACCGCCAACACCCAGGAGAGACTTAACTTCACAGCCTCTCTTCCTGATGATGATGATGACCTTCCTATTAAGGATACTACTACTACCAACAACACCACCTCTTAATACTCTCTGCAATTCCTATGTATTTTCTTTTGCTATACTCAGCTGCTATGTGATGGATGATCTCTTTTATGTGTACATCTATTGAAAAGTTTATGCAAATTGACTGAATACAAACTGTTTATTTATTATTTTGGAATGCAAAATTTTGCACCCTTTCAAGTCGTTTTTCTCAGGGAAGAACAAAAATCTCCGAAACAACAATTTCTACATGAACAATGTTTTCTTCTCTCAATAGAAGGTAAAAAGGCTATTCAGTGTGGAAGGGAATGACTCTTGTTTTTAACACCAGCGAGTGAGACTCAGCGACTCAGAGTGCTGTGGCTTATGCAGATGAAGCTGCTTTCTTACAGAAGGCATCAAGCCAGTCCATTGTAACACTCTTTGGTCTCTCTAGTGCTAGTCCAAGAGCTCGGTCCCATATTAGCTGAACCATACCACAAAGTTGAGCATATGAGTTCTGTATTAAAATAAATGGTGTAGCAACAAAGTGGTAATGTTTAAATATATATATACCTGGGAGCAGATGCCAAGACTCCTTGAAACACCAAAGAGCACGGTGTAGTACCTATCAAACGCACAATAATATATTTGAGTACTAGCTCTAATGCTCAATGATATACTTTGAACAAGATGTCTGCTTCTTACCTTGCTTCGGTTAGACCATAGTGGTTCAGCAACACTCCACTGTGAGCATCAACATTTGGCCACGGGTTCTTCACCTATAACAAAACCATCATAGGATTCACAAGCCTTGAATTTAGGTGATGTGGAGTTGTAGGTGGAATATTGAAGATTCTGTACTTTCTATGCAAGTCATTACATCAAACGATCACCCTGGTAAACGAGAAAAAGTATAGAAATACTACCTTTCCAAGCTCGGTGAGAACAGGAGGCACAACTTCGTAAAGCTTTGACACCTACGGAGTTGGAAGAATACGTTAGCCACTAGACAGTAGTAAAATTTTGAGAGCCCAATAGAAGAAATATAAAGAAAACAAATTACCAGCTGGAAAAGAGGGTCATCAGGTAAGTGTTTCAAGGCAAACTCTCTTTGGCATACATATCTTGGATCAGTTTTGCGCAGAACACCATGTCCATATCCAGGAACAACCTACAGACAAATCAAAGGCTCGTCAATAAATACTGACTATCCTTGTAACAGTATATCTACAAGGTAAAACTAAGAGAAGGAAAAAACAAATGAGTCAAAACAGGATCCAAAGCTCTTATGGCGGTATTAGTTACTGGGTATATGAGGACTCGTAACAGTATCACAGAATTAGTGAAATATTAGCCTCTTAAGACTAGCAGACAAGATGTTAACTCATTTTTGCATGCTTTATCTGGGTGAAACTTTCATCAGTCTTGTTCGTTGGCTTCAAAAATGGCATACAGATACAAGACTAGAAAGCAAAGAATGACAAGGTGAGGAATTTCGTGTTATTACCTTGCCACTGTTTAGTGTTTTCCAAACATATTCTTTCAACTGCTCTTTCGATATGTTTTCTCCACATTCCTCAACAACTGACTTGATCCAAAGCAAAACTTCCTGTTGCAAACAATAAAGAAGACTAAGAATTTGTTCCCTTCAACTTATGGTTTTAACAAGCTTCCTAGGTAATATATAACAGAGAAACTCATGAAGCTCTGATGTAGATTGAAGAGTTAACACTTATTCAATATTATAAAAAAGAGAATACCTGATTTGCTAAACCATGGAGTGGCCCAGCTAAACCATTTAATGCAGCTGCAAATGATAGATATGGATCTGAAAGTGCACTACCGACCTAAAAGCACAAGTATTATCAGATTATCAGCAAAAGATGAACCACTGTCCAGAAGGTCAATCCTTCACAGTTGACACAGGGAGAGACTGTAAGCAAACATACCAGGTGACCAGTGTGAGCACTAACATTTCCACCTTCATGATCACTATAACAAAACAAAATATCACCGAAAGGAATATGTTAAAAGTCTTGAAATCAACAAAAATATTACAAGGAAACTGAGCTTGTTTAAGGAGACATGCATGGCCGGAAAAATTATAACAGACCTGTGGATAGTGATGTAAAGCCTCATGAGCTCTTTCATCTTTTCATCATCAAATCCCAACATTTGGGAAAAATTTGCACCATAATCCAAAGATTTATCTGAGGGAATGGAATCACCATTCTTATACATCCTGCAATAATTGAGTGGAAAGGTAAATACAAGCAAAAACAAGGGATGACAAATTTTCCAATAAAGGGTATACTATTAATGCCGAAAATCCAGAAGATAGAAGAAACATGAGAAAGAGTACAAAAATATCTAGTCTTCACTAACCTCCTATAAACATATGCAGCTACAACAGGAACACGAGCAATCAGGTTGAGGCAGTCCTCATATGTTGGCTCCCAGAACCTGGACAAAAAGATATTTGTTATGATGTCAGCTAATATGAAACGCTATCAACAACTAACCAAAAAAAACCAAAAGCATACTTTGACTTGTGAATTCCATTCTCATATGCCTTTTGGAACTCACTTTGCACCTGGGTATCAAGCAAAGAAAATTATCATTCCGCTGAAAATTGTTTACTTATAGCAAAAGAAGAAGTTTTAACCCATATCACAACAATAACAAGCAAACCACACTACGAGTTTAGAGAACCACACCTGGAGTGCCATAACACCGCTAGCAAATTGAGTCATTGGATGTGCTGTGGAAGGCAGGGCATCGATAGCATTGTACACATAATCTGCATAGAATTTGGATACAAGTTAAGAATGAATAGAAGTGTAACAGGAAAACCTCAAATACATTTTATTTTATTAAGCAATTTCTTCTAGACATTGATATCGAAGAAATTTGGATGAGCCAATAAACAGACTGCTTTATTTTGCTACCAGCCAGAGCCAAAAGGTTAATATCCAAACCTGGCACAGCAGCACGGCTAGCCAAGTCTTTCGACAGTGCTTCAACTTGCTCTTCACTAGGTACCTATAAGCAAAAAGGGTATCATAAGATAATATAATGAGGGAAAGTAATCTTCAGGACATACCATGACCAACTAATAATAATGTAAAGAAAAGCCATACCTTTCCAGTTAAAAGAAGCCACAGAAGACCCTCGGGCAATGGTTCTCCTCCAGAGTGGGCAGCAGGTAATACTTTCTGGCACTCAGGAATTGACAATCCCCTAAAGCGTATACCCTGAAATAATGATAAGACATTTGCATCAATAGCCATGACGGAGGGACGAACATTGATATGTTCACTACCTAAGATATAACCAAGCAATTACAACTATATACAAAGAGCTATCAGTACCTCTTCCGGGTCAAGTAAAGAGGTTTCCCAAAGCAATCCAGTCATCCCTCTCATACCACCAATAACCTAAATTTCAAAGCGAATTACAATGAGTAATGCAAGGTAGGGCTCATAAAAACAAACCAAAAACATAAATCATCTTGTTTCTACCATATCGACGGTGATGTTTCCCAGTTGGACCTTCCCATGTTCTGACTTGAGTTTCTTCAAACGGTCCTGAAATTGAGAATCTTATGAGGAAAGAGGGAACTATAAAAGCAAAAGAGATCCACTGCAAGTAGCCTGCCTTAACTTAGAAACAAAATCAACCAACATAACCAGAATATACAAAGACAATGGAAAAAAATGTCAACATCACAAATTTTTCATTCCATGGAAACAGAGTCAAAGCTAACCTGCTGTTCCGGAATTAACTCTTGCAGCTGCGACTTCAAGTCCTGCATTGCCACCAATTAAACAAATTGAAACAAAGCAACAGGTCCAAAAGAAATATTATAACCGAAACAAACAAACAAAAAACATAGTCATTCTCTCAAGCAGAATTTCACTATGAATAAATCAAATATAGATAAAGTACATGATCACATCATGCAGCGACGCAGAAATATTGAAAAGAATGAGCTCATTACCAAGTCGATCGAGCTCTGCATCTGAATCCATCTAACCGAATTGCTGAGAGAAGTTTGTTGCCCCTGATTGTATAGATCCGATCACCGGACGATTAGTATCAATCAGATCAACCAAACGCTAAATTGTGATTAAAAATGGAAAAAAAAAACAACTCACGAGGCGAGACCTCAGCCTAGTTAAGGCCGATACGCTGCGGAAAAACACCATTCTCCAAAACTCAAAACCTGTGAGAAGAAAGTATCAACCAAAACAAATATAAGTCGTGGAATAAAGATCCGTGGAAACTCAACCAATCAACACTCTAAACAAAATAAAGATGAGGTTTATCGCGGAATCAATAATTCAATGAATCTAAAGATTCGATCAACAGCACCGGCGATTCCAGATTCCAGAAGAAAACAGTGGACTAGTATCTCCGGAAATTATGGAAGACCAAAACGAAATGGAGAAACGCTAAGAAGAAGCGAAGAAAATTACCAGAAAATCGGGAGCTAGACGGAGATCGAGAATAGAAAAAAGCGATTGTTGAAAAAAAAAACTATAGCTGCGTGTGATGTACAAAATGATGTATATAAACGGCGAACTTGTACTTTTGTATGTTTCTAGTATAGAGCTGGTGGGGGTGTTTACGAAAATTCCAATTTTGACCTCCCAAAACTTTGAGAAGCCAAACCGGAATAATAACTACGCCTAGAGCCAGAGGTCAGTTCTGGACCTTTTCGCCTTTTGGGAAACCAAACCGAATTATTTGGATCTCAATAACAATCTCGATGAACCGGCGCGGTTATTTTGGTTCGGATTGGATTTATGTGCATTATATTGTTCAAAATTATCATTTTACTTTTGGTTTTTAACAGTTGTCATATCTATATCTATATGAGCTTTCAAATAGCCGACACGTTTCCAAACCTAGAAAAGTCAGGTTTGAATTTGTCATTGTTAATGTTTTAATCGGATCTTATGCAACCATACCCTATTTTAGAGTAACTGAAAATTTTGCCTAATCAATCATTCTCAAAAAAAAAAGAAAATGTTGACGTTAGAGAACTTTGAGAAGGCAAACCAAACTGAATCATTTGGCTTTGTATCAGATGGTCAACGGACACAAATCTCAAAAACTATTTCGGTGTGCCGTTGAGTTATGACCCTTTGTATCGAAGTTTTGAAGCATATGAACTTTGAAGCAGCCCGAATGTTTCCAAACCTAGAAAAGTCAGATTTTAAATTGTCTTTTTAATCCGGTTTTATGGAACCACAGTTAGACTAACTGAGAAATTAATCCTAACGCCTGAAAAAGTAGACTAAATTAATAAATAGAACCCATGTACAAAACTAAGGTTTAATATTCGAAAGCTACGTTGCATTTGCATAGGAGTAACAATTAAAAGGTTTATTATATGAAGCTACAAAGGAGTTTTTTGGACGTTTACCCTCTTTGAAATCCAATTGTTAGATTTTCCATATATATGGTCACTACAAATAAATATCAGCAAGTTAAAACAATTTTTTTAACCATGAGCAAGACATATATATATTGTGCTAAACAGATCAGCCTTGTACATCTAAAATAATCTAAGAAAATTCAGGTTTACTTACACTTTTTGAATTAGATAACCATTGACATATCACATATGTAATATCAATATACAATCAATCACAGTATTAATAACAATCGAACACTAGTCAATCTTTGTTCTAATTACCATATACATACAAAAACTTTCCCCCAAAAGATACATGCAAAAATCAATCATATATATATGCACACCAAAGAATTACTAATACACATCCAATAAGAGCACATAAATGAAGGTACATATCAAAACAACTAGGGTTTGCTGACCGACGACGACGACCTCTTAATTAGATACAGTCACTTCTTCTAGAAGGGCTGCACATAAGTTAAACTCTTCATTACAACTCTCAAGTCTCAACCTTGGCAGAGTCAGTCCATCAAAAGTTTAAGTTTCTCATCGTACCCATCAATATCAAAATTCAGATATCTATATACAACTTCTGTGCCTTTGTTCCCAAAAAAAAACAATGACCTCGTTCGTTTGCTTTCATGCCTCGAACCATTAGATCTCACTCAACCAATGCGATTGCAGAATCAGAGAGTGGACGAGCCTGAAAACCCTAGAAATTTAATTCTGGTTAATCAGATCGAATTATGACCCTTTGTATCGAAGTTGTTATTGTTGTTGTTGTTGAAGATGAAACCTTCGACTTGTGAAGAAGAAGAAGATCTTATTGGAAACGAAGAGAAGTAATCTTCTCCGACATCTTGGATCAAACCTTCAAGATCAAAGTAAGTGTTTGTGTTCGAAGTACTCTGATCACCTGATACCCATTCTTCTTTCACCTGGTGGTTTCCTCCGCTTGCTAGTAAACCGGAGAAACCCGAAAGCCTGTTAACCGGCTGATGATCTCCGCAAGCCGGTTCTTGGGACGTCGGAATTCTCGGTTTGGTTCTCCTTTTACGGGTTTTGGCCTCTCCAGCCGCCTGTTTTCCGGTTAGACTCTGGACGAGTGAACGGAAGTTCTTGACGTCGGTCTTGATGACCTCCGGTGCGAATATATGGATTATGCGAATCTTGGGCTTGATCTTGGATATTACTTGTGAGTTCTTGTTTACTGAAACCCTAGAACTCGAACCTTCATTAAACCTTTGATATTGAGTAATCTCCATTGATTCTCTCACCATTCAAAATAGAAACCCAAAAGAAAGAAAAAATAGAAATTATTGAGAAAATATTTGATCTTTGAGATTTGTGTTTGAACAAAAATAATTTGTATGCCGTGGAATAATACTGCGGCGGTTGGGTGATTTATATATAATTTTTAAGATATAGGTTAGTCAAAAACATTTAATTAACAACAAACTTGAATATGAAAATGGTAAAGAAGGTGTAGGACGAAACAGCGATGGACCTGCCCTCCATGACACACAACAACAACTTGATTTAAATAAAGTATTTAAGTATATATATCATATTATTTTACATGAGATCATTATAGGTTTATTTATTACAGTCGGAATAAAATAATTTGTTTATGATTTGTGATTAACCAACTGATCAACGATCAATCTAAACTATAATATTACCTTTTTTGGTTAAAGCTAAACTATAATATAATAGAATATCGTTTAATTTGGCCCTTTTTTGTTTGTTTCTCGTGTGTGGGAAAGTGTTAATTGTCGGCATGTATATATGTTCTTTTATGGTTTTTGGGATTTGGCTTTCCTATAGTTTCTGTAGAAAACCAATTAATTAGGATTATGTTTCTTTCTAATTGAATAATCATGTATATTTCTCTTACAAGTGCAACCGCTATGATATGGGCGTCTCTACCTGTCCCAATGATGTATCGTCTGGTTATTTTATTTTGGCTGATGACATCGTATGTGGAATTTAACTTTATCATCACTTATAAGTTATAACAATATTAGTAGATGGAAACTAAAATCTTATGCAATTTTAATACCATTTTTATTAGTTTGTGGGGACAAAATCTGACTCAGTAAACTGTCACTTGGAAGCCGACCTAATTGCAATCGTACTTTTTAGTTAGTTTACTTCGGTTTGGTATGATGCTTTCTACATCATATTTTTTCTTCTCTTTTTTTTTATTTATAGTAGATCTGAAGATCCCAACTAGATGCAGATCAACATTTTCATATCATCTTATTTAGCTTGAATTCAGATCTGATAAAACAAACACAGTTATCTTATAACCAATTAAACTAAGTAACCCCGTACTTAATGTCCATCTCATTAATTTTCATCTCTATGTATTTAGACACTTACGTATAATACATGAGCTCTTTCTGTCATTCATCAACAAATGCTCGAGGCGTCGACGCCGATATATGCCTTGGTGTGCTTAAAATATAGTATTTATATAGTGTGTATGTGTGCCTGTGTGGTTTCTCGTTGGCTAATTTTTTTATATGAGTTATTTATAATTTTCCACAGAGTAAAAAAAATCAAAGTTGTAAGCACATAAAATAATAGTTGACTTTTGTTTTGCCAAAGAAGCAAACAAGAGCGACAGGGTGGATTTAACCTTCGTTGACATTACGTAAGTTGTGATTTATTTATATATTTCGAAAAAAAAACATTTAGATCATATGGGGAGAGAGTCGGAGTGGAATTCGGATTATGTCGAAATTCTCAGAATTAAAACTTACCCACAGAGCTATATTTTAATTTTCTAGTCGTTGCAAAAAGAGAGAGTATATTTATCATTTTTACAAAACTACATATAAATTTTAATTAATTAATCTCTTGGAGTATATATATACCACCTATATAATCCGCTATTTGATGTAGTTTTGGCCTAAGTATGAAGATTTTGCTTTTACTTATACAATACCACTAGCTATTTGGTGGTTTGACCCTGTTTAATTAATTCTTGTAAAAAAATAGCCTATGATCATAGGGAGAGGTCATATTAGTTTTGATCAATATTGATAGTTATTCTAAACTTATTTAGAAGTCAAACTTTTTTAAATCACATATATAAAGGAAAACCACAATTGATATTGGCGCGTTTGGTTATATACTTACATGTCTGAGATTCGATATATGTGCAGATTAATAGCTGTATTGTGTTTTTTCTTAATTAGGTGAATAATATAATTTGGAGAAAAAAAATCTCTGTAGTTAATATTTTAATGCCCTTACGCGGACTGGGAGACTAGTTCTACACGAACTGTTGAAAAACAAATCTGTGCAGACTATATGTGATATGAAATCAGAAATTATATCATCCATCAATTTAAATATTTAGTTTTCATTCAATATATATACATGTCCAGTGTAATGTATAACCACTATAAGTAAAATTCTGATTTGATGAGAAAACAATATTCGCTTAGAAACTTTACCTATACTCCATATAGTCAACATATGAATCAAAGTATATAGGAGACCTCCTATTTACTGAACTAAGGTGATAAATTCAGTTTGTACGGCACCAACCCGAATGGTTTTATTTAATTTTGAGTTTGCAGTTTAAAGAGAAAACTCAATCCATATTTTTTTTTTTTTTTTTTTTACAAACTTTAACAAATTCAAAAACAAGTTTCTGGTAAAAACAAATCTCTGAAGAGTATAGTTTGACAGCTAGGTAATTCCACATAGATTTGAAAATATATATGTTAAAAGCAAAGTAAAGATATATAGATAGATGAGAAAATGTTCATAAACATAAAATCCATGAAACCCTATGAGTTATGATTTTAGCCGTCTAAACTCTGGTATGAATCGAGAGTGACTCCCACATCTTCCTCCAACTCCAAGTCATCATCATCAAGCGAAAAAAAATGGAGCCACATGGCCAGACCATCCTCGACTACTACACTAGATGCATTCGGGAGCTCAAATCGGCAGAGAGGGCACGAGCTATGACTATTGAGCCAAGAAGTAATGCAATCATTATGGTATAAATGGTTGCATGGCAATTCCCGAGCAGATTCTCCAACCACGAAATCTTCTATGCATATAGAGCATGTTAAAGTAGAATCGTCTGAGGAAGAGAAAGACAGCATTGAAGATGAGATCTCAACGGTCGGAATCGATTCCATAGGATCGGGAAACTGATATTCATCTTCGTCGTCGGAAACATCAAAAGTAGCTACGAAAGGGGTCGAAGAAGTAAGTAAGCAAGGAATATTGCAGAGTGGACAGTCTGGAGAAGTAGCAGCGGCGGCTGAGATGATCATAATGACGATGTCACATTCATGACACATGTAACGCCACTGCTCTAGTTGCTCTCCGTTGGAAGAGGACGACATTGCGAAGTGGTTGGTGGTTGAGGAAATATAGAAAAGAAAAAATGGGATTTCTTGTAGATTTTATAATCTAGTGTGAGTCTTTGTAATATGGTATTTCGGTGCGTAATGGGAAATATTAGTTGGAAATTTTTGTATTTCCTTCTAGTCAAAGATTTTTTTATTAATTAGCTCTTAAGGTATTGGTCAAATTGTATTGGATTTTTTACCAAAATATATCTGATTTCCCCCTATATTTAGTATTGGTGGTTTTTTAGTCTATATGAATTGTGACACGTATTATCTGATATACTGATATACTATAAGTGGCGGTCAAAGTAATTAAAATGTTAGAATTTCAAATTCCAAATATTCAAATCTACAAGGAATAGAAACAAAATCTAAATATATTGAACAAACATTAATGGTGTGCATTACTGAGATTTGTAAATTTGTAATCTAGTGGTTTATACTAAGTTTGCCGCTATGTCAAAATCTAGATTCGTATATGAATTGTAGACCCAAAAAAAACCATTAGCAAGTGCACGTTTTTGACAAAACAAAACCCACCAAGGCGTTAATAAATTAAGATTTTAAAATTGATGAGCATGTACATGTTGATTCATTCATCATCTTTCTATACACTAACGAGTAAAGGATATATTGGTAGTGGTTGCGGGTCACACGTGTATAGTTAACTATACGGAACAGCATGAAGAAAATGATTTTATTGATTAGTGATATATTCGGTTTTGAAGCGTTATAAATTATAACGAATTAATATTATAGAACCGTTCGAAGATTATTTTGTAGATATATTACGATAATTTCATCGTCGGTGGCAGTTATTGTTCATAACGACAGTGAAAGACATTTCTATAATTTTTTTCCTTCTAAAAACTTTAGTAATGATGAGGAGTCATACATTACGTACGAAACAAGAAAATTGGGGCAATAGTCATATATATCTCAATCATATACATATAGTATAAATGATCTGGCTAAATGATGGGCATAACCATTTTTATTACCTAGACTTATGGGAGGATTTGATATCTTTAAACATGGGTTTCCACAAATCAATCGTTTCAATATAGCTTTGGAGTTTACGGTTATTAATTTTACCGTTAATAAATCAGTTTATCATAATATTGTCATCTTCAAACTTTACCTTTTTATATTCAAATCTCCATGAGGATTGTCGTTCATAGAAGCGTTGAACATTCAGCTTTTTTTTTAACTGTATATCTCTTTTAAAATTTACCCATTCCACAATGCATATCTATATACGATGCGTTTATTAATATCCAATCTAATCCAGAGCTACAAATTCCTTCATAGTGTGAAACATCACAATGTAATTATGAAACACATTATGATGTTACACATTATATGAAAGACATTTCTATTTATAGCCGTTGTCAAGCCCTTATATTCCCTTAAAAGTAGGAATGGCATTGTCACCGCGCGCTTCTTTCGAAATTATAAATTCTAGATAATTACGTTTACGTATCTTATATCTTTCTTCTATTTTACGAGTTGTAGACATTACCAAATTCTATCTCTTTTCGGTTCAAAATTTATTGTCAACAATATTTGTGAAAGCAAATTCATTTAAAGACGTTAAGTCAATAATAGTAACCTACCAGTAATATCAAACCGATATTGACAATTTACAATCACAAATAACAACTTATTATTATTTATAAATTAAAATAATGATTTACCGTCATTAAATAGCAACTTCAAAATTCTGCCGTTAATAATATAATCGTTCGATTAATTTTATCTCAAAAGCCAAAAGGTAGTACTTATCAACACATATATTATAGAATTATCCATTTATATTATAGGATTTTCAGTTTTACAATTAGAAAAAATTATATTAGATATGAATAATTTTGTTATATCTAATTGATAAAATAAACAAATTATGTAGAAATGAATGATATCAACCAAATTCGTCGTGCTAGTAGCTACGTTTGATTTCATGTCATTAAGTTTGGTCCAATCTGATATCAACGTTTATAATTGTTAAAGTTCAACATAATATCAAAAAACTTTAAACATAATATCAAAAAGTCGCTTTGGCCGAGTGGTTAAGGCGTGTGCCTGCTAAGTACATGGGGTTTCCCCGCGAGAGTTCGAATCTCTCAGGCGACGATTAATTTTATTTTTTCATTTATGCCCCAATTATTTTTCAGTTTACATCTTCCAATTTCTTCAACCCCAAGTATGAGCATCACAATCTTCCGATTCAGTTATCCAAAATTGAATCACATCAATTCAAAATTCTCCAATCGAAATAGCTAAAATCTCACAAAGTTTCAACTCTTTATTATATTATTCACACTCGGTTACATCAGACTACAAAAAAAAAAAAAACAAAAAAACCACAAAGACGAAGACAGTTCAAAGCACCATCAAGAAGAAGCTTTCTCAAGCTTCGAAGCTTCCAGATCCGCCGCTCTTTTCAGGAAATTATCATCATCATCATCTAACGCCATCGTAATCGGACAGGACCCGAGTCCATCGGCAATCGCAAGCACGATCATCTTCATCTCCGACGTAAACTCCTTCAGATCCACAGAACCGCTCTGGTCCGTATCGAATTTATCGAAGATCGAATCGTAGAGCTTCGTCAGCTCCTCCGGAGGAGTCACCACATCGACGCCGAAGTGCGATTCCAATAGCCTCATCGATTCAAACGCCTTTCGTAGCTCAGACCGTGATAAAACGCCGTCGTTGTTTATATCCAGAGCCGCGAACCTCTCGTTTACACTCTTTTTGAACTGCTCTTCGTCGGCCACAAACGACCGTACCGTTGCTCCATCGATCACTACTACTCCCATTTTCTTCGGTTTTCGTTTTTTCTCTTTTCCGTTTATTTATTTATTTTCCATAAATTGAGAGGATAATAAATAGGGATCCGACCGAAACCATTCCTTAGAGATAAGAATTACGTGTATATTAATAATTTAATATTAGGCCCATTGAAACCATTCATTGGGCTGTATAGCCTGTATTGAAAAATACCCATGGTTTGTCGATATTTACCTCGTAAATATTTATAATTTGTTTTTACAGACCACAACTAATTACTATGCAATTATGAACCAATTAGTAGATTATCTTAGTCAAACGGTTCAATTTTTTTACCTACTCATGATTTAATCATTTTAAGAAAGTTAAAAAAGTAAATTTTAACATTCTTTGATTAACTAATAAATTGTAAGTGAAGATAGTCAAATCAATAATGAGTTCTCAAATTATTATTATCTCTGATTGTTGAAATTTCAAATGTTTAAAATTAATAAGGTTATTTTTCTGCACTTAAGGGAGAAGGAACAGCCCCATAAGCCTTAGCGAACGTGGTGGTGGTATATTCTACTACAGATACGTTACTTCTCGTGGCAAGGCAAGTGACGTCATAAGTGACGCGATGGTCTCGTAGCCGTGTAGGTGTAGAGCTTCTTAGACTATGCCAAGTGTCAACGCACACAAACTTAACGGAGTCGACAATTCCACTCACGGGTGGGTTGGTGTTGTAGTGTGGTCCCTTTTCTTTTTTTTTTTTTGTCTACACTCCATTTCTTATGCATTCCCTAACTTTTTTTAAGCTTCGCCATAATTATTTTACATAAATATAATGATTGTATGAATATTTTAGAGAACATATAATATCTGATTTTTTTTTTTGTTAAAATAAATGAAATAGAGATATGTCGGCCTTATTATGACAAAAATGAAATGAAATCTCATTTTACAATAACAGTAAATGAATTAACGAATTAAACAACATCTGCGTCATCATTCTTATTTATTATTATACCTCAGTTATAAAAATCAAAATTCCGAACAAAATACAATTGATCCAATAATATACCTGCAAGACTGAAAATCCCGTTAATATATTTATACACCAATTGGTCGTATGAAGATAATGATGCTGACATTTGAGATAACCTGTTCGTTCGCATATATATGACAAACTCACACAGAAAGATCTATTGTTCTCACAATTTTCATCACCAAAAAGAAAAAAAATTCGATAAACTTCTAGAAACGACAACGCATACAATTCAATCATCACATAAGTTACACAATTAAAAAAAAAAAAGTTACTTTTAAAAACCCTTAAAGGCTAAATAATTGCTATATAAATCGGAAGTGAGTTAAAAAGGAAATGGTAGTGGGAGTTATAACAACAATAACACTGAAAAAAATCGAAATAACTAAAGAATGAAGTCATGGATGAATAATCTAATGGCGACGGCAATAGCTTTAATAATGGTGGCTACGTTGGTGGTTGCTGGAGAAGATAAGGCGAAAGACAAGGAAGAGTGTACGGAGCAGTTGGTTGGTATGGCCACTTGTCTTCCTTACGTGCAAGGACAGGCAAAGTCTCCGACGCCGGACTGTTGCTCCGGCCTCAAACAAGTTCTTAATTCCGATAAAAAGTGTCTTTGTGTGATCATCCAAGACAGGAATGATCCTGATTTGGGTCTTCAGATCAACGTTTCACTCGCTCTAGCTCTTCCTTCTGTTTGCCACGCCACTGCTGACGTCACTAAGTGCCCTGGTTTGTACCTTAACCTCTCTGCAATTTTAGGATATAATATTTGCTACATGGTTGGATTAATGAAAATAATTCTTTTCCCGCATCTATTGGTTAGTTGGATGCTACATTTTTTTTGGATATTTAGAAAGTTTGTGCTAACTAAATCTAAGCTTTTAGGATATATAGTCTACCATGTTGATCATCATAATGTAAGGGAAAAAAAAAAAAAAAAAAAAACTCTCTCTCTATATAACATTTGGAGTGAATTAGTAGCTGATTTGGTGGAACTTTACAACAGAAAAAAAAATGTTAAAAAATGACAAACCCCACCATAAAAGTTAGTTAACGGGTTTAGTTGGTTAAAATTCATGCGTGTAACCATCGAATCGAAGAGTGAAGTTGAGAAAACAAACAAGTTTATTGATTTTTGTTAAAGAAACCAAACAAGTTTCGAAAACTGATTATAGATAATTATTAGTAAACTCATGATTTTTTTTTGGAATGGGTGTTTCAGCTTTGCTTCACTTGGACCCAAATTCTCCAGATGCCCAAGTCTTCTATCAGCTAGCTAAAGGTTTAAACAAAACTGGCCCAGCCTCTGCTCCCACTGGCTCGGCCCCTGAGCCCACCGGCATGTCTCCGACCGCAGGATCCGATGTTGGTCGGACGACCTCAATGCCAGGCAGGAACCACGCTCCAAGCTTGTTATGTAAACAATGGCTACGGCTCGAAGTTGTTGCCCGTTGCTTCGTTTTTTATGTTCTTTCAATTGTTGTATAGAAACTCTTGTGAAGAATGATCTTTTTGGTGTCTTCTCATCATAATAATAATAATAATTAAAAAAAGCAATGATGAATATCAAGCAAAAAAAAAAGAATTGAATAATCAATCTTTTACGACGCTGAAAAATGAATTTAACCAAAAAAAAGAAAAAAAAAAAAAAAAAAAGAGGTCGGCCAACCAAAGAAAAATAGTTGAAAATTGACTTGCCACAGTCTTAATAAAGTTGATAATATATTGTCTTATTATAAATTTACTATTACGCGCATGAAGATAATGATTTTGACATTTGAGATCTAAGTTCTCACATTTTTCTTTACAAAAAAAAAGAAGAATCAAATGAAAATAACAAAAAGAAAATGGAACCATGTAGAATTGCTCTAGTGGCGATATTAGCTCTAATAATGGTGACTACGGTGGTCGGTGCTGGAGAAGATAAGGCTAAGAACAAGGAAGAGTGTAGAGAAGAGAAATTGAGTATGGGTACATGTCTTCCATACATGAAAGGAATGGCAAAATCCCCGACGCCGGTGTGCTGCTCCGGCCTCAAACAGATTCTAAGTTCCGAGAAGAATTGTATTTGTGTGATCATCCAAGACAGGAATGATCCAGCCTTGGGTCTCCAGATCAATACCTCTCTCGCTTTCACTCTTCCTTCCATTTGCCACGCCACTGCTGACGTCGCTAAGTGCCCAGGTTTTTGCCTTATAATCCACCTAACTACAGTTTCACGACTTATAGCATCACATTTACTGTTTGTTAATTTAATTGTTTTCTACGTGAAAAATGTTAAACTTTACATAATAAGATAGATACTATATACATATTTTAAGTAAACCCAAGCTTAAAAATTCATTTTTTTTTTTTTTTGGAATGGGGGTGTTTCAGCTTTTCTTCACTTGGACCCTCATTCTTCAGAAGCCCAAGTTTTCTATGAAATAGCTAAAGCTTTAAACAAATTGGGCCCAGCCTCTGCTCCCATTGGCTCGGTCACTGGACCAACCAGCATCCCTCCAACCGCTGGATCCGGCAACAGTAGTCGGACGACCAATTTCTTCGGTAAACGTTGGCTAGCACTCGAAGTTGTAGCACATTTCTTTGTAATTTTTTATATTTTCATCCTCGTATAAAAGGTAAGAACAATGAAAAGTGAAAAGCATGTCACGTTGAATTTGTGTAATTGCGGTGGCGTTGAATTTGTGTAATTGCGGTGGCGTTGAATTTGCGCAGTAAGTGTTTTTTTTTTACTGATGTACGAAATTTCAATTCGTGACAACTCTTCTCAACTTTTTTTTGTATGGCGCAAAATAAGACACGAGCTACAGTTTTTCTATGTCTCATATGCTTTTATCAATCTTATTTGAAATCTTTTACCTGAGAAAGTACTATGAATTTTACTCATTTGAGTATGGTGGTTTGGTTCGCCTTAATTACATGTACACGTAATTTCAGTAACGGTACATTTGGATATAAAAACAAATATTGAAAAAAGGTAAGGCTTGATTAATTGGAATTCTTATGGTGTCTGTCTACGGTAAAACGTGTCTTCTCAAGTAAGCAAGATTTGTTTTTTCCCTTAAATAAAGAAATCATTAAAAAAAAAAGAGAAAAAAAAAGAGCAAAGAGAACAGAGAGAAGGGAACCACAAGGCTTAAATGGAACGTGATCATTGAATTGAAGGCACAAACTAAATTGTAGATATCCAAGTTGCAATATATATATATGTATTTTATTTTTTAAAGTTGCAATACTATATTACATAATGTATCAACTAATATTACTAAATATCGACGCATTTGACAAGTTTGTATGACAATGTGTCATGTGATATGATATGTATCTCATAATTCAAAGATCACTTGTATGTAAACAACCGATCTGACGACTACTGATTAAGGACAAGGGTTAAATGATTTATATTTTATAGGATAACGAAATAGCACTCAACAAAAGTTAGGCAATCCAACTTGTACTTTAGGCTAACCAAATTTTATAAGATTTCGCTAAACTAGAAGAGATCTCCATTGAGGTTTTAATGTGGATTTGGCATGACTAAAAATAATAAAAATCATAATAAGTGGAAGAATGAAAATTTAATGAGTTGTTCAGATTTCTTTTTAAATAACTCAAATACACCATAGTTTATAATATAAATTAAATAGTTTGTTATGTTGTTATTTTACTTTTTATAAATTATGAAATAAAATTATCTATCTACAAAGTGACAAAGAATTTAAATTACATATTAATATTATTTAAATTGATATTAATTAAATTTAATAAAATAAATAGTAATGTTATAGTTGACATAATAATAATTAGATATGTTTAAGCAAAGTATTAGTGAGAGATCCTTTTAAGTATTTCACCAGTGTAAATTAGAAAAAGTAATTATAGATTCAAAGAATTGAGTATAAAATGACTGTCACCCAAGAACAAGTTGCAACACAGAGAATCAAAATATTATCAACTAGATGTAGATAATTTCGAAGAATCTTTTGCAAACATTATTTATCCAAAATTTTGCCATACCCAAATCCGTAAAGCAATCACATGACCGCACACCGTTTCCCAAAAAATCTTCCCTATCTTCATGATCCTGTGAATTTTCGATTATTCTTTCCTTTTTGTGAGCTATTATTCTTTTTCTACTATTATTATTCCTCTTTGGTCAATAAATATAAAAGTCGGAATGAATGACGCATTTACGCAGGAAAATATTAATATTAGCGTCATGTACTAAACTAATACAATGAGTCAATGACGCAAGTTTCTCGTTAAAGCTCACCGTTTGCTTTTTTTTTTTTGTTTTTCCCATTTATTTGGGAGAATCTCTTAAATCAATACAAAGGATCTAATTCAAATTCGATTTTGGGATCGGAAGTTTCTTCTTTTCCATTCTAAAGGTACGAAAGTTTGTTCCTTGTTCGTCCTAAAACTCTCATCTTTCCTCAATTTCTTCATTTTGAAACTTCTTATTGTTAGATACTACTATTAATTTATTCCAGGTTCTGGGTATTTTAAAATTCTTGATCACGCTTTTTCGGGTTGAATTGTAGAAGAAAAAACACAAATTTTTTTGTTTCTTTTGAAAAAAGATTGGTTGATGACGTCACCGATTATTGTTGGAGGGAATGAAGAAGATCCATCGACAAAACCACTTGGAAGATTGTCTGTGTTCTATTATGGAGTTGGACATATGCTTAATGACATTACTGCTTCTTGTTGGTTCACTTATCTCCTTTTGTTCTTAACCCAAATTGGTCTCTCCCCAAGGTTGAGTTTCTCCTGAATTTTTTTTTTTTGTAAATACTTCTTCATATTTAATCGAGCTTTAATTCTTCTTGTGTAGGGATGCTGCAATTGTGATGCTCTCTGGTCAAGTTGCAGATGGCTTTGCTACTATCTTCATTGGTGAATTGGTAAATCTTAGTCTCATGTAATTTGAAGTAGAATGAATTAAGGTAAAAATGAACTTTGTTCAATGTAACAGTGTATACTATCTCACAACTTGTGTCTTCTTCATATGACAGATTGACAGATTTGGGCATTTCAAAATTTGGCACGCTGCAGGATCTGCATTAGTAGCTATCTCATTTTCCTCTGTTTTTGGCGGTTGTTTGCCTTGTTCACTCCTCCACAGTAACTCCTTAAAGGTCGAAACATTATCGTATAGCATGTTTGCAGCTATCTTCAATATAGGATGGGCTGCTACTCAGGTTTCTCACATGTAAAACAATCTTTCTTTCTTTTTTTGTCATTTGATCTTCTCTTTAGGTTAATCTCAAATTTACTCAGCGAGATGTTTATTTTCATAAACTTTATGTTCTTCAGGGCAATGGTCAACTGCATTACATTGAATTCAACAAGCAGAGTAGCTCTAACAAGCTCCCGTAACGCATTTAGCATGGTGAGCTCTTTCTCTTTGGTCTGATTTGGGCTCTAAAAAAAGGTCTTCTTCGGTTTATACTTGAACCTTTTCGTCAACTGTTTTTTCAGGTTGCTAATTTAGGCTTATACGCTATTGCTTTAGTTGTATTTGGTGTTAGCAAGGCTGGAACAAAAGAAAATACTGAAACTCAGGTTTGTGCTTTTATTGACTCTTTTTTTTTTTGCATGTCAAAGTTAATGCCTTTCGATACCATTCTAACTCCACCTTTAAGTCGACAGTATCGTTGGATTGCTTATTCATGCATCACCGTCGGCTGCTGCTTTGTGGTCATATTTCTTATGGGAACAAAGGAACCACGGTAATGTAGTCTTTCTCTGAAATGCTTAACTCAATTGATAGATGATACTTTATTGAAAAGGAGTTGGCTTTTCTTTCTTTCTTTTGTGTCAAAGGCTGCGGATAAACCAAAGAGAAACTAGCCGAACAAGAATTCCGTGGTCTTATTGGTTCCGTAAAATTCTATACTATCAAGTCGCTATGGTTTATCTCCTCACTCGATTAGTATTGAACGTTTCACAGGTTAGTTTCTGTATCTGTCTTTCTTTGCTTCTTTTGTATTGGATCAATGGATCAATACTTACTTTTCAAAATGACTTTAATGTGTTCTCAGGCATATCTTGCATTCTTTGTTATTGATGATTTGCAAATGGCTCAATCCGCTAAAGCTCTAGTAAGTGAAATAGAATCACTGCAATAAGCTTTTGCCTCTATGATCATCAAACTTGTCTGATCAATGTTTACTTTTCAGATTCCTGCAATAATCTACATCTGCAGCTTCGTTGTATCGGTTATGCTTCAGGTTGCAACAAGTTTAAACACATTCATCTTCTTCTATCTCTTAAATTTGTCCTCTTTGTTTCTCTTATATAACTACTATATTTCCATACATGTAGGAGATTCCATGGAATGGAAAACGCCTCAAGGCATATTATTGTGCTGGCGGTATTATTTGGATATTTTGCGGTGTCTCAGTCCTCTTATTACCCAGAAGCATTAACTCTTTCATGTATGGGATCTCTGTCTTCATCGGCATCGCGAATGCATTAATTCTGGTAACAACACCCCTTTGCTATATCTGACATCTTCATGTGTTACATGATGTGACAATTGTAACAGTTAATACTTTATCTTTTGAAAATCAAAATTTTACAGGTGACAGCAATCAGTATGCAAAGTGTATTAGTTGGTTCAGAACTCGGTGGATGTGCTTTCGTTTGTGGATCATTAAGCTTCTTAGACAAAATGTCATGTGGACTTGCTTTATATGTTCTTCAGTCACACCAAAGTAAGTTTTCCGTTTATCTTTCTTTCTAATATTATCCTAACATCAATAGATGGTTGATGGATGTGAGATTTGGAAAAATGGTGCAGGTACTTCACCAAAGGTCGATGTAAACATACAACAAAATTTTTACTTATCGGTGACAAGATATGGGTTAGGACTTGTTCCAGCTGTTTGCTCACTGATTGGAGTCATTGTAACATATTTTATGGAACTCGATAGCACAATTCTAAAGCCTCTGTGTCAACCACTGCTGCTAGAATGAACAGAAACGAAGATCTGCAACACTTGTAGTCTGGTAAACACATGGAATTACTATTTGACCATCTTATATGTTCATAAGGATAAAGGATAGATCACACAGCGACAGTCAAAATATTTGTACCAGTATTACTTCAAGTTTGAAAAAATTAATGCAAGTTGATTTTTTCGTTTATCTACTCTTAATCAGTGTACCCTGAAGATGAATATTAATGAGTATTTCTGATTAATTTACAGCAAGAATCATGAATCTTGGTAACTTGTGATGGTCTTTTATGCCTGTATATGATGTGGAATCTCTGATTTAGTTTTCAGTAGATATTAAGAACATGGTGAAATAAGAGATTCCCAAGTAACAGAGAAATGTAATTATTATTTTTTTTTTCAGTGACAAGATAAGGACTAGGCACTTGTTCAGTCTTAATCCATAACCATAACATAACAGATTCTGAGAAAAAAAGGATATTGTTCATAAGTATTTGATCACACTACACCGTATTTTGAATATAGATCGATGTTTATCTTCCTTTTAGGTGTATTTATTCTTTACTCATGAAGTGACAATTAGAAGGAAATGTTTTTATCTGTCTTCTTGTATCGAGATAGGGAATGATAGGCTTCACTTCATGTAGGAGCTTTCAATGAAACTTAATTTGTTGCAGAAAGTGATAGCATCTAAAGCTGACTTCACCCTGGATTTCGATTTTCAAATCAAGGGGTCATCTTTTGTCCCAAGTTGAGAGGAGTCTTCAGTACTACTCCATGTTTCTTTGCATTCACATAAGCACAGGAGAAGATAATGGGAAACGATCGCACTTGTTATTTCTTTCTCAACAGTTATTTATGCAAAAAAATTTTGGATTCAGTTTTTCGTATTTCCTGGCAAGCCTAGATCTAGCTGTGATGTCGCTCTCATTTGTTAGGGTCTAGCAGAGTGCAGAACAAGTAGAGAAACAGAGCTAGAGAAAAATGGTGCAACAAGAGAAACAGAGCACGAGCACAGAAAACAGAGCAAGTAAGGAAATAGAACACCCGAAAACAGAGTAATAAAAAACAGAGCAAAGACAAAGCCGAGCGAGTAGAGAAATGTAGAGCTTCTTCAAGGTTATCAATGATCGTTCCATTCTCATAAGAACCGGGATAACCGTTGCCATTACAACCACCATTCCCCTCTATATCAAAATCCTTGCTCCATATCAAGAAGAGAATGAAGCACTGAAAGTCTGAAACTTTGGACTTTAAAATTTATCCAATCACATTCAACAACTGAATCTAGAATCTACGAAAAAAAAAAAAAAACTGTTGCAATCAGTTGAAAGACTCACATAAGCGATGGGTGAAAGCCCTTTTAAGGCCCATTTACTGACTTGAGAATTTCAGGTATGCAATATACAGAAACGCTGACGTTTTCGTCTAACTCCGAGTTTAGGGTGTTCTTCACCGCCGACTAAATCCCGGAAAATCTCATTCGAAGGAGCTCCGGTGAAAATGGAGGCCAAGAAAAAAAAAGCAGGAGCCTCTCGTCTGTGCTGCTTATGCAACCTGAGACGTCCCGTCCTCAAACGACCTAAAACCCTTCAACAGGTATCTTTTGAATATCTCTTTCTTCTGGCTTCAACCAGAACAGAATCTCGTGTTTTTTGGGTTTTAACTAAGAACAAACCTTAATATACTGTGAGCTTTGGCTCTTTCATGAATTCTAATGGTATGGATTATGATCTCTATGTGTGAATTAAGATATGCAGAGAGTGCTTCTATGAGGTTTTTGAGGAGGAGATTCATCAAGTCATTGTTCAGAATCGTTTATTCAAATCCGGTGAACGTGTTGCTATAGGTGCCTCTGGTGGAAAAGGTATTTACTTCGATTCTGCTTGTTCTTTTTGGTTACTATCAATTTCTTCAATATTTGGTTCTGAATTAGTTGATTTTAATTGGAGCTGGGGGCTTTGTGCAGATTCTACAGTTCTGGCATATGTGTTATCAGAACTAAACAGACGTCACAGTTACGAGCTAGACCTCTTTCTCTTGTCCATAGATGAAGGGATTACGGGTTATCGTGATGATTCTCTTGAGACTGTTAAACGGAACGAAGTGCAAGTAAGCTTCTTTTTTTTGAATTTCATGTGTATTAGATGATTGTTTTTTTGGCGGGTTTTCATTTTGATGGGTTCTTTATTTTTTCTTCAGTATGGTTTGCCTCTTCAGATTGTTTCATACAAAGATCTGTATGGATGGACAATGGACGAGATTGTGAAAATTATTGGTTTGAAGAACAATTGCACCTTTTGTGGTGTATTCCGTCGACAGGTTGGGAGCTATTTTCTTTTTTCTTTCTTTGTTCTACAGTTTTTCAATTAGTCAGCATAACTTGTGGTATTGCTTCTGATTGATGATCTGAAGGCACTTGATCGAGGAGCTACGTTGTTGAAAGTAGATAAGCTTGTCACTGGACATAATGCAGATGATATAGCAGAAACCGTTCTCTTGAACATATTGCGTGGGGATATTGCTAGGTAACATATTTGTTGATCATTCGATTAAAAATCTCCCTGCTTCCTCAACTAATTGATTTTTGTAACGTTGGCTATTGTAGATTAAGTCGGTGCACATCGATTACTACTGGTGAAGATGGTCCCATTCCAAGATGTAAACCTTTCAAGTATACGTACGAGAAGGAGATTGTCATATATCCTTCACTATTAAATCCTTTTGTTTTGATTACTATATGATGATCTTATCTCGCTGTAACTTGTCAACAAATGTGATACCTTAACATAGCTACACGTATGCTTATTTCAAGAAGCTGGACTACTTCTCCACCGAATGTAAGTGTGCATTTTCAAAGTTTATCTGTTCTTAATTTCATTTTCTGCTCTATCGTTAGTTACTTTTATGGCTAAAAAATTCTCTCCAAATCCTAGCTTAATTGGTTTATTGCATATGCAGGTATATACTCTCCTAATGCGTATCGTGGTTTTGCCCGTGAGTTCATCAAAGATTTGGAAAGACTAAGGTTCTTTCTAGACTTCTTTTTCTTTATGTTAGTATCCACTACAATCAAATAAGTAACGTAGAGATCTCTAACTTATATAAAATGCAGGCCAAGGGCGATTCTAGACATCATAAAATCTGGCGAAGATTTCAGAATTGCAACAACCACAAAGATGCCTGAGCAAGGGACGTGTGAGCGATGCGGGTATATTTCTAGCCAGGTGAGTCACCTCTCTTTATCACATAAAATCAATTGTTGTGCGTAATAGAAGTAGAGTTAATATATAGTGTTTTCTTGGTTTTGAATCACAAATGATATGCAGAAATGGTGCAAAGCTTGTGTTTTGTTGGAAGGACTGAACCGTGGCTTGCCTAAGATGGGTATTGGAAGACCACGAGGCGTAAATGGCGATCACAAAAAGGAAACAAAGAAGCCTGGATGTGTTGCAAAATCTATAGAGAACAAACAATGTGGATCTCTAGATTTCTAAAAATTTTGAGGCAAAAGCTATGGAAACTTTATCATAGTAAATGATTATATTGACAACATAGAAAGTTTTATTTTACATAAAGGTTAAAGAACTTGATAAACAAAAAAAAAGAATCAAACCAAACAGTACATGAAAAACAAAGAAAGTCGTCAATTTTCATCACCAGCCCAATTACCCTTAAGTTTAGGCCCAGTAGGCCCGTCTTCACCATACACTTCATCAGGAATCTTACTAACAAATTTAACAAAGGCCTTTTTCAAAACACCAGGCAATATCTTTTCAACACTCCTAAACTGATCATCGACGTTGTAATCAATTTTAGGCCCCCATTTCCTCAAATAATTAACCCACGGCGGCGGCTCCACCACTCCTCCGCCGTCACCATACTCCGCAACAATCACCTCATACCCTAATCCAGTATCAATCACCTTTTTACTCTTCTCCGTATCGTTCCTTAGTCCAATCCCATCGTCTCCTTGCAACACCAATCCAGGTTTCGAATACATCGCGTGTCCGTGAAGCGATGCGTAAGCCACAGGCTTATTGCTTCCTCCTCCTTGGAACTCCAAATCGCAAGCATCGACCCAAACTCCACCACTATGCTGCGATAAGAACACTCGCCATAGCTCTCCGCTGAAATTGCTGATCCTTAACGTCGCGTGTTCCCAATCTCCAATGTGTTCGCCGATTCTCCCCAATGATAGATTTACGAATTTGACCTTGGCTTTAGCTGGTCCATTGAAAGGGTAAAATATCCAGATTGCAATGTCTGTGAACGTTGCTCCGAGCATTGGTTTGATGTGAAGATACACTTTATTACTTTGTAAGTCACCTTTTTTCACTCTCTCTTTTTGATTTTTGTCTATAGGAAGATCAAGCCAGTATGATCCATCGTTTGCTCCGCCTTGTGGAAGATTAGAACCGTTTGATTCGATAGGGATTGGTTTTGATTCTTCGCCTTTCTTGTATAGCAATGCTCCGTTGCTGAAGTACCAATTAACAGAGGAAGGTAGATATTCTTCATCTGGGTGGCAATATATCAATGGAGAATAAGTTTGGAATAATTCTCCGATTTGGGACCCATTTGGCATTGTAGAGAAGTCGAATTTCGTATTCTTCAAGCAAGATAAAGCTGCAGGAGGAAGAGAAGAATTTTGTGTTTGGCAAGTGAATGTACCAACGTAGACACCTGTAGCTTGTATTCCTCTTGTGGTTGGTCTTAGATTTGAGATGTTGACTCCGTTTGTTCCCCATATCCATGTATCAGTTTGGCATTGTTCGGTTAAATCCGATCGAACGCAGCGTAGTTTGTCTAGAGGTGGCTTTTGTGAGGAGTTTGTGACTATTAGACCAACGGCTTGATATCCATCGGGTGGCACGGGCTGCCAGAAATACCCGGTTCCATCTTGTTTAATCTTGAGTGACTCGGTGGTTCCTACTAGGGTGTAATCTACTGGAGGTTTCAAGGTGTTGCTTGAGAGATCTCTAGCTGTGAGTACCCAGCCGAAAAGTTTACGGTTGTTTGGTTGAGCGTAGTAACCGAGGATTGAGAAACCGGCAGGGATCGAGGATGGTTCGAAGAATGTAGCTCCGAGGTTGTCTGGCCCTCCTTCATAAGTGGACCAAACTTTGTTGAATGTCGAAACTTGACTTACTTCGAGACCACCTCCCAAGTCAATGGTTCGTTTGGCAAACCCGCCACCTGAGGACGCAAGTCACAAAAAAAATCATCAAACTAATGGAGGGAGAGAGAGAGAGAGAGCAACAAGAACCGATGATAGTAGAAACCTTGAGTAAAAGTAGGCAATGGTGAGGGAAACTTGAAGGGAGTATCGACGGGAAGTGCTTTGAGATCCTTGTTTGATACATCTATAAGAGAAGGATCCGAGATTGTAAGGCAGTTTCCCATTTCTTCGGATAGCAGAACTCGCAGAGGGAAGATTGGTATACAGATATTTCAACAGAGGGAAGTTGGAGTCATGGGGGTAATATATAAATGCAGTATCTTGGTGTGAATTGCTTACACTCATCAAGAATATAGAACCTAGGAAAGAAAAGAGAAAAGCCAGAGAGGATAAATGTAAAGCATATTCTAATTTGTGAATGTTAAAAATGCAAACTTAAACGTAGAAGTCAAAGCTGCTCCATCCAACACCAAGGTGTCGTGTAAGGTTTTATTCTAAAAATGCACAATTTTATAATATCCTTGTACGTTCTTTTTTCCTGCAAGTTACAATACGTGCAAGGTAGCACTTGGAAACTTAAATAATGACAATGACGACGACTTGTTACATCTTATCCAGCAAAAAAAACGTGATGTTTACTAAAAATAAAATCATAAAATATTTGCTATGACTTTCAAATGCAAAACCATTTGCTAGTGTGTTTATTTGCTAATTAGAATTAGTCTTCAATAATCAAGTTGTAATCATTATTAGTTATTCGGAGAAGAAAGTCTACCTTAATCTAATCTCGTGGCTGCGACCAGGTCCTTCATAGATAAAGTAAGCTCCCCGACTCTCCTTATTGAGGTCATAACAGCTAGACCGAGTCACAATGATTGTGTAAGTAGGTGTGACCTGGTCCACTTTGACAGACGTAGTATTTCACAAAAATAGTTTTTTTTTCTATAAGACTATAGGATCTTTATCTTTTAAATATGGTATACTTGAAATTTTGTCCATGAATAAACATAGAAGTCGTACTTGGATTGAACAATTATATGTAATGTCAAAGGAATTTTAGTCCATTATAAATGTTTTAACCAATTGAAATGTCATGTCAAGGTTCAGAAACATGTGATTTATCAGAATCAAACGCATTGACGGGTTTTTAATTAACGATCTAGTCAACCTAATCTCATAGGCATTGAGGGTTACGTCCAGGTACGCCATAGAAAATGTAAGTTGACTAGATGGTTTAAGATTTTGAGGAAAGGGTGTGATCGGATAGTTAGATGTATCGATGTACTGTATGTTATTAAAATGGCCACTCCCCATATGCGTAACCGTGTGTGTCCCTCGGCCTCTAGGATAATGCACAATTTCACCTCCCCATGCGATCTTCCGTGCTGAGTCCGCTAGCTTCTGAACTATAATGCTTGGCCAGTACCCGATTAGATATGTCTCAAACTTTAGCCACCAAAGGCCTCTTTAATTTGTGAAAACGTTATAAGTTGTGTTTAGTTTTTCCACGGCTCAAGATAAATTATACCTTTTCAATAGTTAGATGGAAATCATATTAGTCACTATTCGAGAGTGCATCAAATTTTCCATGAATTAAGAAATTAGTGCTTGAAGACCTTATCATTTTCGGATCCGTATCATGACAATTTACAAGAACGTGTAATTTGGGGAAGAAAATTGATGTGATCACCTTTTAACCCGATCTACTAATTCACAACATGTGATAAGCTTTTAAACAAACATTTTTCACTGCGCTAAAGCATCTAGAATCTGTAACTAGGTGATCAATCAATTTTAAGACCACCTAGATGTAACAAAAACAATTTATAATGGGGATGATCGGAAAATCCATCTGTGAATGATCGAAAGCCGGCTGATCGGTGATTCGAACACAATCTTTTATTTTTCCAGTCTGATTTCGAAATAGAGGATCCGAACAAACATAAATGTTCTTTATTAATTATAAACTGAAGCCTTACACATAGATCAAGAGCACTTAGATATAAACTAAAGATAGGATCAAACATAGATACTAAATCTCAAAAGGTTCGAACATAGATCATATCAAGGACAGTTAACATTCTGACCAGGACCACCATAGAAGAAATGAACCCCAAAGGGAGTTCCACCATTTCCTGCTTTAACGTTGTAACAGTTACCATTATCAGCTGCCGAGTAAAGTCCCTCTGGTTCTCTCAGATTATTTGTCCCATCAACTATCATAATATTCTTGATATAGCTCGCTTTCTGATACCCTTCTTCTGCGAAATGGCCGCTTCCCATATCGGTGGTTGTATGTTTCACACCGGAGTGCGCCAAGATTTCACCTCCCCATTGAACAGTTGTAGCTCCATCTCCTAGAGAGTCGAACAACGAGCCAGGCCAATAACCAATAACCTCGTTCTCATTGATCTTTAGCCACCAGTTTCCTGTTTTTTGGTCCTGATGATTGCAAAATATCCATTTAGAATATGTGTAACTTAGGAAGCAGTATGTGTATATTACGGTTTAGATTACCTAGAATCTATCACATATTGTTAAGCAAGGGCGGACCCCATTTAATTTATACAACACACCGCTATTAGTTATAGTTACTAAATGCCCCATCAAATGCATCTAGTATTTTCTTTCTTCTCTTTGTTAGTTCTTGAAATACAGAAAAGGATAATATATATAAGTGATTTAAAAGAATATTTGTCTTACAAGAATATATCATATACCGAATATAAACTTTAGAAGTTTTCTTTGTTTACCTTCCATACAAGTATGTTGAGATCTAATTGATTACCATCGTATTGTGACGCAGTAGTATAGGATGCACCTACGGAGTACTGATTGTTCGTCTGAACAAAACCACCGCAGAGATTGTAGCATCCTGTCTTTTGGTATCCATCGCTCTAATATAGGCATGAATTTGCGCGTAAATAAAGAAGGAAATTCATAATATAAAAAATATACCATAATTGAATATAATTCTTACTATTGATCTGGTGAAATTGGTAATATATGTGTTAGATTATATACAACTAGTGAACCCTCTAAAATTTTCAAATGATTAAATTTCATTATGTTTTTGGGATAGAAATAGGAACTTACCGTCCAATAGACAAACAATCTCGGATTATTATCGTGATACATTTGTGGATAAACCTAGGGCAAGTAGAGCTAGTGTTAATTAAGATGTTTTGCATATACATATGTGAACAAGATGTTGTTAATCATGGAAGACCAATGAAGTACGAAACCTGCCAACCAACTTCAATAGTGTTACGAGTAGGGCCACGTCCTGACACGAGCCAAATTTGAGATAAACTGAACTCGTTGGGATCTTCAACTTCTGGTTTCCATATGTTTATCGAGGCTTTTGTACCGTAAACCTTTACATCCCGCACCTCCATGTATGCGTACTAAACCAGCTCCAAAAAGGGAAAACTGTAATTATGACTGGAATATAATATATTTTTGAAATTTTATTCGTTCTGATTCAATTTTGCTTTTATCCGTTCTATAAATATAAAAATTTATTTATATAGAAAATCTAAAAATCAAAATTATTAACATATTTAGAGTTTATGGTTTTGATGGGTTTTTTTTTTTTTTAAATATATATTTCGAGTTTTTCCTTAAAATGTTATTTAACGGAATGAATATTTGGTCAAATATCCAGATTTTAACATATCTCGGAGCGAATACAAATCATGTCGATTCAAACAGAAAGAAGCATCAGCCAAAAAAAAATATGTCAAAATGTCCGTTTTACGTCCACCGTAAGTATAACAAACCAGAAGAGTAATTTAAACAAGGGCAATGCATAAACGGTGTACCTCATGGTGAAATGCTTGATCAGAGGATGTAACTTCAGGAATGCTTGGAGGAGTTTTTTTTCCAAAATTCTCAACGGATTTTGCTCGAAAGATATCTTCTTTTTTTGTTCTTCTAATAGGAACAGTGTTTTGGGGGCACTGCCCATTCTTTTGCCACATTTGAGTTATAGCCTTTGCCTTCTTTTGGGTGTACGCAGATTCGCCATCCGGGATATAACTCGGTCTCATCTACATGTGAATACTTTCCGTTATAGTGATGCAACTTGACCATGCATTATGCATGTATGAACAAAAGAGACACCATACATATTAATGAAGGCAAACCTGAATGGTGTGGTTTTTAAGCAGAGGATGATCAAAAGCTGGTTGAATAGTTATTGGAACACAGTCTATTATGTCTCCATCTTCACTCTGTAAGAAAGATAAAAACAAAGAATTAATCTGTCAAAGTTTTTCTCCACGAATATCTATAGTATATATTGAGTTATGCAGTTGTATAAGATACCTTAATAGATTTAAGAGCAGGCTTGTTGAGCTGCTTCAAAATTCTTTGTACTTTGATTTCCTGGTGATCAGAGAACTCTTTTCCATAGATGCAAGGACAGATTATAACCGTTATCACCATCAGAGCTACGGCTAAACCGGCCATTCTTATCATGGTTAGTTATAGTCCTTAGCACAAAACCTTAAGATACTACTCAATTTAGAATATATTATTTTATCAACTATTCTTTGAAATTTATAGGAGTAGGTTGCTCATAAGTCATATGTTCTATAAATTACTAAATTAGAGCTTAAAGAGCTTATCATCTTGTAATCGATATGTCAGTGGTTACAATATCACCATGAAAAATCAATGAAAATGACTTATGACTTTAACATCATAATATAGACTAACGACTTAATCATCATCACATCTTGTGATAAAACGTGTTATTTGGGCAAGAATTTTTTTTTTTTTTTTTTTTTTTTTTGAATTAGTCATTTTAAGTGTTCCACATCAAAACAATTTATAAGAACATGTAATTTGGTTTCCCAAATTTTCTTAATGTGGGCAAGAAAATACATTCTGACCTATTCAATATTGGGAACATTATATTACTTTCGTTTTGTTAGGCTTCTGCAAGCCCAAGTCAACTCTCCCATTAGTATGATATTGTCCGTTTTGGGCCAAATGGTCAAGCCCACACAAATTTGATATTGGGCTCCTTCCCAAAAGATCTTGTACTAATTAGGGATTGACTTGACTTATATATTAGAGTGTTACTTTTATAATCTTCCAATATGCGACGTTGGTTTGTCTCCCAACAATCCTCCCCTCAAACCAAGGACCATGAATCTTAGCCTCTCCTCTAGCGAAACCTTGGCACGCACGCACCATCACCCCTTATTCGGGAGATTCTCTTGATGCACTCTTCTAATCGTGTCACATTGAAAGCTACTTCCACATCGATCATGCAGCCCAAACCCACTCCTCTAGGTCCACCTTTGTTCGACCTAGGCTCTGATACCAATTGTTGGTTTTCTGCAAGCCAAGTCAACTCCTCATTAGTATGATATTGTTCGTTTTGGGCCAATTGGCAAATCCGCACAGATTTGTTCTTGGACTCTTTTCCAAAAGGTCTCATACTAATTAGGGATTGACTTTACTTATATATTAGAGTGTTACTTTTCTAATCTTCCGATGTTGAACGTTGGTTTGTCTCCCAACACGTCTATATCTTAATTTGTAGAAAACCATTTTTCCTCGATACCTAAAATTTCGTTGCCTTTTTTTATAGTAATATAGACCCAAACTCGAGTCCCATTGATCGATATAATTAGCATGGTGTTTGGCGTATCACTCAAGTTAAAAAGATCAAGACAAAAGTTATCAGTATGGCGTAGATTATTGTTCAATTAATAAGAATATTTTCAACAAAAAATATATATGAATTTTTTATATTGTTTTTGTCGATAAAAATTATCATCATTTTGATCTATTTTTAAAATTTTAAACAACAAAATAATCTAACTCTATGCGAGCAGACATAATTAAATTTGATATTTATATTAAAAATACCTTTTTGTGTATTTAAAACACGGAAAATTAACATTGACAAAAGAGTACATATAATTTCCCGCTAGTTACGCAAAAAAAGACGAAACGTTTGTTATTCATCCAGTAGACTAAACAGATAAATCAGATAATAGACTCACAAAACCCAAACATTCAAAAAAAAAAAAAAAAAAAAAAAGGGAAAAAGAAAAGAAGAGGAGATTCTCTGATTGGTAACATGCATAATCGCCTAATTGCGTTTTCTAATGCGATTATGCCAAATTTTTACCAATCATGATAATTTGCCTAATGACCACCAAAAAGCAAAAATTTAAACCTGCGTTTTTGCTTAACATAAATACAAGTAAAATCCTGTTAGGCAATTAAGTGACTTTTCTCTTGCTTTTTTGCTGAAGGCATTAATTTTTTTTTATTTTCCATGCAATTAACGTTTATTTGGAGTCTCAAAACTTACACCAAAAATTAAATTAAAACCACTCAAAGTCAACTATTTCAACCAGTAATTTGTTTTCCTTTTAATTTTTGTTTTTAATAGATAACCATTTAATAAAAGTTGGTGATAGTTACTACTGCTGTTTATTTGTTCACGGTCTATAAATGGATTGTTCGTGAAGTTATATCAGCACCAAAAAATTAAGAACCATTTATTAGAAAAAAAAAAAAAAAGCTATGGATTCTCCACCAACTACTCCTTCTCCTTCAAGCGTTTCCAGACACAAGGAGGTACGTCTTATGAATCTACCTTGTTCGATTTAAGTCTGTTTGTCTTTTGTTGGAATTCATATATATCAAAATTTATTTTAAATTATTTTAATATATAAAATATTGTAGTATAATCAATGGTCGGATTACATGCATCAAGTATGGTTAGAGATATATGATCGTGAGCTAAAGATGGATGGTTACATAAATTTTCATCCTAGTAAGGAGGGTAAAAAGAGATTAGTTCTAATAATATTTAAACTTATGCGTTGTTAATTTTTTTAATAATATTGAAAATATATTAAAATTGCTACTAGTTTCTTAATTAGTATTTGTATGTGTATATTGTTGATATTTTAATATTACATCATTCCGCCATTCCGCAAAATTTATCCAATCACACAATTTTTCATTATGCCATTTTTTATTATGCAAATTTTATTATGCAACTTTATTTTTTTTATGCAATTATGCGATTATGTCATTGTTACCAATCGAAGCCTCAAACTTCATCGCCTAACCAATTCCGCTTCAGCTTCGGACCGGTAGGTCCTTCCTCTCCATAAACCTCATTAGGCAATCCTTTAATCGTATCCCTAAACACCTTCTTAAGACTCTCCCCAAGTATAATCTTCTCCACACCTCTAATCTCATCTTCACGACCATAATCAATCTTTGGTCCCCAATGTCTCATATAGTTCAACCAAGCCGGCTCCTCTACTTCTTTAATATACCCCGCTGCAACAACCCTAAACCTAACTGCCGTATCAATCACTTTTTCACTCTTTTCGGTATCGTTCCTAATCCCCACATCGTCTTTGCCTTGTAACACAAGTCCCGGTTTGAAGTACATTGCGTGCCCGTTCAAAGAAGCGTAAGCCACCGGTTTGTTCCTTCCGCCTTGAAACTCGATCTCCGAAGCATCCATCCAACTTCCTCCGCTGTGTTGCGACAGATACATCCGATGTAGCTTGCCACTGAAGTTACTTATCCGGAGAGTGAAATGTTCCCAATCTCCAATGTGTTCACCTATTCTCCCCAGCGGGATTGTAACGGCCTTCAGCTTGGCCCGAGATGGGCCGTTGAACGGATAAAACATCCACACGGCTATGTCCGTAAAGGTTCCACCATATACGGGTTTTATGTGTAGATACACTTCCATGCTCTGTAAATCACCATCTTTGACTCGTTTTCTTGCGTCAGAATCAACGGGTAGGTCTAACCAGTAGAGACCGTCGTTGGATTCACCTTGGGGTAGGTTTGAACCGTTTGGTTCGACTGGAACTGGGTTGGATTCCTCGCCTTTCTTGTAAAGCAAGGCACCGTTGCTGAAGAACCAGTCGACAGACGATGGGAGATATTTCTCATCCTTGTGGAAATAGATATAAGGGGCATAAGTCTGAAACAGAGCATCGATCTGGGGCTTGCTTGGCATGCAAGAAAAATCGAATTTGTTGTTTTTCAAACAAGGTAAGCTCGGATTTGAAGAGTTTGCGAAGAAAGTGCCAACGCAGACACCAGAGGCTTGTGTTCCTCTGTTCACAGGTTTAGAACTCGCAACGCTAAACCCATTAGTTTCCCATATCACAGCGTCGGACTCGGATTGATCGGTTAGATCAGACCGGACACAACGGATCTTGTCTAGAGGAGGTTTTACATCCGAAGTTGTGACAATTAGACCCATTGCATTGTAACCTGCAGGAGGTACAGGCTGCCAAAAGTATCCCATCTCGACACCATTGTTCTCTACCTTTGAAGATTTGCCACTCCAAAGAAGAAGATAATCCACCGGCGATCTTAAAGAGTCTCCAGAGAGGTCTTTTCCAACAAGTGTCCATCCAAAAAGCTTACGGCTATTTGGTTGAGCGTAGAAGCCGAGAATCGAAAAGCCTTCGGGTAGTGAAGAAGGCTCAAAGAAAGTGGCTCCAAGATTATCTTGTCCTCCTTCGTATACAGTCCAGACTTTGTTAAACGTTTCTACTTGGAAAACTTCAAGACCTCCCAAATTGATTCTCCCTTTGGCAAATCCATCTCCTGTAAAATTACAACAAAAAAATTCAAAAAAGATACGAAAAACAGAGTAAAAACAGAGCACGAACGAGAGATGGAAATATCAAAATATGAACCTGAAGGCCAAGATGGTACTGGTGAAGGAAGATTGAAGGTAGAATCAATCGGCAAAGATGGCGATGAACTTTGAGCAGAGGATTTGTTACCCATTTTGATATTCACGAATTGAAAAATCGAATACAAATAATGACTTTGTGATGTGGTAAAGACAGAATTAAAGGGATGTGGGGACAGAATCAATATTGTTGGTCGATATAGATCAACCACACACACAACACAAAACTTCAAAGGTTTGGTCTTATCTGAAGAGAAACGCAGCACATGTTAGGTATTTATTGTGAAACGAAAAGTCATCGCAAATCACTGTTAGGTTCTTTGTCCTTTGATTCGATCATCATAGTTTGTTTAAAGAGTTTTGAGCAACGTTTTGCACGTCTAATTATTATGTAAATTAGTTAGTTATAGAGTTTGAGCAACGTGCTGCACGTCTAATTATTTATGTATATTAGTTAGTTATAGTTTGACCAACGTTTTGCACGTCTAAACGTTTACGTATATGCAGGACTTCTCTGGTGATTCTTGATATTGCTTTTTTTTTTTTTTTTAAACTGTTACATTTCTCGGCAATTATTTGTTATGAATAATAAATATATCATCATGGAAAGATATTGTATGTACGGGTTCATGCGTTGTATTCCATAAGCATAATAATATAATAGCTAATGAGTAATGATAATATTAACTAGCCATTGATAATTTTCTTGCGTGCAACGATTCCTCAACGCATTTATTTATTTCACTGTTAACAGACTGTTTGATTTGTTTTTGGATAAAACAGACTGTTGATTGATATCAAATGATAGATAGAGAAAAATCTCTCATGACGTGGAATTTTTCTTCAATCATGAGACTATCACATATTCTTATTCAAATACAGACATGTTATGTGAAATCTCAAAAGGCTTTAATTAAAATACACAGATCGATCCAATCAAGCACACTTAACGTTTCGACCAGGACCACCATAGAAGAAATGAGTCCCCCAAGAAGTTCCAACAGTTCCTGTCTTAACATTGTAACAGTTACCATTACGAGCAATGATGTAAAGTCCTTGTGGTTCTCTCAGAGTATTGGTTCCATCAACTACCATAACATTCCTGATATAGCTCGCCTTTTTAAACCCTTCGCCAGCAAAATGCCCACTTCCCATATCGGTGGTCGTGTGTCTCCCACCGGTCTTCGAGTCAATGATTTCGCCTCCCCATTCAACTCTCGTAGCTTCTCTTCCTAGAGAAGTGAACAACGAGCTTGGCCAATAACCTATATCGTCCTTTTCATTGATCCTTAGCCACCAGTTTCCTGTTTTTCGGTCCTGATGATTGCAAATCATCCATTTGAGGGTTAGATGGAGAGATAACTTGGGGAAAAAGGTTACCTTGAATATGAAAAATCTTTAAGGTGAAATGGAACTATGTTATTACCTTCCATATGAGTATGGGGAGCTCATACTGAGTTCCACGGTAACGTGACACGGCGGCGAAAGATCCACCTACGGTGAATCGGCTACTTGTCTGAACAAAACCTGAGCAGAGAAGGTTGTAGCACCCTGTTTTTCGGTATCCATCGCGCTATTTCCGGAAATAAATATATGTTTATAGATAAGAATAAATTTGCATTAAAAGATAACAAAAATCCTAATTTAAGAATTTACATATACGTACATATTACAAAAAAAAAAAAACACAATTTGAAGTCTTAATTTAGTACTTATAATAGATTCTATTTAGGATCTGAAAACTAGTAAATCTTTTGAATTTTGTAATGATTAGCGTTTAATAATATAATTATATGAGATAAGCATGCATAAATCTGCTGAAAAAGATAGAGAACTTACCGTCCAGTAAACAAACAATCTAGGATTATTATCATCATATAATTCTGGAAAAACCTATTAATTAAGATAAACAAAGATAGAATTAGTTAAGTGTTTTTCTTAATTAAGAACAAAGATGATGTAGTCAAGAAAGGAACTAAACCTGCCAACCAGCTTCAATGGTGTTAATACTAGAGCCAGTTCCGGACACAACCCAAGTCTGAGCCAGGCTAAACTCTTTGGGAACTTGGACATATGGTTTCCAAAGATTTATCGCTACTTTTGTCCCATAAAACTTTCCGTTCCTCACACCCATCACCGCGTACTAAAA